>WAAD01041881.1:71166-146971 GCA_013389945.1 Fregata magnificens | reverse complement strand
GGCTGAACATGAGCCGGCAGTGTGCCCAGGTGGCCAAGAAGGCCAACAGCATCCTGGCTTGTATCAGAAATAGTGTGGCCAGCAGGACTAGGGAAGTGATCATGCCCCTGTACTCGGCACTGGTGAGGCCGCACCTCGAATACTGTGTTCAGTTTTGGGCCCCTCAGTACAAGAAAGACATTGAGGTGCTGGAGCGTGTCCAGAGAAGGGCAACGAAGCTGGTGAAGGGTCTAGAAAACAAGTCTTATGCGGAGCGGCTGAGGGAACTGGGATTGTTTAGCCCAGAGAAAAGGAGGCTCAGGGGAGACTTTATTGCTTATCGCTCTCTACAACTACCTGAAAGGAGGTTGTAGCAAGATGGGTGTCGGTCTCTTCTCCTAAATAACAACCAATAGGTCAAGAGGAAATGGCCTCAATTTTTGCCAGGGGAGGTTTAGATTGAACGTTAGGAAAAATTTCTTCACCGAAAGGGTTGTTAAGCGTTGGAACAGGCTGCCTAGGGAAGTGGTTGAGTCACCGTCCCTGGAGGTATTTAAAAGATGGGTAGATGTGGTGCTTAGGGGCATGGTTTAGTGGTGAACTTGGCAGTGTTAGGTTAATGGCTGGACTTGATGATCTGAAAGGTCTTTTCCAACCTAAAAAATTCAATGATTCTATGATTCTAATGTGCTTTCCTTCAGTTACTCTTCCATTGAGAGTGGGAACTAGGTAGCTCTCTGCTGGTATGTTTACACTCCCTGATTTCTAGACATGCCCCGTGTTTCCTATTTCTGTTTTTCTAGCCTGCTTAGTTTTGTGACAAGCAAGGGAAAATATTGCAGTGGGAAGGATGCTTCTGTTCTAAGCAAGGTTAAAGAAAAACAAGAGCACACCAAAAACTACTCTTAAGAATTAAAAAAATCTTTCAAAACCGCAAGTGTTTCACAGCTTAAGATTTTCTGGAGTTTTTAAAAAAAATGGAAGAAGCATGGGTAACAGTGAGGATAACTCTCCCCAAGAAAAAAACAAAACATTTTTTCGGGGTTTTTTTTAAGTGATCATTTAGAATGCGTAACCAGAGGAGAGATGTAAAGCCTCGCTGAACAGCTTACAGATAACATTCTTGATGCAACAAATAGGTGTCATTATAAGGACTCTTATAGTTCATATCCTTGGCTAGCCTGTTGTGATAGTGTTGTGTCTCTTTGATTTATGACACATTATTCCCTCCTGTAATGTCTAACAGTCAATGGCACATTTCTTCTCCAGGAATCCACCCCATTTAGTACATTTATAAAGCTTGGAAGCACAACCACAGCTCTCAAATTGCCTGTTGATATGTGGCATGTTGAAAATAGGGCATGACACAGTGACACGTGATGGACAATGGGGGAGATGGCTTCACTGGTCTCTTAGCTCTATTTCCTACAGCTCTAAATCAGGTATGACATGAAAGAAATTATTTGTGCACCATATGGTGACCTGAGGATTGGAAGGTCATCTTCTTCCAAGAGCAGTAGCTGTCAACCTGTCACTTGTGGAAGGAAACCAAGAAAAGCAATTCTAGTCAGCTTAAATTCATTGTACAGGAGCTGCATCACTGCTGAGAGTCCACAAATGGAAAAAACCAGTCAGAACTCACCGTCCTAGGGACCTTTTCAAGTTAAAAGTCTTTGGATCCCATGTGTAAGTTTTTCCACTGAAAATCAGTTGCTTCATGATCTCAGCATCTTTCCTAATGAAAGAATGGGAGCTGAGAATTGAGCCTTCTTGAGGGGTATGAGTCCATAGATGCTGCAACTCAGTAAATTCGTTGTTAGAGGTCATTTTACTGAAAATTTGGTTTCCTTCTTGTTTATACTTATCAGCAGGCTCTTAGCAGATCCCTCACACACAGCCCTCCCCCATGGCTATCCAGGATTAACCCTGTATCACTGGGAATCTAGTCAGCCTTTTCTGATTTCTGTAATAATCAGAGACAGAGAGAGACTGACCTCTCTGTATGTGGTGCTCAGAGGGACTGACCTAGGTACCTCTCGTCAGTGTCTGACCGTGCTGTATCCAGCTGCTTAACAGATGGGTCTGAAACAATACCCCCAAGCATCGGATTCAGGCTTGAGCTAGGCTGGTCAGTCAAAGCTCTCTGAATTTACTGAATTGCCACCAAGGTTTTAGCATTGGTGGATGGCCAGGTGTGGTCACCTGTCCCCTGACAGCTGGGCTGAGACCACTGGAGTCATCAGCTAAATTACCTTGAATTGATGACCTGCAGATTTAAAGCACTACAACCCAGTCCCCATTATGCACACAGCTCCCATTTCCTTTTGTATTTCTTTAATAGAAAAATAACAGGAAAAGCAATTACTGGCCATATGAAATGTAAGTTCATACAGTATTTCCTACAAGACTTCAAGCAACTCCTTGTTAAAGCAGATAAGTTAATCTATCTTTTGGTTCAGGTCACAGTAGGTTTTCAGCTTTAAATCACCATGGCACAGTAACTAATGGCATTTACCATAGAAATGATGTTGAAAAAACAAGGAATCTGGGCAATTATTAGGTGTATATTTCCGGTGAAAACAACCCACGTAGAGACAGTGTCAGTGAAAAGGATGATTGATCATCTGGATTTTGCTCCCTTGCGTTTTCTTGCCCGCTTTCTCTACAATGTAGTATTAAGTGTCGCGCAATTATTGTAATGAAATCTGCTAGCGGACTTTTCAGCGTGAGGAACTCTGGCGCTGTCAGGAGGAGCTCAGCAGGGCTTTTTACCCGTGGAGGCTGAAACTGCACAGCAAGAGGAGCATGGTCCCTTCAGGCATTCAACTTTCAGAAAGACCAAGGTAAGAGCTTTACCAGAGTTGGGTTTTTTCCACTTTGAGTTCTTGGTAAAATGCTGTATGTTCTAATCTTGACTCAGAGCTCATTAAAGTCTCTTGTTGACTTTAATGAGCAGTGGTTTGAACCCTAAAGCTATTACATGATCAAAACTCCCACCAAACTGTAAATATGGAGGTGTTTTGTTTGCATTGCAGATAAAATATTTGGCTACAAGGCAGGGATGCTTGGAATTGTTTTCTATATGGTCTCTGTGCCTCTTTCAGATGCCCAGTAGTTTTACTGGATTGCTTATAATTATGATTTTGTTTATTAGGTTAAATAAATTGACCAGATTCAATCTCAATGTAAAACAGAAGCAACTGAAAGCTACTGAAGTCAGTGAGTGAAATTTGGCTTCTCTTACAATATCTATAGTTTTGTTCAGCTGTTGGCCACTGGTGTGAGAGAGCTTGTTCTCATGATACAACTGGTCCACCCACATGCCACAGCACCATGAGAAAAGTTCTAACACTGAACCTGCAATACAGATTTTGCAGTGGGCAGGGCAAGTCCATGAACCAACAGGAAGCAAAGTCAGTCAGTGCACAATAGAAAAAAATGTGTGCTACACACAGAGATATTTTATTTCAAGCCTTCTCAGAAAAAAAATATCAGGGACAAAACCAAAGCTTGGAGCTCAGAGCTTCTCACTGAGTGGTATCATTCTGAACAGCCTTTGGAAAGGTGTGTCACTTGTTCTCTAAACTGCCACAACACCCTGGGATGCTGTAAAAATAGCTGGCAGTGCCTGACTGACAGGCAGGAGACGTGTGACCCTAAATTATGATGTTTTCCTTTTCATGATGAAATGAATGCTGCCTTAGACAGAGGCTGAAATACATCTGTTTGCGGTGGGAGTGCCATTTTAGGCCCATTTCTTTTGAAACTGGGGTTGGAATTGCCAGGGATCAGCAGAGCTATGGGCTCACAAAGAGGGCACTGTCTTTGAGGAATCTTTACATAAGCCCTGCACAACCAAGGCAACAGGAGTTTGCACAGCTGCTGCTGGAAGTAAACATGTACTTTTAGCTGACCTGGTGCTGATGACTTTGGGCGTTAAATCTGACGCTTTCCAGATGTACAGATCTCTCCTGCCACGGTCCCCAAACATTCAGTCCCCAGGTAAAAAGGAAAATAATAACAATAATAATGGCAATAATAAAAGGGCACTGTAAATACCACACTGTAGTGTATATTCCAGAGCTGACATTTACAGATTGCATGGTCCAGTTCAAAGGTGAGTGACATTATCCTCTCCTAAGAGCTGTGTTTTGAACCACATTTGATTCAGAGTTAATTAGTGCTGCATCTACCTTCAGTCTCATCTCTGGTCGAGCACCTTCTTCAGAAAAGGTGGCTAAATATCTGGAGTTCTTATTACCTGCTGGGAATTAGCAAGTATCTGTCTGTGAGCATAAGACCCTCAGGGAATAGCCCTCAATCTGTGCTGGGGCCCAGGAGCATTCACAGGAAAAAGGCATCTTGCCAAATAGTTAGCAAATTAAGTTTTGTGCTTCGTGGCAAAACAGAACCTTGCACATCAAGGGACAGACTTACCAGTGAGGATGGGATGGGATGCTTGTGAAGTATTGTCACTGGATGAGTGACACGGAGGGGGCTGGCTGCTCTCCCACACCATGTCCTGACTCCATCTGCGCTGCTGCAGGTTACAAGCTGTGCTGCGGAAGTCACTGATGGATGCACAGCAGGCTCTGGGATGACATTGTTCACTTGATTCTCAGAAGGAAATGGAACCGCATCCTTGCTCCAGACCCAGCAAAAATTGTTTTCCTCCCTAGACTGGTTATTTTTAACAATAATTCCCTCCCCCATACATCCCTGCATCCCTTGGACGTTGAGATGTTCTTAGGGAGGGTGATGGAAGGGCGTGGGGTGCCTGAAGAGGATCATTTATTTTATTCCATTTTATTTAGGTGTGGTATTTATAAAGGCTTTGGCAGCAAGAGAAAGGCAAATATTCTTCTGAACTGGAAACCGCCCCAACACAGACAGCTGCAGCCCAGCCTCTCCTCATTCTCCCTGCCAGTTCTCTCAAGCATGACCTGGTTTGAGGACCACCTTCAATGAGATCAAAAGGTGATTTTCCCAGTGCTTGCTCCACATGCCACTTTGCTTTCACACTGCCTGTCAACTGGGTGGCGCGTATGTGGAACAGGAATGAATTCTGGCCTCCCTTAGTTGAACCATGAATAACTCCAGGGAAGACAATGGTGCAATGAAGGTCAAATTAGATCTGAGAGAGCCTACAAAGCCCTAGAGATGTGTTCTTGCCATGGTGAGCTGGGGCATCCAGGGAAGTGGTTACTCAAAACTATCTCTCATCGGCTGGCAATTCTTTAATATCTCCAGCCTGGGGGATTGCCTGTTATCCTAGGAAAGGATCCTGGAAATACGAGGCAGACAGCTGCTGAGAGAGGGTGGATGTTTGGTGCTCATTTCTGCAGGGCTTTTCAGCTACGAAGCAGTATGCTTCTCACATGTCCTTTCTTCCTCATCTTTCTCGCTTTCTTACTAATTGCAGTGCTGTGAAAGGGAGGTTTGCTCCCTTGAAACCTTTGTTTCTCTCTGGCTGTAAAGAAACACTGATGTTTCCAAACTTTTCATGGAATAAAATTTCAAAACGTCTTGGTTTGCAGAGGAAATAAGTTTTACTCTGACATTTTTTGATCAAAAGTAAATGTTTTGGCATGCTCCAAATTGACATGCTTCACTTTGGTTTTTTCAATTAACCCAAAAAGCTTTACTTTAACTCCGTTCAACCCTGAACATCAGCCTTGAATTGTCTTTCCTCCTGGCAGTTCTCATCCAGGAACTTAATACCCATATTTTTCAGGGGACAGTGTGTAGCTGCTATCGTGTCTCACAGACCTTAGAGTCCACTCTGCATCATGGCAGATGTAGTCCTCTAGGAAACAGCCTGCAGGAAAGATGAGACATCTAAACCACAGCCCCAGTGAGGCAGTGTACTTATAGGGAAATGAGGTTTTAATGGTTTATTGAACACATTCAAACCAAAACATAGTTTTGTGATTTTGTTCCAACTGGCCCTGAAGAAAATACTGCTTCTTGACTTTTCTTAATTGAAAACAAAAAAAAGTGTATTTTTATTTCTTTATTCTGAAAGGAAAGAGGGCTCAAAATCAGGATGTTTTTCTCCCTGAAAATTTCAATTTTGTGAAAACCGCCTCTTTACTGGGCAGCCTTCCCAAAGGGAATCCCCAGCCAGCCCCAGTGCTAATATCAGTGCAGAGTCTTTGGAGCTGATCCAAAGGTCATTCACGCCATTAGACATTTTTATCGTGGACTTGAATAAACTTTGGACCAGGCTCTTTTGGCAGGAGCATACACAGTCTGGAAACCTAAAAATAAATCCTGATTTGGAGCCATCCACAGCTTTTCAGGAACCATGATGGTACATAGGTATGAGCTTGTCAGAGAGAAGGTGACGAGGCGATTTGGCCACGTCTGTGGCCAGGGTATCTTTAGGTGTTTGTTGAAATAAACAGAAAGGAAGATAGCATTCTACAAGCTCAATGTCAAGAGCTCTTGATGAAGAATTTCCCTGTGAAGCATCAACCTCAGAAGGTTCAGATGGAAGATGTTGTCTCGAGAGATGGTCTGGTTTTCTCTTCAAGAAGTTTTGCAGCAGTAATAGCTCCTGGAATATGTAACACTGTCATCCTCAGTCCTAGGAAATGGAGAGGTCCCTCCATGATGCAGTTTGTCTGCAACAGTAGTTTGGGGGGCCAGCAAAAGGTGCTGTCCCAGAAGAGAAGAAGAACTGGCCAAAGCACAGAATTTGCATTTTTCCTTATTTGTATCCTGTCCATGTTCTGAGAGGTTCACAGGAATCAAGAGTGAGAAGAAAACCCTTGGTCACAATGAATCATCATCCTCTCCTTCACCCTGCCCATTACTATGCACTGTGAAGGGATTGCTCTGCAAATACTGACAGCTATCTCATGCTGTAATTACCATGCCTAAACCCTTTCACCTGGAGCCTGCTCCAAGTCTCTGCAATGACCTGAGTCAGATCTGTGTGCAGAAAAAACAAAGCGTTTCCAGCACCTCAATTTTATTTCTACTGCCACAAGAGTTTAATTGTGTCTGTTACTGCTTGCTGGCTGATGAATCATTGGCTGAACACAAGTAACTGGTCACTTGCTGTTGCTGAGGTTGTATGAGTGGCCACGTTTTCTGCAACGTTGTTTAGATTCAAAACAAACAATACTCTCATTTGCACAATGTGTATTTAGTGGTCTAGATGTAGCAGATGTAGTCAAATTTATGCTAATTTTCATGTTCTAATGCATCTTTGACTCAACTGGGAAACTCGGTGTGCAGAAAATTGCAGGGATTTTGGCTTTACGGACCCTTCCCAGGGTCAGTAAGTCTCTGTGGGGTTGCTCTTCCGAAAAAGGCAGTTGCAATGGAGAAGGAGTGTGCGTGGCATATGAGATCTGGGAGGATAGTGAAGAATAGGTGGTTGTACCACGTCAGGGTATGAAGGCAGAGGGAGAGAGACAAGGTGATGAGGAGAGACAGAGAAAGTTAGAGGCTCTTGGTCACGTGGCAGTGGTCTTGCTTATGCCGACAGATTGTGGTGGATGACAGTCCTAATTCCCACAGTGCTAGTCACAGAATCCTGCTGGAGCAATGTTGTTGGCTGCGGTCAAGCCACCAGGCAGTCCATCCAACGGGCTCCAACTTCAGCTGGTTGGTCCATCTCCTTCCTACACATCTTTTTCCATCCATCTGGGTACCAGTTATTTTGTTTTCTACCCACAACAGGAAAGAGTTTGCCTCATCCATTAGGTTAATAGCAGCCACTCTTCTTTTCTGTGGGTCCTTTGTCAGCTGGATGCTGCAATTGTCCTGATTCCCGAGACAGCTCTCACAGCTGCGGCAGTCTCTGTTTAAGGGTGTTAAGTTGTGGCAGTAATAACGCTGGCCCTGGTGAGAATACAAATGTGTAGTTTGTTGATCCTGGACTGCAAAGCAGTACTACTGCCTGGCAACTACACCGCAAGAGCTGGCAGGCAGACCTATTTCCAGCACACTTCTCTGAAAGGGGAAAGGGTGTTTTCAAATTTCTTCTTTCCCTTCCTCTCCTCCAAGTCAGAGCCTGCCAGGAAGCTTTGGAGAGAAGCTCTGGTACTCGTCTGTGCCTCCCAAGCTGAGTATGGATGGCTGGGCTCTTTCTCCAGGACTTGGACACCCAGAAAACTTTGCTGGGTCTCAGCAGTAGGTGTGGGTCACTGTAGGCTGAAGGTGAGCCAACCCTCCAGCACCTGGGGTGGAGAAGGAGAAGAAATGCGGTTCTGCCAGTGTGTGTTTTTGAGGGACTCCTCCTGCCAGGAGTGAGGTTCACTTCTAATCATCCATTGGACAAACAGGCTAATTCTAAAAGTAGGAGCCAGGGTGTCAGATGCTCATGTTGTCATACATTGCAGGGAACATCACGCGCTGGTACCCCATCACTGAAGAACTGAAGCATGCACCAAATGTGCTTGGCTGAATCAGGACCTCTGCTCAGTTGTCTCGTGGCTTACTGTGAATTACCACTGCTGAAGGGCAGTAGGGACACATTCAGAGCTGGGGGCATGTACACCTCCACTCTGCATTGTGCAGGGATGTGAAGTAACTCATACAGATACGTCAAGAGGGAAAGCTGCAGATTTCTGCCCTTTACCACTGATATTTCCTGAACCTACAGTGTTCAACCCAGGTCGTCTAAATCAGGGACAGGTTACATACAGTTATTCTAAGGCTGTATTTTGCATCTGCCTTAGTGGGACTGTCCTATCTGACAGGGGGAGGCAGAAGCTGTGGAGAAATGGGGCTTATGAGCTGTGTCTGTTGCTGGCACTTTGCCACCATCCCCTCTACAAGGAAACCTGCAAACCCTTTTTGGGAGCAGCATATTGTCCTAAGCACAATCATGTGTTCAGCGCATAGAGCAGTTAAATGTGTGTTTTAGGGGCCAACTTTTCATTGAAGCCTGGTCCCATTTCAGTCTCTCTCCTGAATGTTCGGTGTTCAGAGGCCTGAGCTAAATATGAGTGAAAATGTGCCAGGGGGTCTTGCTGGGGTTATTCAGCAGCAGAAAAACTATGCCAGCAAATTAGGGAGAAAACAAGCACCACCTGATCTGTTCTTGCCCAAGGGCAACATTAATTTATGCATCCTGTTTGCTCTGTATAACATGGGTACACATATGTTACCCTGTCCAACCAGCTACAAAAATGCTGCAGACCCTTTGTGGCCCCTGGGAGGCCTGGCACTATCTTTTCTCGGGATGTAAGTGAAATGTTTATATCCGTGGGGCTCAGTGTGAATTAGACATTGCTCCATGGTGGAGCTTTCTGTTTAAGATGGGGCAAATGCAGAGCACAAAGGGCCATCGCGCAGATGTTCCTGTGTTTCTCTGCAGTGTTTAAATGATCTGGGTAAATCTGAGGAGCAGCTGCATCATTCATATTGGGGGAATAATGGGGAGGGGGTGCTCCCATGGCTACCTGTCGTGTAATCCATGGCACGCCTCTCACAACAGACAGTACGAAGGAAGGGAGATCATTCACCCCTTCCCTTCTTCATCCTCTCCACCATGGCAGATCTGTTTCCGCCTTTGGGGCAGGGAAACCCCTGTAATTGTTTCCGTGTCAAGTTTGGCATCGTGGGGAAGCACACACAATATTCTTTCCCTACTGAAACTGCACACTTGTCTCACCTCCTAAACCAAACCTCCCGTGGGCTTGCTCTCTTGTTTCTCCCCACTGCAGATCCAAGCGAGGAAGGCAGCTAAACCTAGAGTGCAGCTCTTCCCATCTATTTTCTCAGCAAACAGTGATCAACTACACAGTGGCCTCACAGTGGTCAGAGCAACTACAACGGCTGCTGTCGTGACCATTTTTGCCTGGATGCCTCAGGATACGTTGCCAATGTAGAAGACAAGCACGCTGGTTGTAGGGGATTTAGCTAGCCCAGGAGACATTAGCTGTGGAGGCCTGGCAGCCCAGCAGCTAACATGAAGAGGTAACGAGGCCTGGAGGGCTGAGCTGGTGACTTGGACTAGTATCTTGGTGTCTTTGCATAAAGCAGTCCTGCAATTGTTTAACCCTGCAGGTCTCCATAAGGGAACAAAGCGCCAGTCCAGTGTAGTTAAGGTGACACTGCTTCCTATCTGCCCAGGGGTCATTTTTAAAGTGTACCCTCATGGTCTATGAACTTTAGGCCGTTTCTTTATTAATTTACCCTTTACAGCAATAACATCTCTGACCTGGTTCTAGAGTGTCTTTTACAGCTTGCAGTATCAGATTTACCTGTCAGTGCTTTTGTGAAGATGAAAAAGCCTTCACTCCTTATAGCAACAGCATGGCTTTGGTTTGGAAGTGGGTTGGGATGTCAGTTTGCCTGACTGTCAGAGTTTGCACGACATATACCCAGGAACACATCACCTGCCCCCAAGGTACAGCCACCTCAGGGTGAAAGACAGCAGCTGTTTCATCATTCACATAAATAGTGACAGAATAATATAACATATAGCTGAAACTTCAGAGGGGGATCTGTGTTGGCAAGAGTTAACTGCCCTGTTTGAAAATGGTCTAGAGAGAGAGGTTAATGCCCAGGGATTGTACAGGCACAACCTTGATTTTCCATCTGCTTTGATGTCTCAATTAGCAGAACTCAGAGCAAGGGCAAGGGGGAGCAACTTCTTGGCTGTTTCCAGCTTTTTTTTGAGAAAAAAAGAAGGTTTATTTATTAGAATAGGCAGGTCACAATTTAACTGAGAGATTGTTAAAGGAATTCAGAGCCTGTGGGATTTATGACAAGGTGATGAAAGAGGAACTCTGATAGTTACCCAATAAGCTTCTTTTTCCAAGAACATAAAGTTTAAAAAAAAAAAAATTAAAATGAGGATTTTTTTTTTTTATGAATGGGTTCTTGTGGTGTGCAGGCTGCTAACACTATCAACATTGTTTCTGGGGAACTCCAGGCATCTAATCAATCTTCATTCTGTAAGAAAACGTTCCAAATTATACGAAAACCACATGGCTTCTCCTGTTTGTAGGGAAAAACCTAACCTGACCCCATCTGTGCTCCAGAATGGCTGACTCCCCATCTTAGGACTAATTCCAGCAAGACCTGTGATCCATTTTCATTGTCCTAGCTCTCAGAAGAAGGCACTTTGTGTAAGGATGCCGCTTTCCTTAGGAAAAGAGGGAGTCGTTCCAGGGAACATGTGGAGGGAAAGATGGGGCTGGGATCACTGCAATGCACATCCAGGCTATTCCCAGGCTGTTCATGTCCTTTAGCATGTAGGGGTCAGGGCAGATGCATTCCTGATCTTCACCTGGTGTAGCGAAAGCACCATGTGCCTCACATTGACTACGTCCATTTACTCCATTCTCTGAGAACTGTGTCCTGTTATTTTGGGGGGGCAGAGTTTAGAGTTCATTGGGTCAGGACAGTATCAGCCACTGTTTATGAGACACCTCTTGGCTGCGTCCAAGGCCAGGTTTGTTGCCCATCGAGGCTGTGAACCAGAAGCACAGCTGTGGGACAGCTGGAGGCTACCCTTCAGCATACTGCAATGCCGGAGCAAGCCCAGACCACACAACATTAGCAGGCTGCCCTGCGCGCCCTCTGGCCTGCTCAGGCAAGCAGGTTGCTACCTGGAAAGCCTTGCTATGGGAAGGAGGCAGACAGATCAGCCTGGAGGCTGTATCCAAGGCCATTCCTCAACCCTGTTTAACAGCAGGGGACAGCATTGAAGAGTTTTGTGGGGGGCAAATTAGGGTCATTCTGGTATTTTCCAGATAGCTCCAGTTGCAAAAGAGGGCCAGTGAAATGAGTTGTCCAGCATCAGCCATCAGGGCAGAGCCACAGCTTTCCCAGGCCAGCACTACAGTCCTGCCTTTCTAATTATCTGCTTGAACTTGTTTTCCCTGGAGACTCCTTGCTGCCAGAGTCATCCCCACAGGTTCCATTCCTTTGTCAGATGCTGGCATGCTGTCTGCTCCTGCTCAAACACTGGCCTGTGGGAGGCCAGCCCTTGCTGGCTGCTTCCATAGAGCATGTTACAATCCCCCTTTAAATTGCAGGGGGGTTGGGAGCAGTCATCTTCAGACAACATCTCTTCCAGCATTTTGAGGGCAGTTGCTTTCATTTGGCCTTTATACACACACACATCGTGCCACAGACATGGTGGGTGTAAAATAAATATTTGTTATATGTATATATGTAAAAATGCAAGTTCACAAGGTAAAGGCAAATTTTCCTTTGAAGAAAAGGGACTTCTGCTGAAAAGATGTTATCCTTTGAAGACTAGTGGCTTGTGTCATAAATTACCCTGCTGCTTCCTCAAGATCTTGTGCAGAAGTGTGGTACATCCTGGTCAGTATTGTCAAAGCCCAGTTCAAACCAAAGCAAACTGCAACAAGTCATCTCTGGAAAGCAACTGAACTGTGAATAGCTCTGGAGATCAAAAGAAAAAAGCTACAGATAAGACAAATGAGTAGGCTATTTAGAAATAGGTTGCAGTGACAGGACTTGCATCCAGTTTTCAAACTCTAGCAAACATGGGGGAGGATTTTAGGTCCCAGACCTTGATTTATGAGAATGGAGAGCAGTGTGTAAATAAAATTAAAGGCAACGTGATGTAGCAGAGCATTACACTAGGATCCCTCAGGCAACTGAACTACCTGGGTCACTGGAACTTCTCTGTGCCTCTTTTTCTGGTTGTGTAATAGAGGACATACTACTCTTTTGCAGCACACTTTAGCAGGGAGCAGGATTAATTCACTTTCTCTCTTTAGTGAATGGATGGAGCTTGCCAGAGTTGAAACTAGGTAAGCCGGTCTTTAGATCTGTCATGGCTTATCTAAATGCAGTAAAACACCTGCATCCTAATTTTCCCTGTCCCTCCTCTTCGTACGAGAGTGTGTGCCAGGACAGACAAGCAGGGCCACTTCAGCCATGCTGAAGATGATCAAGGTGATAACAGCATTTAACTTCTACACTTTCTGTGTTATAGCAGAATGAGGAAGTGCCCAGCGAGTCAGTAAACACATGTAAGAATAGCAAGACCAGAGCCAACCACTTTTGACTGCAGAAGCAGTCCCATGTAAATCCAGAATCCAATTATTAAATCAATCCTGGACACTCTGTAGTAACCTTAAAAATAATTTATTTTTTCGAAGCAAGGGCAAGTTACATGAAGTTTGGTTTTGTACCTGTTGCATATAATTGCTCAGTAATTTGCAGAGACATGTACAGAAAGTTATAGGCTGTTGCATGGCATAATGGAACAAAAGCGCATGTGCTGGAATGATAGGCACCAATGAGACTTACCAGGAAAATAGCTGCAAACCTGAAGGATAGGCCAGTAACATCCTTCTGCAAGGGAAAGCCTTGTTTTGAGCCCACATGTATTCAAACAGCGTCTGTTCCACTCTGTAATTGTCTGGCTTAATCACAACACCTGGCTTTCTTGCACAAACAGTGCACATCCTCATGTGCTTCTGTAATGTCTTCTGTGGAAGAAAGTACTTCCTGACCACTCCTAAAGGCACATTCCCATACTGCCAGATCAAACTTGTCTAGGTAGAGGTTCACTTCTCTTTGCATAAATGAGTAATGCATTAATTTCTGAAGCGTCTGTTAAACAACCCATAGATTTTTAAGGTTAGAAAAGGCCATTAGATCATCATCCAGTCCAAAACCCTGCTGACACTGACCACAGAAATTCATCCATGTGCCCAGCAGGAAGGTACGCTGCAGTGTTATCTGTGTATGTAGTGGTATGGGTCGGTAGTGATCCAAGTCCAATCAAGCAAAGTCCAAGTTCACTTGCAAATGATGCTTTGATGAGAAAGTTCATGGTATCTTTGTATCCTGGATGAGAAAGTTCATGGTATCTTTCTATCACTGCTGTCCCTTTGGGTTTTGGGCTGAAATCTATTATCACATGTTTTTTTCTCTTGTGCAGCTACTGTCCCTGTTTCTACCCAATGCAGCCGTGCTTCAGGCAGTCAGTTCGCCCTGAGTGCATTAATAGGCCTTAATGGCCCTGACCAGCCTCACCTGGTGCCTCCACCCACACTCTCTGCCTATGGGCTCTGTGACTGCATTTAAGTTCAGACCTGAGCTTCTACTCTCTGCTTGAGCCATGTTGTAGGAATGTATGCTAGTACCTCCAACAAGCTATGCTAATGCCTGGCTATGGATCTTGCTGATGTGGTCCCTGACCTGTTGACTCTGTTCTTATCTTGACCTTGGATGTGCCCTGTCATTGTGGACTCGCTTGGTGATGACTGGACTGCGTCTGACCCTGACCTGACTTCCCAGCTTGACCTCAGACCTGCCCTATCAGCATAGACTTGACTGATGATCTGGATTCAGCTGAAGTTGGCTGCCACCTCCATGTCTGCCCTGCTTGCTTCACTCAGGTATTGTGGGGCTGGGTGCTGGCTGGCAAGGGCCTGGCACTGCTGGCCTTGTTACCATGCTTGATGTTTGGCTCCCTGTCCTGGAGGGAACAGCTGGCCCTTGCTGCTCCCTGACAAATCTTTATGCAGAAGATGCCCCATTAGCAAGGGAACTATCTTTAACTGTAGCCTTTTAAGTCATAGCACCCTCAGGCTTTACTTGCTTTCCTGGCCAGATCTGCTTGCAGCTCTGCTTGTTTCACAACTGACCCTTTCTTGCTGCTATCTGAATGGAGCCACAGGTGTCTGGAGGAGTCTGACAGAGCTAGTGCTTCATGGGACTATTAGTGATATACTGCTGAGTTTGTTAGACTGCTGCATTTGACCTGGATTTAACTGTCTTCCCCAGCCCATTAGGAGGCCGGAGGGCTGAGGACCAATCTTTTAGCATTCAAAAAAAAAAAAAAACACCACCAAAAAAAAGAACACCCCACACACACCCCAAAAAAAACCCAAATCATACAAGCAGCTACAACAGTATGGGTCTGCTTCTTGTGTGCATATCAAAGTCACATCTGGATTGTCAGGCGAGGTAGCCATAATCTCACCCTCCTGTCTCAGCATACCAGTGCCAACTGCACAGGCATGATGCCTCCCTGGAGCTGGCTATACAGCTGTCCTCCATCAGTACCTTGGCTGTACAGCCCAGGTCTCGCCCCACGTGGTCTCACATGTAGACAGTGTTAGCTAGTGAGTAGCTCCAGGGTCTGGTGCAAGGCTCTTTGTTCCCACAAAAGAGGGGGAAAGAAAATAAGTCCTCTGAGGTGAACCTGCCTGTACAAATGTTTTCCTACTGAATGAATGTTTTTCTAAATATAAAACACCTGCCATCTGGCTAAATACACCTCAAGGAGAAAGAGGTAGTGTCTGGGACAGGTAAGCCTGCCTGGACCTTCTCAAACATGTTTGGAAAAACACAGTTGACTGGAATATCCTAAATACTGGTGCCTCAGCACTGCGGCACTGGTCTTTGTTGCCCAGAAAGCTTGGTTACCAGCATTGATGTGACCAAACTGAGTGTCTGATATATTTAGTGGTGTGTATGGGCTCAAATGTCTCTCAAGGGACCAGTCTGTCTCATCAGCTACAAAAACAACTTCTGCCAAGGCAGGTATCTGAATGCTGTGCTGGAAGTAACATGTCTAGTGAGGGACAGAGAAATGCTTTACTATATCCTGACACCCCTCTGGCCATGGACCACGTTTACTCTTCTCTTGACAATCAGCTTTTTATTTTCTGGAGTTCCAGGATCAGGTATCATTAAAGGCCCTGGCATTCAATGTGCTGCACAGCAACCCTCTCAAAACTTATGGGGCAAAGGTAGGTCAGGGAGATGTTGAAGGTATTCTGGTTTGGGTGACTACAAAACCAGTGGCATGTGTCCCCTCATGACTGTTCCTAAGCCATGTGAGTAAGTGGCTTGTCCTAGGTCAAAATTGGGGCAGGGTGAGGCCTAGATTGCCTGACTCCTGGGTCTTTCCTTCCAACCCTGCATGCTATAAAAAAAACCTACAATTTTATTTATCCAGGAAACCAAGCCTGCTGTGACAGCCAAACTGGTTCCCTGAATGAGGAAAAAAAAATTGCGTATTTTGAACCCTTTCTGTGGAACACACATGCACTTGCTTTCTCCTTAAATAATGTCAAGGAAAACTGAGAAAATTCAGCAAGAAATCTGTCCTGCCCTTTCCTTGTCTACCTTTGGTATGTTTTTGTTTCTTTCCAAAACAGTTAGATTTCCGGACAAAGAGAATTGGGACTTCGCTCTGAGTTTCTTGGCTCTTCTCAGTTCATGTCTCCCTGGCCATTCCTTTATTCGAACAGAGGCTTTTGTATGCAGTATATGAGGTTGAACCGAGGGCAAATATTATTACAGTCTCATGTTCTGAATTGACACCAGCCAAGCTTCCCTCTGCGCTGCTCTAGCAGGATTTCGTGTCAAGTTGTTCCCCTTCTCCAAAGGTCTGACTGTGCCCTTCAGTACAGTCATCCAAGTCCTTTGACTCTGCAGGGCAGGACTGTGAGCAGTGCTGTTGACAGAAAAACATTGACTTGCAGACGCTGCCTGCCTAACTAGGACTGGGTTGCACAGCTGAAATCCAGGCGCTTTGGGGAAGCCAAGTGCTAAGACTTTCAGTGGCCTTTTCAGTCAGAAGAGAGAAAGCAACAGCTAGATCTGGGCCCCATCCGTGGACAGGGAGCAGCACAGAGTTCAGAAATCAAACAGGTTTGAAGGAAAGCCACTCCTCCAGGGACAGGGTGGGAAGAAATAACTGGAGGATAACATCCAAGATCAGCCTTGAAGCTGCTAATAGACTGTTCATTATCTCTCCCTACTTCTTTCATCTGACTTTTTTTACCATTTTGCCTTTTCTTGATGCCTTCCTCTTTCAGCTGTTCCACTAATTACTTCCTTGCTTACCTTCGAAGCCCTCAGTGGCTGTTATTTATTTTCCCTTTCAGCTGGTTAATTGTTGTCATCCTTTGCTCTCCTCTTTGGCAGAAGCAAAAAGAAGGAGATGGCAAGCAGGAGAAGAGGTGTGGATGGAGGAGGCTAAGCCAGTAAGGAAACTGGTCCCATCCCTTTGTTGAGATATCCTGAAGAGACTCTTGCTCTAGCCAAACATTCCTGCAATGGGAAGTGCTGTATATCTGAGGAAACTATGGCCTGTGACATGCTGTCACTGTAGTGGAGTATCTTGCTGGGACAAACTTTTGGTGAGAGGTTTTTTAAGTTTTTCAGGGGTATTATCCCACCTTAGTCTTTGGTAACACATGAGCACATTTGACAGAAGTTATAGGTACTGGTAAAGCCCTAAGATATACTGAAGTGCTAGACTTGATACTGGGAGAGGAGAAGGAATTCTGTATGGCTGCCTCTGGGCTTTAGGAAAAGGGCACTTAACTTCATAGTTCAGTGAAGTATGAAGCATTATGAGCCAATAATTGCAATATCCATCTAACTGCTCACCCTGCCCTGTCCTTTTGTGTCCCCATCAGGCTCCATTGATGTTCCTGTTGACCCATCTCTTCCCCTGCTTTGCAGTTTATGGTTCAAATGCAACCTTTACCCTGCCCCTCTGATGGAAGCCTGCATGCAGATGTAGCTAGGTGTTGGTCTGGCTCTCCCTGGGAGCTGGTCCTTCTTTGGTGTGACTGCTGTCTCCTGTGAGCTATTTGGCAGGGCTTCTTTAATCTTGTGCACTTTGGAAAGCTTCCAGGCTCTGTCTTTTTCTGCCCCTTGCAGACTCAGAGGCTAATATGCACATTGCTTTAATTTGTTCTTCAAATGAAACCCTATTATACCTGTAGGTGTCTGGCTGTTAAGTCAGTAATTTACTTCACGGTAGCTTAGCATGTTTTTTAAATGCCTGTTTTGCTATGGGGTTTCTGTTCATTGCAAGGCTGTGCAAACCTGTAAAGCAGCACTGGAAAGAATTTCTTTGGAAAAAAGAGGCCCAAGGTGAACCATACTACTTTTTCTGTTCACCCATAGGGCCATAAAAGAACTAAACGGTTGGTGCTGCTTTACAAGCTTTCCAAACCTGTAGACTGCCATAGTTGGTTTGTGTATTAGGTAAGGATCTGGGGAGAAGGGGACAGAGGATGTGACATGGGCCTTCTGTCTGCATTCTCAAAATGGTACCAGTGTGGTTTGTATGAGGTGGGATGAGCTTCAAGTGTCAAAGCATCTCTAATCTCCAAACATCTCCCCAGCCCTGATAGAGGACCTAAAATATCTCCCCTTGTGAGAACCATCTTGTCTTTTCCAGCCTCTCTAGTGACATTGCATTTTTCCATGTCCCGTGCCCCTGTCCTGTGCCTGATTTGGGCTGTCCCTGCCCACATGAAGCAAGTTCTTTGGTAGAGACTGGATGTGCTTCCTTGGGGAATTTCCTGAATGATCTAAAGAAAAACAGAAGCCAGTGCTTCAGGGCATACACGTTGGCTACTGACCCGACCCTTGTGGTAGCTAGATGAGTTGATATTCAGATGCCCTTTGGTTCTCCTTTGCACCAGTTGATTGTCACTTCTCTGCTCCTCCAGAGATGAAGGCAGCAAAGATGGATGCTACAGATGGAGGCCTGTTTTCCCAGTACTGTAGAGACTTGCTGCACAAATTGGATGCACGCCTTCATACTGGCATAAACTGAGAGCAGCATCACTGAAATCAGTGAGATAGTGCTGGTTAATGCATTGGGAAAACAATTGAGATGGGGAAAGACTGAGAGCAGTGGGCCAGAAGATGAGGGACTTGGGCTGACAGGAGGCAGGGAGACTGCATTTCATTCTGTTCCATGCCAGTCGTGCTGTAGAGCCATCAGCAGAGCTGCAGAGACTAAAAGCACTTGGAAGAATTGGAGCAGCAGCTGCCGGCAGCCGCAACAGCAGTTGCGCTGAAGTGGGGGAAGCAGCCCTGCACAGCCTATGAGGACTGCATGAGCAGTAGTAGGTTTATGCTGCAGCAGCCAAAACTTTAGTTTAAACAAACCAAATCTGTCTAACCTCAAAGCTGCAGGCATTCATCAGCCTTCACAGAGGCAATGTGTCCTGGGGCCAGCTGGGACCTTTGCCTGAGGATTTATTCCTGCAGGAGCCCTTGGTTCCCAACTGGGTTAAAATTTTAGGCAGTCTTCTGCATAAAGCGTCCCTGATCTGAAGGGATTTGCTTCTGAGGCTGCTTGAAGCAGGACCAAGGATCTTTGTGGAACAATTCTACATACCCAGCATGGACACAGCAGCACCAGTCCTTCCATAGCGACTAAATTGGAGTCCTTTCCAACCCATGTGCTTTTACTTGGTCCTCAGATTTGTGGTCCCCAAATGTAACAACGCCCCTTCTTTCAGCTCTGTTTTTGCACACGTCTTTAAAACAGAAAAGCAAAGTATTTCAGGCCTTTCTCTGTTAGGACTATCTTTCTGGTGGTGTGGCTTAGACTGGATTGCTGTATTCCATATAACACTGTTCAGTAACAAATGGTATTTGCTTCGTTGGCAATATTCCTCTTTCTGCTGGCTACCCACTTACAAAGTAATCAGCTACACTTAGCTTTAATAGGAGGCTCAAGCAATCTGATGGGGACTGACTTTTCTCAGATGGGGTGCTTTGAAATGAGAAGAGAATCAAAGGACACTGCTACCTTGCTGGGAACAGGACAGGGTCAACTCTCTTGATAACCTGACTTCTTTAGGACTTTCTAAGAAACAAACAAGGCTACGCTTTCAGCTCTGAAATCTTGGTAGCCTCAGGCTTTTGGAAAGCTCTATTTAATTTAGATTCTGGCATTTACTTTTGTTTGCTTGGACTATAAAGACCTTTTTATTCTGATCCTCAAGAGCTGTTTACCATTCAGCACATGTGGTCTGCATCGCTTACACTAAAATCTTTTGAGGACTTGGCAACCCTTTTTAGTTCTCTGATCAATGCTGGCTAAGGAACAATGGCAAAAGCTCATGGAAGTCTGTTGCCCAAAACGTGCTGCCCATGTTCTGATTAACTAGCAGCCTCAGCTGAGGTAGGGGTTGCTGGCTTGATCTTTTTTCAGCAGTGCTAGTGCAAATCTGGAGTCACTGTGCTGAACTGAAAGCAGGTGTGTCAAAGTAAAACCAGAGGACAACTTTGCTAGCCACTTATGTGTGTCTGCACAGAAAGTTAAGATCTGAGTTTTGCTTTCTACCCTGATTTACAGCTTAGTGTTTCTGTGCACTGTTGGCACTTTTCTTTGGTCAGCTCCATGGGCAGCTGCTCTCTAAAGATGCATAAAGCTGGCACCAAGGCCTGTATCCTGCAGGATCCAGCCTGGACATACTCTGCATTGAGCTTAACTGGAATCATCTGTGCATGAAAACCAAAGCTTGGGCCTTGCAATAGCTGTTATCTGAGCTCTCAGTACTCAGGGTATCCAAGAATCAAGATTTGGCGTCAGCCCCTCTGTGCACAGTTGAGTGGAAGGGTGTTAATCCAGTGGGAGAAAACATCACCTTCCTGCAGTAATTCTCATTTAGCAGCTTGGGAACTTGTCAGTCAGAGAAGCAACTTTCCATTGCTAAATATTGCACTTTAAATGGCTAGGAGAGGTGTTTGTGAAGGCAGGGAGATAATTGGCCATATTGGTTTTTGAAGAGCAAGAGGGCAAGGAGGGGAAAACAGCAAAAGATTTACAATGACTGCTCAGAACGTCATAGCAACAAAGTCCTAAAGGGACCATTTTGCTTGTGCCCTGGATCAGCCTGCCCTCCTAAAGAAGCTATTGTTGGCCGAACATGTAAGATGTAGTGGAGTCTCTGAGCTCACGTGCTCCACTGAGAAGGTGCTGTACTGTGGAGTTGAATCCATGTATGCAAGGAGAGGTCAAATAACTTCTTTTTTTTTTTAGTGATTAAATCCCAATAGCTGCATCAGTACAGCTACACAAGGTTTCTCTTCTCCTTTTTTTACATCTCTACCAGCACCATCCTAGGTATTAATTTTAGAGGATAATCTACATATCTGCACACATGGGTTAGAGCTGACTGCTGATTTTAACCTGCCTTTCTCTAAAGCTTTTGACATGCCTGAAGCTCTGCCTTTATAAGCTGCTCCTCTCTGTAAAAGAGCTAAAGCAACAGTATGAATTTAGTTCCCTCCACCCTGAACTGGAAAATTTGTGGGTCAGGTGCAGAACTTGTCACCTTCCCCTATTAAGGGTGATGTGAAGTTGTCGGGATCCCCAGCTTGGGGTGGAGGAAGCAAGAATCAGGTCTATTACTGGCCATAGGCAGTGGCCAATTTATAAAGAGTTACCCTTAGCTGGCCTTTGTACATGCTTGAGGGCCCACATTTCACCTCATGCACAGAGGTCTGCTCACCACAGGACTGGTGTGTTGGCTGTTCATGGCAATGAAGGACTGAAACCAGGCCCTCAGCAGTGCCCTGGTAGGATCATGCTGCTGGAGCAGCTCCTATGAAGAAGGAGCAGAGGTCCTAGGAGTCCTCACTGTGCCCTGACGCCACTGGGCAGGGAGCTGTGAAAATGTAGAACATAAAACCATCCACAGCCAGACGGCTTCCAGTTGCAAGAGCACTGCACTGAAGCACAGTCGTAAAATAACTAGATGGCATTTAATTTCACCGATGGTTTTGTGTGGCTTGCAGAGGCCATAGCTTAGCAAGGCACCTGCCTAAAATTAAGCACACTACTACCTCTATGCCCTGCTTTGCTTTACTCAATTGGAGTAAAAAGAAGTCTGGTTCTCTTCCTATCAGTTTATTCAAGCAGCAAAGTGAAATAACTGTCCACTGTGCTGGGTTGCTTGCACCTCTCAGACTCAGTGCTTAAAGAGAAAAAAATAAAATAAAAACTAGAGGGTGCAAGTCATGGGGGAGGAAAAAAAAAGTCCGTCACTTCCTCAGGAAACACCTATAACAACAGCGCTTGGAAAAAATATTCAAGAAAACCTCTCCTGTTTTGATTTTTAAAAAAACTTCTCTGCTCTAACTCCACAGCATTCTCCTTTTATTTATTTTTCTTGAGACATGGTCCAATTTTTATTTTTTGCTGACTTAAATGAGCAATAAGTAGTAATCAGATGTTGACATAAAGTTGTGTGTACACCTGCTGACTGCCTCATAAAGAAGAATGTTTTTAGTTAAGAAATGGCAAGTAAACTAAAATACAGCAATTAAGTTCACTAATAAGAAACCCAAGCAGTTAAATTATATATATTTATTAAATAACACAAGACTTTTGAATGACCTTTTTCATTTGATGGTGCCTGATGAAAGCAGTTCTGATTTCAGTTCTGACTCAAAAATCTGATATTCTTCAAGGTTTTGCCAATCAAACCATGTATTTAAAGGAGGTCTCAGATGAAAGGGAGAGGAGCTATGGTGTACATCAGTGTAAATTCTTATGTCCCCAAGTCGGGTGTGTGCCAGTTGGCCATGTGACTATTGGATTATTGATACCTCGCTGAATTCTTAAAAGGTGTAAAATTATCACTTGGTGCCCCAACCAGAAGCACTGGAGGTCCATGAATGACTGAACTGTAGATAATACATGTGCACCTGTGTCTCCGTTGGCGCTCAGGGCATTGAACTGAGGGCCTGCAGTGCAAAAACGTGCGAGTTGCTGTCATTTCAAAAACCAGCAGACTCGCTGGCTGAGAGCTGGGGTAGGTCTAGATCTGAGTGCATTAGGACCTGTGGGGATTTCTCATGGTTTCTATGGGCCTGAGGCATCCGGGGAAGCAACAATGAGCTCCACGGTGTGTCCCTGTGCTTCTGAGGGGAGAGATCTCTCAGTGAGAGAATTTGTCATTTCTTTTTTAATCTGAGGAAGCAGAACAGGTACTCAAAGCAGCTAAAGTGTGAAATGGAGAAGGTTAAGGTTCTATTAAGCGTTAATGCCATTCTAGTTGTAGAGAGCTTTTGAAGGGTTCTTTAGATGGCTTTCAAGACAATGGTGTGTTAGAGAAAAGAAGCTATCAAGAAGGGCTGAAATGATGCTGCTGGAATTTGACTGTGTTTCCTTGAAAGCTTAGGTCCAAGCAAATGTGAACTTTGCGATGGTAAAAACCAGAGTACTTAGTGTAAAGGGGGAGAAGAGAGAGAAGGGGTGAGATGAGGAGGAAAGGAGGCAAATGCAGTGGGAACATAAGTTCCTTGTCTGAGTGCTATTGGAGACTTGGCTGAAGCTGGGGAATTGTGAAGGCATCTGAGTTCTCCTTTGGATACATTGCATGATGGGGTAACAACAGCCTGATGGAGACTCATCCACAGCTCTCATAATATCAGGGTCAAACTGAGAGCCCCCTCAAATGGGTAGGTCATTCTCCCATTTGCTCCGTGCAGGTGTTAAGCCTTACAACTCACTGAGCAGATTCCACTTCTGGTATGTGCTCTGATTTCATACTAAATGTGATCTTTGAGTGCTCTCAGAAGACCTTTTTATTTGGACTAATACAGGCTTCCTGGTTTTAATATTGTCTGACTTACTACAATCAGTTTTCTCAAGCAGACTACTTTGGACTTGTGTTGGCCAGTGTAAAGTATTAGGCCTCTTTGCAACAAGACCAGACTGAGTTCAGGGCTGTGATATGTCTGTGAACAGCATGTCAGTCTTTAATGGTTTTCCAGTCAAAAAAAAGTAAGTCACAGCAAAGGGTGAATTTGATCCCCTCACCGTGGGGTGGAGGGAAAACAGAGAGGTGGTCTTGAATTTCAAGCATGAGACTTGAGTGTCTTTGAACTGAACCTCTGAGCCAAGAACAATATCTCAGTAACAGGATATGTGATGTGAATTTTACAGCCTATAACTGCTTCCTAGTTAAGACAGATACTGATAAGCTATACTCATGAGGTGTACTCAACTCCAAAGGTATTCTTGGTAGTGTCTCAGTGGTCCCTTGCAATGCAGTGAATACCACCTGGCTCATTTGCAGGCTGTGTGTAGGCTTGGGGAGTCCGGGAATTCACAGCTGTTGGTTAACATGTATTAATCCAGAAAAGCCACATGACTGTTTTGGTCATGAGGGTAACACGGACTGTCGTGGTGCAGAATTAGGCTCTTGACGTGCAAGTATCTTCCTGGTGGTGGACGATGGTATGATCTTGGGGGCTCTGTGTGCATTAAATGCTACAGAACTGCAAGGCTGGAGGGCAGCCACTCAGTCAGTGAAGGGCAGGGTCTGGTCTGCTGTCACACTGAGCAGTCCTCCCAAAGAGGACCTCAGGATGAGGGCAGACTGGAGCAGTCTGGGCTCATAGTTGGAACTCGGACTCAGACAGCATTTCTGAGCTCAGCAAGTCTGGTCTATCAAAAGGCTATTTGACCAGCCTGCATTCCTGCTGCTCCTCTTTCCACCAGGCAGTTTGCTTGTACAGCAGTTAATGGGGGTGCTGGGACAGAGCTTTGCTTGTTCAAATTTCAAAGAGCTTTGCAAGGAATGCAAGGAAGTTGTTGGACATGTTAATCAAAGAAAACTCATATTCAGGAGTTTGATTTATACCTGCGCACTAGACACAGATCATGTAGGCTGGTAGATTGATGCTCAGGCTACAGGTTGTAAAATTTCTCATACAGATTCTGCCCTCTGCCCCTTCCAGCCACATCAGACTGGAAGCAGCTTGTATCTGTGTCCCAGATGCCTCACATGAAAGAGGGTCACTCTCAGCCTGTCAAGAGGCGGTTGCGAACTCAGAGCTGCTCTGTATCTTCTTCTTCTTTCTCCTCTTCTCCAGCCCAAATCTGTTTGCTTAATAAGGACTAGGACACCAAATAGCCCTTGTCCAAGAATCAGCCCTGTAACAGAAGAGAGCGCAGTCTCTAAATCTAAGAGTCACTCCAGTGAAAAAAGCAGGGAGTATTTATCGCTGTCTGCTACACCTGCAAGCTCCAGCTGGGATCTAAAAGCTGAACTAACATTTTTGTTGTCATTAGTGCCTCTTTGTTGAAGGTCTAGATTTCACGTAGGAAATCCTGCGCTAGAATTGCTTGCGGAATATATCCTTCATGCTAGAAAACAGAGATAAGTAACACAATGTGTCACAGTGCTGTAGCGTGCCCTCCGTCTGCAGCTCACAGCATGTTAAGCAGACAAGGAAAGGCCACCAGATTGCCCGCAGAATGTATGCTCATACTTGTGATGCTGTTGGGGAGATTAGGAGCCAGTCCTGAATTCTGAGCTCCCATTACCAACCCAGCTCATTCACGAGGCCTCAAAAAATGCTGGCAGTTTTGATCCTTTCAAGTCCTAGCATATAACTGGGGATGCCAAGCTCTGACTTCAAAGTCTGTCAGTCCCCAGATCCATAAACTGATCAACAAGCACTTGCATGTCATCATGCAGAAGGTCTGATGAGGGGGTGGGGTGGGAGCACATTCCTTCCTTCCCCAAAGCTCCTGGGCCATGCCTGGAGGTGGCTGGATGCTTTGGTGTGATTGCTTCTGGTCTTTTCTTTCCTTCTTCACATTGTAAATTATTTAGGTGACAGCATCAAAGATCAGAGAAAAGCACAGGGAAAAAATCTCAAGTAAATGCTTTATATTCCTTGGGATCATCTGTCCAACGAGCTCTGCTCACTTTATGGATATGGGGCTGTATTCAGCCACAAAACATCCCTATAATAGTTTACAGCTGGGGAAACTGAGGCATGGGGCTGTTAAAACGTGACTTGGCTAGAGCATCTGCAAAGTCTCTGCCAGAACTGGGAGGAGCATTCTGTCCCCCGACAGCTCCTCTGCATCTGCAGGAGCATGCTTCCTCCCTCCAGCAGCTTGCCAAAGGCTACATAAGGGAGACCCTGCTCCTACGCATCTCACCTGTGCTCTATAACATGGCAATTCTGCTTCCATGGCAACTTGCTGAACAGCGCAGCAGACCTGCTCCACATCTACACCCAGCCTGCTGGCCAGTTACCCTGGCCCCATATCTCCAGTGTATTACATATATCCCTACCTCTCTGCGTTCCCATCCCAAAACATCATCAGCGTTTTCTGCAAAAACTTGGCCCACATACAGACATTTTGAGGGAGTTCTGATCCATCTAAGACTCCCCAAATGGCTTTTCTTTCACCATGAGGTTTTTCCTCATTGGAATGGGAAAGGGCAAATGTTTAGAGGTGCTCTTAGGGGAGGCTTTCCCCAAGCTCTGCTGGGCTTGATGATGTACTGTCCCTTTCCTGGGTCAACGTACAGGAGTGTCAAGGTCCCTGTGGATGCTTCCTGCTCTGCTTGATTTATCCAGTCACCTGAAGAGGAGGGGTGTCTTGTTTTGTTTCTCTTCATCTGCAGAGTAACACAGTAGGTTTAGCCAGCAGTGGAGTTCAAGGTTGCTATAAATAGTTTTCTGCCTTGTCATGGGAGTTACCCATTTATTATAGTTCTCTTCCTTGTCAACAGCCTTTCTCAAAGTTGGCTGTAGCAAAAGCTTTAGGAGCCTGTCACTGTACAGCTTCCTTTGAAAATGCCCAGAGCACCAGATCTAGCATGACTGCAGCTCCCTGACTGGGCCAGGGATGTCTGATGTCCTGAAGAGCTGTGCCTGCTCCAGCCATCTAGTTTTATAACTTAATAATGTGGCCTACAGCCTGTTCGGTGGGTCCCTTCTGGACTGGGTCTTCTCATATCCTTGTTAGTTCTGCAGCCTCCTTCTGCTTCCCCTAAGAAAGACTAGTCAAAGATCTCCAAATAAGGGGGGAATTATTTTTTAATTGTGAAAGCAGAACAAGAGACTCTCTAATGCTGAGTTAGGCTTCACAACACCCCTTCAGGAAACACATCATAAAAGGATTGCTTCCTTCCCTAGTCTCTGTCCCCCACACCCATTTTAAATGAGTGAAATCCAGCCACCTCTGGGGTGGAACACAGCATCCACTGAGCAGCATGTGGTAAAACCACCTGCCTGGGTTAAACATGGAGCAGCGGATGATTTTGTCCCTCTTGGAAGGTTACAGAGAGTACAGGGAAGCTTTGTAGCTGGCCCAGAGGGAAGTGCCAGGCCATGGCTCTTAGCTCGGACAAAGATTGCTTGTGCTGAGAAAGGTGGTTAAAGGTGAACTGAGGTTTCTCACAGCCCTGAGCCAGTGGGTAGCCCCTGTCTGGAGTCTGGTTGTTGTTGGCTCTGGGTAGGTTTTTGGGTGCTGGAGGAAGTAGGTGTCCAGTGAGAGGTGATAAAGTTTGTATTCTTGGCAGATCCTACATTTGCGCCTGGGGGCTGACGATGTCTTCAGCATGTGCATCTGCCAGAAGGGTTTCTGTATTGCTAAGTGGGGTATAAAGCTTTCAACAGGAGCAGAGAAAGGCTTGCCTGCAGAGACAGCCTTATCCAGCACTGACAGCACAGAGATCTCAAAGGCACCCCTATCATTAGTAAAGTGGGATAGGTATTTACTGCTTGGGTACCAAAATGAGGCTTTTGGGACCTGCCATTGGCTACTTTCTGATGTGGGCCAAATCACATATTTGCCCTCACATCATGCCTCAGGTTTCCCACCTCTAAGGACAAAGTGTTCCTCAGCCCTTCCCTACCACACCATACAGCTATGGAAGAAAACCTGGTGGACAGTGGTTCAGATCTTGCATTATAACTCCCAGTACTGTATGCCTTCAACAGCAATTCAGCCCATAGAAGAAATCAACTTATAGGAAAGCTTTAAGCATGTACCATTCGTAACCTCACCAAAAGGATGAAACAAAAATATCTGGTCCCTGAAAGAACACATTAAGGAAATCTTCTTTTTCTAAAGCCTTTCAAAATATTAAGTTTATCTTCCTGGGAGTTTATACAGCTTGGGAAGGTGAAGCCAGCACTCCTCAGGTAAACTTGTTAAGCTTCAAGGGAATGTAGAACAGCAGACATTGGAGATGGAAATCTTCAGTTCAGTGTGCTGTAGGGAATAGCACAATCCAGGCCTAGGATGAAATGCTTCAGCCAGGCTGCTCCTGAATCCTCTGGCATTCAGAGAAAACATCTGTCTTGTCTTCCTTTGGCTCTGTCTCATCCCCATGTCCTAAAATGCCTAGTGCTTCTCAACTCTGTTCTCTGCTTGGTTCCTGCAGCCTTCACGTGCAAGGAGACAGAGAAAATTAGCATTTATAAATTGGACTGATGAAGATGATTCATACAGAGCTTTCAGACTGGATGGAGATTCCTAATGTCCTGCTGGTTATTTGAGAAACTTGCTCAGAAAGGCTTGTAATGCATGCAAGAGTTGAATGAATCCAAAGGGAAACAGTGGGCTGTTGGAGAGAGAATGGGAACATCATGTTCCCCAACTGATGGATTTAGTACTTGGTGGAACACCCCAACATCTGGCACCCTATCTGCCCTGGGTCTTCAGCCTCTCACTGTGTCACTGTAATGCCTTAACCTTTGGATTCTTAAAGTTGGTGGGTGCCTGGGTCTGCTGACCGAGTTATGGCCCTGGTGCTGTTTTTATCTACTTATTTAACAAGCAGTCCGAAGAGCTGTAGCAGGCAGGAAATAAAGTCCCTCCAAAAATACAGAAGGGTAACTTTTAAGAGGTAGATTTTTAATTGCAGCTAGAACAAACCGTTTTTAGTTTCCATGAGTCTGCTCCTTCCTATCTCCTTTGCAATCTGGAGTTTCAACAAAGATGAACTTGTCACGGTTGTAGGTGTATGGGCCCATGAGTCTGTGACCCTGCTTTCCATGAGCTTCTGGCATCACTGCTAAGATCATGCAATAGCAGCCACAGAGAGTGCCTCTTCAAATATGTGTATCTGCAGTTAGGCTAAGGGGAATCCAGAGAGAGAAAAACTAAGGAAATTGCTTTCCTCCCTCTTTGGGGTATAAAATGTTCTCTTCTTTCAAGTTAATTTGTTCTGTGAAAGTTCCCCTTGAAATCATTTTCCAACTACTTTGAAAGATCAAATAGATTATATTGAAAGCTACTGTAAGATGAAGTGCCCATTTGGATTTAATAAATGCTGGTTTATAGAGCTAGCCTCATTATTTCTTTGGGATAAACCTATAGAGAATGGAGGGGAGGAAAGATTTTAATGTTTCTGAAAAATTTATCCCACGAACAGTAAAAACATACCATAGAAATACACCAGCCACAAAAATGACATCTTAAACACAGTATTTATGACTTTCTATATTTGTTTTGCATAAACTTTTCTGGTTTCTATTACACAGATTGATTTATGGAGTTTATTTGGAATAAATGTAGTGCATATTTAAAACAAACAGAGCTCCAATCTGCTAAGCACCCAGGAGCTATAAAACCTCTGTATGATTCAAACTGGGACCCTCCAAGTCCTTTTTATCGGAATATCTTTTCCCATTAAAAAAATGCAGAAAAATAATAAGAAAGTAGATGAAGAAAAGCAATTTGTGAAAATATATAGCCAGTGTTTCGACTAGAATTGGTCTGAACTTTTAATTCAGTGTCTCGTTCTGTTCATTAATGAAACGTTCTTTATCCAAATGGAAATTTTACCACGAATATCCTTTTTCACAGATTTGTTTGGGAGGTGTGGGGAGCTGACAGGGGCTGGAGGGGACTGAAAACTTCTCAGAAAACATGTTGGTTTTACTGAAATTCACGTAACTTTGGAAGACACAGCAAACTAGAAACTTCTTAGTAATTTTTCCATTAACTTCAACCTTCAGAAGTGAAGGGAAGCAAACAAGGAGCAATTTGCCTGTAAGTCATCAGTGCTTGATTTGTAAATGAGCTAATTGCATATTTTAGCAGGTGGGGGGGGAAACCAGTAAAACAAGGATTGTATTGATTGATTTATTTTTAAAGCACATAAGTTGCATTTATCTCTGCTTTCCTCCTGTTCCCCTGACAGGCTTGGCATCTGCCCTGTTCCTTCCTGTAACTGGATTACTTGTGTACTTTTAGTGCTCTAGATTGGCTAAAATAATACCTTTTCTGTATATTTTAGAGTGGGTTTGCAAGTCATCACAGCACAAAGATTCTCTCGGAAACCTAACTGATGTCCTCTACATGCCCACAGCAAAGCACTTGGGACTTGAATACCCAAAACCAATGCAGTTGCTTGTAAGTGATCTGCAGACTGATCATTACTGGGTGAATAAAATTTAGGATTATTCTGAATTTGTTATTTTAAAATTGCTGGCAGATAAAAACTGAGGCTTGTCAGCTTTTAAATATCTTAAAATTATACTTCAAGTTGCATTTGCTGAAAACATGCCTGCTGCCACAGGGTCTGAGTGGCTGCAGACAGGAAGAGTGTATGGTTGTATTCTGTTCATAACTAATCAGTGGGTCATTCTCCCAAGTGTGTCATCCTTCCAAAAACCATCTATTATTTATTGTCATGAATCTATTTTTCACAAGCTATCTAGAGTTCTCTCTATAAGAAGATCCAAGGCTATAGTTAGGCTGTCATCATCCATGCTAAATGAAATGAGGAGATTCCCAGCTATCTCCCACCTACTGGCCTGACCAGTATGACCTGTATGGTCGCTCCCTAACCCAGTCTGATCTAGGGGGGGAATCTGTTCCAGGTTAGCCTCAAGTCAACTAACTGCAGGTGTAAGTTGGACTGTCCAGGTCAAGTCCTACCTGTGGAGTTGTTCTGCCACATGTTCTGAGACAGCAATAAATGGCAGAAGAGAGGGATATTTTTAATCTAATCCAGCATAGCACGCTGGATTGCAGCCTCAGCATTGTCATGGCCCCATCCAGATTGAACCAGGTTTCTTTGAAATCCAGGGTACACTGAAGGGTATGCTCACACATGCTGTCGGTCTCACCATTGACCATGTTTAGTGGATTATATGTTTGTGTGCTGGGCTCCTGCCCGACAACTTGTACTATCCCCTCGTGACTCCAGTGTAATCTCTAATCTTGACCCCTCCCAGCAACTCCACATTGCTTGGGCATAGAAAGCACTGAGAGCACTGAGGCAAGGTATGCATCCTACCTTGCCAAGCAGGAAGGCTTGTGCACTGAATTAGGCACCACTTGACAGAGAAATAATTGGCTGTGGCACATGAGTGCTGATGTAACTGGGTTTAGGAAGCATCTTTTTCAAGTTGGATGAGTACAGAGCCATGGGGAATGGCACTAAGAAACAAATCCTCTCCTACAGCCTGTGTGCACAAAGAGCTTTGATCCCCAACTGTTAATTGCTCAAAGGACACAGAGATCCCTCTAGCAAGGTATTCTACTCTTCCTTAAGCATCTGACACTGCACTATGGCAGGGTAAGAGCTTTGAGATGGCTGTGCTTGACCCACTCTGCCCCAGGACAGCTTTAGTTGTAGTAATAGCCGTCTGTCTCTCAAGGGTTGCAAGTGTGGGCTCTGATGGCAGTTTTTTGTATTTTGAGCTGCCTATTCTTGAGAAGTTATCTTGAGCTTTAAAGAGCAGAGTTGATTAACTTTTCTTTGCCTTGCTTTGCTGGAGGAAAACCTGGGCTGCCTGCTTTCTGATGTGCTGCTTGCTGTAGTTTACAGCCCTATTCAGAATAGCATGGTGTTAAGGAGTTAAATGCTACAGGTGGTAGGATATCTGCAAACTGGTAGGAGAAACTGGAGCCCCATTGCCCTATGCACTTAAAAATCTCCAGGCATATTGGCAGAACCCCAAATGTGCCCAAGAGGCCAGTATTTAACTTCAGATAGCAAAGCTGGGACCATTGTCCTTCCTCGGCCAACATGGCTCCAGCGAAGTACACAGCCACACGGAAAGAAGGGATACTTTGAGGTAGGGATAGACACACTTGTTTGTGTGGGCCGCTGGCCTGCGAGATAACAGGGCTGTTTTGAATTTGGGAAGGAATAAACAACAAATGGATGACCACGCACATAGAGGCTCACCCCACAATGTAGTGTGTATTGTTTCTCTTATTTTCTTCCTGGTGCTTTACTTCTCCAAAGGTTGTCTTTTTCTTCCCACCATGTTCAGAGGCTCTGTGCATCCACACACTGCCCTGATGTCTTTCAGGCAAGCACAGAAAATGGAGCTATAGGAAGAAAACCCCAAAAGACAAGCAAAAAAAAGTCTTTGAATTATTCAGACAGTACCACAGTACCAAAATTCACCTGTCTGCTGGTGACTGCCTATAGAGCAGATGTGCCCTCTGGCACCAGTGATTTAATTAGGGAACTGTGAACTCACAGGCATCAAATGGCCTCCGCGGGGCTCTGCAGCAAAGTTGTGTCTGCCAGGGACAGAGCAGCTCTGACTACTAGAGACGATCATGTGTATTTGGTCTGAGTAGCAGTGCTTCACTGTGGCCTGATAGCAAGGAAAGGGGCTGGGACAAGTCTATGTGAAGCTTTACTAGTAAAACTAGTTGTTTTAAGGATCTCTCTGCCAGCAGAGTGGGTAGGGTTGCCCAGGAAAGCACTCACTGGGGCACAAGCTATTGCTAGGGGTAAAACACAGGGGACTGGACCCCCACTTCCTTCTCCAGCTGCTAGTTTTCCCTCAGATACCTGTTTTGCTCTCCTGGATAGAAATAACTGTGACATACTCTAGCACGTCTTGTTTGTGATGGCCCCCATCCAAAGCCTACTGATACCAGAGGAATGTTTTGCGTGGACTCAGAGGGATTTTTAGATCAGATCCCAACCTTTGCAGCTACTTTTGTATTGCTTTCCTGCCAGGACTTACTGACCAGCCACCAAACTCCTGAGAAAATCAGCATGAAGTGTCAGTCAAGGTTCAGTTCAAGTGACAACTAAATATGCCTCTCTGGAGATGAATGAGAGCTGGTGGGCCTGAAATGCAAACGACCTCAAACAAAGCTAGCCAGTGTCCACACCAGCTAGCTTTTAAATCATGCAGTAGCCTTCAGCCATTAACACTTCAAACACCGTCCGGCCCTTTGAAAAGTCAGTTCATTTATTAATGTTCCTGTTAATGTCCCTTCCGCACTCTGTTCACAGGATTGCCTCTTGGATTGGTCAGATCATGGCTTCTCAATCCTACGCAAACAAGGAGGAAGAACAGTCCTGAAATGCTTTAGGAGAGACAGCAGGATCCGGTGGTGGGATGCAGAGGTCTGGAGTCTCTCACTGGCTCTGCTAGGTATGTGCTCTCCAGTTTTGGGTGAGTCATGGCTCCTTCCTCTCTCTGTCAAGGCTGGAAGACTGCTCAGACACACATGCCTGCCCCTTGTTGGCTGCAGATACAGCTGGCATGGTGTGGTTCTGGGACTGGCAGAGAGTTTCTACATTCACAGTGCTCCACTGCTAGTCCCTACTTGCTGGCGTGTGCCTGAGAGCCAGTAAAGGTCTTGGATCTGCCATGCTCTGGGGCGTTACCCTGTCTGACAAGAAGCATTCTGGGCTGTGAGCTGGAGGTGCAGAGCTGCACTGAGATCTTTTGAAAAGGCTGTATCTGGGTTCTCTGAACATAAGGGTATGCAGGGCTTGTGCCTCCAACTCAGATTCCCCACACAGCAACTGACTGGCACATTCCCTTTGCTGGCTTTGGAGACCGCTGCTTTCTTGATTTAAAAATGCTCTTTAGAGCAAAAGAACCCCACTATGTTGTCTTTTTTCTTGTTCCATGGAGAGACACAGTGCAAGCAGAGTAAGCACAAATTGCACCACCCTTGCTGCTCACCAGCTGGCCAGGGGAGAACAGTGCTTGCTTCTGTCTGGGCTGCAGGGCTGGAAAGGTGAGGCTAGCAGCAGGAGTCAAGACAAATAGGAGCCTGTTTTTGATTTGCCATCTGACTCCTGCCAGCTCAGAGCACCCTGTCTGTAATCGTGACCTAAATTAAGCCCAAATGCCATCAGCAATGCTGTTGCTTCCTCCCACAATGCAAGTGTTTCCAGGTACCTAGCCAGAGATTTATAATCCACCTCTAATTACATTCTTGTTTGTGTCTGCTGTCATGCTGGCTTGGTCTTTCTGTGGTTTGTAAAGTCCAAGAGCATGCCTGACCCTTTGAGCTCGCAGCCTGTATGCACAGACAGCAAGGGGCATCCATGGCTGACAGCTCAGCTGCCGGAGGAAACCCGCTGTGCTGGGCTGTGTATCTTTAGTAGCCCAAATATCATGGGAGGCATTTTGACTTGTTAAATTCTTGACTGCACAGGTCTGCTGTCCACGGTAGGTTCACTTGATAGAAATAGCTCTGGCAGCAGCCCAACAACAAGAACGCTGCTTTTCTCTTAGATGTGAAAAGAGACAAAGGCTTGGTGTTCCCTGCCTAGCCAACTCTTGCCCTTTTGATGGCAGATGACCAGCATCTTTCTCTAGCTGAGCTTAGGTGCAGTGTTTTTGCTATGAAGCTGAAGATTAGATCCTTGTAAACGAAGCCTGGAATTGATTACCAGTAATTAGCATATATTCTTCAGTCAGGGTGCTGGAAGGACCAAGATGGAATAACATGCCTCGTGATGCTACACATGATTACACAGTGTTAGCTATTATAAGCCTTGCCCTGCTAGGGAGTGTGCTGGCCAAACCCTTTGTGAGAAGTCAGTGCCTTGTCCCACAGGGCTTACACATAGAAAGTAAGTTTTTATTCTGAATTACAAAGCCTCTCCCCAGAAATACAGGAACAGTTTCTGAAGAAACCCAGCTGGGTGTATGCAAAACCATTGGCTTCACTAAGGAGCAAAACTGAGTCTTCACTTGTATGACCCATGTAGATTCCCTTCTGCCACTCTGTGCCAGGTGACACCACCATAGCAAGTAACTTAGACTCCCCAAAATTGCTATGGAGGAGAACCCTAGTCTGTATTACTGGAAAAGCAGTTCCAAACATAAGCTATGCTCTATCCTGCCCTTCGTTTGTCTGCTGTGTTTTCTCCCTGTGCCAGGAGTTCTTGAAGTCTGTGCTATGATTGTGACATTGGGGCAGACAAGCCAGGCAAATGCTTTACACACACACACTCCGAGCAAACCAGACATCCGGTATTTAGAAATAAACAGTGTAAAGACATCTGGGAAATTCATTGTTCATGCCAAGACATTTAAGAGGCATCTTGGTTCAAGTAAAAGCCTCAACTCATTTCCATTTTAATTTTTTTTTTCACTTTGTTTTTTAACTGTTGAGTTAAAGTTACTTCAAACCAAAATGGATCGTTTCTGTTTCCAGTTGATCAAAATGAAGGTAATTTGTCTTCCACTTACATTTCAAGGTGTTAATTTTCACGTAAATATTTTCTCTGTCAATGAACAAGCATTTTACTCATGGCAAAATATTTTGTTGAAGTTTCTACCCATCCCTAGTAATTCACAGAAATTAAAGCTGGCAACTCTTCATCTTAAACTATTGGGTTCAATTGCTGAGGAAGAAAGACACCCCCGGTCCACTACCCAATGCCTGGGTTAGTAGTGGTTGGAGGGAGAGAGTGGCCATTCAAGACAGGTGTCAGACTCTACTGCTGTCTCCTGTCTGCATCACCAAGTGGCACTCAGAGGGCTAAAATCTACAGACACCATAGTCTGTAGACTGGACACTATTGGTCTGCAGTCCAGTAAATTTGGATCTAATCCAGTCTTTGCTAGTTTGCTTTAGGGTCAGCAGTCATTAAAGGCAATGAGAATCTTGGAGTGAGACCCAGTTAGGTATCACTAAACACAGGAGTACAAAACTGGTGAAACTATTTCTTTTTAGCAGTGAAGTATAGTTGTATAGTGCATCTGTCCTGAAATGTATGGTTAGTTGTGGGATTGTGGTTTGTCTTTGGTCATGCTGTATATTTTTGAAGAGGAATTGAGGCCAATGGTATATACTTTGTCTCGTGTGTATTCTAGATTTATGTGGAATGGATTTGAGAAAACATGACAGATGGGAAATAGATGGATGTTTTTTCCATGCAGGTTGGCAGTTCTTTTACCTGCTAGCAGCTTAAATAGTGGAGGCTGGGTGATGACCAGGCATTAACACTTTCTGCTGCTCTGAGTGCTTTTCAAGGGAGCAATTACTTCAAAATCTGCTCTCTGAGTAGACAGGCTAGTATTCAGAATCTAACTCCTAGTTCAGATTAGTTTTGGTCACCCATTTTCACCCTGCAGACCATTTGCAAACATGTTCATTGCTGATCAAGACCCATTTTCTGCCACATTTCTACATACAAGCTCTCCTGCTCTGTAAATAGGGTTGGTTTTGATTTTTGGTCAACAACATGAGAATAGTCTAGGAAGTTCAGGTTCTGAGTGTGTCTGGTGTTTGTCAGGGAGAATTTGGGCAATGGTTACTGTGCGTTACTGGCATAGCTGAACATCAGGAACTGGAACCACTTACTCTTGTAGCCCTAGAGGATGTATCTGGCCTCTGCCTGGGAATGAGGGAACTCCATTGCCCCAACAGAGAGATGGGCTATTACAGCTGGGGCTAAGTGAAGAGGGACTACTTTTCATCCACAATGGCCATAGGTCATTGGATGCTTTGAGAGGATTCAACTCGCTGAGAGCAGAGAAGTGCAGAATAACACAGATTGGGGGGGGGGGGGGGGGCGGCAGTTTCCCTGTGGAGATCTCCTGCCCTCTTGAGCCTCCTTCAAGGCCCCTGTGATACTGCTGGGATTCTGTTCTGGGAGGCAGAGGAAGAAAGTCATTTCCAGAAACCTGACACCTTCTTTTAAGGAGAAGAGAGAAGTTGAATGGTAACACTAGAACCCTCCAGTGCCCCAGTGTGAGATTTTCATCGCAATCAAGGTAGGTCTTATACAGTCACTGCACCTGCGGGAGGTTGGGGGGACACCATGGCAGCATCCTTGTTTACATTTTGTCTTGGTATCTCTTCTCAAAGATTCAGGCACCTCATTGCCCTGGAAATCTCCTACGTCAGTCTCTGGAAGCAGCAGTACTCTAGTACCATGTTTCATGGTACTGTTTGCACAGCTGCAAATGGCACAGGCAGGGCAGATGGCTTACTGCTCGTTGAGCAATATTAACTTTATTGATTAGGCACACGATACACTGGGAAATATCTCCACAAAAAACAGAGAAGCGCAAAGTGGAGGTTGTATGAATCTTGGATTGGTACATTTGTTCCATGCAAGATGTACTGTTGAAAGAGATGATACTGACAGAGATGTCTGCAGTTCCCTGCATGCTTCCCGGATATTTGAGTTGAATTCTGCCAAGGACAACTTTTCATCCTGCAAGCTTGGGCTCTTCTGTGGGGCTGTTGGCAGTTATTAAAACACAAAACCCTTCTTGCCTACAAATCCGTGTGCTTGATCTTTCCAGCCCAAATCCTACAAGTAACATGCACTTGTCCCCAGGGCAGCTTGCTCAAATAACCACAGCTCTGCCGGAAAAAGGGCCGTTTGAGCCTCAGGGAATTGGGAGGAGAGGTTGAATTATTCCCAGCATCCAAAGACCAAGAGGTTCCTTCTTCTTCAGCAAATGTTTTCAGTTCCCACTTGGTGAATTATTGCTAGGGATTTTTTTCCCTTCAGTGTTTCCATGAATGTGGTTGAGGCTCTGATCCAGGAAATAGGGGGAAAAAACCTCTGAAAAATGTATCGCACCATTTCAAAACTCAAGTGGAATTAATTAAATCCAAATTTCAACAGTGTGTCCAAAGTTGAGCTGGGCTCAAGACACACTTCAGAAGGTTTGATTTCAAAACAATCCCTTTGCGCACATGCACATAATTTAGGGAGGTTTCTGTGTATCCAATACAAGGCAGGAACAGGGAGCTGCTGGGTACCTAAGCTTAGAGGGAAAAGGTAGTATTTGCAGGCTAGCCTGGAGAAAAGCTTTTTCTGCCTGATTCAGTTTATCCTAATCCTCTGCTCAGCAAGCTGCAGATTGGAAAAAAGAGTCAGGAAATAGTGTTGTGGAAAGGAGAGCCAAACCATTTGAAATGGAGATGCTGTGGCTGGTACACTTACAGTTCTGCTTGCTGGAGAAGTAAAAAGAGCTAAGGGACGGTAGAGAAAGCATTCAGGACATTAGGCTTGAGCTGAAGCAAAATAGTTTGGCAATGAAAACTTTTCTGAATGGTGGGGGATGCAGGTCTTTTCCCAGCTCCCCCACCGAAGTGGGGTTACCTTGGGGCTCTGAGTGCTCCCATCCCTCCATCTGTTAAATTAAGATAATGTAATTTACTGCCCCAGAGAAAACACGATGGATTTAAAAAACTAATGCTAGTAAGGTGGAGCTTTCTCAGATGTTTTTTGAAGCCCAAATGCCAAATTCTTTCCTCATTTTCATGCATATGTCCCAGCTAGCTGTAAGAGAGTTACACATGGGTCAGTGAGGAGCAGAACTGGCTCTTTAATGTAGTATTTAACAAATTCTTTCTGTCATGCCTGCTCCCTGTTTTTTCACTCCTTGGGGAGGAAGCCTCATTTGCTTTTGCCTTGTAGTGGTGACGTGGGAGAAAGCTGATGGGGAGGAGTCCTACATGAAAGATCAGTTGTGCCTCTTTAGTCCCTGCAAATGGGGAGATTTTGCATTTAGAGACTGGGAATGGGGGTGGTTCTATCTCATTTCTGCCAAGCAGCAACACATGTTGCCAATATTTTTCCTGTGGATCTTCTGCCTGGACAGGGATGCTGTGGGTGAAGGTTCTGATGTGGCTACAGAGACCAAAATGTCTCTTTTTCTATGGAAGTTCAGGTGCACTCTGAGTTGATAAACTCTGTCGCAGGAGATGAGAACTGAAGGATTTCTACCAGTCACTGTTTGAGAGAAGGGAAACAGTAGATCTGTGCTGTACAACGAGGTTTACAGACTTTAACTTCATCACTACAAGAACAGTTTTATCTGCAAATATAAGTCATTGCTACACATACTGCATAGCAGCAGCTGTACCTTGAAATAGTGTGAGGTTTATTGGATGGGGATTACATGTTGCCCAAGCAGGCTCAGAATCCCAGAGTCATGCTTGAACCCTGGAATCAAAGGAACTGAATTCGGGGCTCTGACAGGTCTGGGAATCTATCTTAGTGAACTCAATAGCAGATAGACCTGCCGGTACAACAGCGGTATTGAAGGATGAGATGAATGCATTTGTTCCAAAGACCTCCCAGCCAGGTGTTACCCGTGCTATATTGCATACGGCTTTCTTCAGGCACAGAGTTAACACCAAAACCTGAGCCAACTGATAGCAAGGGCAGGCAAGCGCTAGCTGGGTCTGTGTGGCATTACCCATTCACCTTTTCCTGGCAGCTCCAATATTGGAAACACATTAACGGTGTGGTTCAGTAGAAGTTCAGGAGCTCAACAAATACAAGGGCCATGCAAACATTTCTCCCTGTGAAACAGCTACTGACAGCCTGTTTGATGCTCCAAGCCTTTGGTGGGTAATTGGCATATCAGAAATTCATTTCCTCCTGCTTCCTTCTGCATTGCATCAGCAGTGTTGCAAGGCATGTTACCTGATACCGAATGGCAGCAGCATGACCTGAAACAGCATGGTGAAATTGCATAGACACTTTGTTTTCAAGCTGAAGAAATTCCCTTTCTTCCATCTCTTCTCTTATCCACAGCTCAGGGAGATTTGGCTTTGTTTTCATAGTGTGGACTTGTCTGCTGGAGCTGGACCCCGCAGCACCCTGGTACACTAACCTGACAGCATCTGGACCCAAACCCTGCCCAGACTGCGAGTCTCGCAGCTCAGCCAGAGCCACCAGCCAGGTAAGAGGGAGCAGAGAGCTTCTGCCACAGTGGAGGAGCAGGGAAGGCTGTGCAGATTGCTGCCAGGGCCAATGGAGTGGAGTAAGACACTTGCTTGGCTTTTGTCTCCCTTTTCTGTGCATCTCAACAGTGCTGAAAGGGCTCAACATTTCATAGAAAACCCCAAGCCTCTTGTCCACAGCCCCTCCACAGCTGTGTTTGCTGAGGGCACAGTTCAGCCCCTCATCCTTCCAAACCACGCTCTCCCATTCTCCTTCTCTTTTTTGCTTCTTCTCACGAGTGTTGCTTGCTTTCTCATCCCCGGAGGAGAGCATGTGCTGGTATTACCTCAGGAGCAGATGCAAAATCAGCTATTGCTTTCCCCACCAAGCCACCTCAGGAAGCTGCCATGTTCCCTGGCACCCTGCTATCCCTGCTTTCTGCTGGTACCTGCTGGGTTCTCCTACTTTCCTGTTTGCTGAGGCCTCTTCTGTTAGCTGTGTCCTCTATCACTTTGCCCATGTACCCTGCACCCTGTTTCCTTGCAGGTTTTTAATGTCTTTCAGAGGTAAAAAGGAAAGGGAAGAAATTATATCAGTATAAAAATACAATAGTTTCATCTTCCTGTTTGACTGCTCCTGGGATGCTTTCACATGTGGCAAACATACCCAGACAATTAATCTTGTGCACCCACAGGGTGTAACTGTAAAGCAGTGCATGACAGATAAAGATGTATCTTCCTCCTCTATTGTGCTGTGTTTGGGGGATTTTTTGGAACTCCTGCTTTTGCTGTGTCAGGGCCAGTTTGCCCACCTGGAGCCCCAGGCATATGCTAGTAGATATGATAAAAGCATATGCCATATGTGTTATAAAAATTACATCTTAGGATCTTCTTTTTCCTTACTGTTCCTCTTTGGAGTAGAGAGGTAGCCAAAGTCAACAGAAACTCATAAACATGGAAGAAGGGTGGAAGAGAAATGGCTCGCAGCACACTTGTTCTAGCATGGCCTAAGCTGAAGTGGTTCGGGCCACATGTTGCAGGCCACAGGTCGTGTGAGCAAGCAGGCAACAACCAGCCCATTTGAGAGTGCTCTCTACAGCAAGACTGCTAAACAGGTCCTGCTTCCCATGAGTGTCCTGGGAAACTCGTATAACAGAGCACATGCTGCTGCTTCAAGTGCTGGGGGCAGGAAACCTCTAAGTATAGGAGCAGTGACTGCTCCTTTATGTGTGTCTCTTCTGGCTGAGCTGAAGACTTCAGACTGCTACTCCCCTGCAGTTCTGGAATCTGGTTATCCAGTCCAGATACTCCCTGTCCCCTCTGCCATTCTTTGTGCATCTCGCATCTTTCTGCATTCTTCCCAGTATCCTCAATTTCTCTGCATTATAAGCACATATTCTTCTATCCAGGCTTACTATTTACCTGGATGGGATTCAGCCTCTATGCAAAAGGCCCTATGGACATTAATCCTTAGGGGACTTTAAGAGGACATACTAGACAGTCACTCCAATATGGAACTGAGCCTGCTGAGCATGGCAGCCAATTTGGGTTAAGCTGCCTTATGCAAATTATAGACCTGTGTTTCATAGGGTGTATGAGCTGCGCAGGGGCTGTGGGCAAAGGGAGGGAGCAACATGATGGACTGGGTTTTCTTTAATGTGTCTGTCCATATTGTTGTAATTAAGTTGGTGCCCAGTACCATCCACTTATGTGCGCCATCCATCAGCATCTGTATCTTTCTCACGCACATGCACACTGATCTGGGGTCTTCCAGACCTACCTCCCTAGTACACAGACAGTCTGAGAGAAGGGACCTCAGCAGGCAGCAAGGATCCAGGCAACAGGCACTTCTGCTTATGCAGTAGGCAAACATTGTAGTAAATAACACGTGTAGCTTTGTTATTAAGCTTGACCTCGTTGGAGGGGACAAAAAATGTTCTCTGTGATCATTTTTCTTGTAGAATATCAACACAGGATAAAATTGTGGCTCTGGCTTTGCTCTTCCTGCTCATTAGAGCTCCGTGCTGCTTCATGCCATGGCTTCAATCTGTTGCTGTTTGCCATGACAGCTGCATGTCCCCCATTTACTTCAGACTCATTTTGCACTTGATAGATGCTGGCAGTTCTTGGGGTTTTTCTTGTCCCTCCCCCCAGCCCCATCTCTCTTCTACAAAACTAACTTTGCAGCAAATTGTGTTTAATTAAAAAGGGATGGTTTGGGCAAGATACCTGTTTGCTGGAAAGCAAAATCAGGGACATCTGGCATTCATTGACTTTTAAAGGCAGAGAAATGACACAACTAAAATGTAGATACAGAGGATTTCCAGCTACTTTGGGTGGGATGTTATTTTAGTAAATTGAACTCAGATAGATTTGTTCTGCTTGCTCCTAGCCATAGCTCTGGATATAGTCTGGACTGGGCCACTTGTTTAATTATATACCACTAACAAACTAGCTTTGCTTCATAAAATACTTTTTTTTTTTTTTTCCTCTGTTCATCTGCATTTGTTTTCTCTGCACAGGCTGGCTGCTTTAAGGCCTGAAGACACTTCTAGAGCCATCCCCTGAGTCACCAGCCTCCATGTTTCTGCCAGAAAAAGCTGTTGTATCACATCCAGAGCCAGGTATGTACACTGTACCTGGGGGAACTTGAGCTGGGGACAGAAAAAACACTCACCTCACCCCCAATTTCTAGGCTGATTCACAACACGGGGTCCAGAGAATCACTTGGTCTGGTTATCTGGGCGTGATAAGGTGGGAGTGAGAGGGATGTTCCCCTTGAGCTGGCCTGGCCGTGTGGTGCAGAGGAGCTGACTGGTGCCCTGATGGCCTGGAGCTGTGAGGCAGCTCAAGCAACCCCATCTAATCAGTAGTTATAGAACAAAAGCCAGCTCTTTCTAACACTTCAAAACAGTAGAGCTTTATTTGAACTTGAAGAGAATAAATGAGTCTTTGGCATTATGTGGAGAGAGGAGACTGTGCTTCTAGCTGCCAGTAGTGCATACTTTCTAATTCAAGAAGGAGCAGCAAGGCAGGTCCCATAGACAGCATCAGGCGCGAACCCAAAAAAATCCTGGCTTTGCTCATGGAGAGACTGAGAAGTTGGATCCTCTAAAACAGAGGCTACTTTATGAGTAGTCAGAAACTGGGCCACACACAAACTGGGTATGTGAGGGTAGCAGGGCACTGCTCTATTTCTTTTGCTGAGGGATCTCCAGGCAGGTCAGCCTGGGCCATACAAGCCTCTGCCCCAGCAAGCAATAGATCACTCTACAATGACCCCCTCATCTATACACAACAGGTTTCATGTCAACTGCCTCAAACTCCCCACATCCCCACTGCTGGCAATGGCGGGGTCCATATGCGTGTGAAACCAAAGTTTCATGCAGGGCAGAAGTATAACCCTCCCCATGTTTCTCTCACTCCCCTGTTTGCCACTTCTGGCTGAATCCTCTGCTCCTGCCAGATCTTCCCCTGGGAGCTGATTGGAAGAGTCTTAATAGTTTAATCCAAATTGCCCTCCAGTTCCCTGGTGATGCAAGTAATTGAAAGCAGGATTTTTACCTCTGTGTTTTGCTCGAAAATATCCCCTGGCCATCAGGCTCTCCCACTATGAGATCTAAAAGTCACTGTGCAGGCAGCCCATGGGCTGTATTAGCTTGACTTTCTAAGGGGATAATCCAGCAAGACATCAGGTACCCCAGTGTGGCAGTCCAGCCTCAGTCAGTCTCTCACAGTTGTGGGCTATTGCAGTGTAGCATCAGGAGTTTTTTCCTCCAGTATTGACGCTTGCAGTAGCAAACTTGAACTTTTTTTTCCCCACAGTAATCTGCAGTGGAAGAGGCCCCTAGTGCCTCCCCATGACAGATTTTCCGTTGAGAATTTCTATGAATCTGCTCTCCTTGCCACAGAATTAATCATAATTAGAGATAGAAGACAGTCAGGCCTTTGCTAGAGAGAACGTGCTGAAATGCAGTGAATCCCATGTAAAAATATTATGCCTGATACAGCCAAAGTAACTCTAAGGAGGCAAAACTTGAGCTGACAAAATTCTGAGAGCTGGGTGAACTAGGCTGAACAGTGTGAGCCTGGGATGAAGAGAGTGAGAGAGACTGGCGCAGTGTACCTCAGTTTAGCCGTTTGACAGATGAGTAAGAGGAGGACAAAGACTGGAGAGCTGTAGGGCTCTGATTCCTATTACTTGTCACAATCAGTTGCAAACAGGGTAGAGAGAGGTTTTAAGAATTTGGTCCTGTTGCCATAAGCTCTGACCAACAGTGTCCTCCTGCCCAAGTGACCCAAGGCAGTGAGAGCAGACTGTGGCAAATATTTTGCAGGTGGACTATGAGCCAAGGCTGAGTCCCAGTTTGACTGCTCTTCCTTACAAAAGGGAAGGCATGTTTTGGTTTTCCTGGGCTGTCTGCAGCGCCTCTCGCTCCAGTCTGGGAGAGGTGCCAGCCCCTTCCAATGCCTTTCCCCAGTGAGCTGAATAACTCTACTTCCTTCAACCTGTCTTGAGCTCTCAAAATAGCATCCTCAGGTATGACATGACATTCTGTTGCCCTGCTGTCTGCTGCAGACAGTCTCCTCTTTCTTTCTCCTTATCCCTGCTCCAATTTATACAGAGCCCTTGGGACTGATGTCCTTTGTCGTATTAGAGATGCCACAGGGACCTGGGGATAAGAGGAGGCAACTCTTGCTGAGACCACTGGAGTCTGCTGTAAAGTGTTAATTCCCACAGCACTGGGATGCATCTTGGAGAGCTCCTAGGCATGTCCTGGGCTGGCTTCATTTCATTTAGCTACCAAACTTTCCTTGGCATTGGAACACAGCATATCCCATAGCTGGGTTTTATCTGAGGTGGGAGACCCCATCTTTTTAGTCCCACTGAAAATGGTGAATTTGTGCAGACTATGAAGCAGATGTGATCACAGACCTTCCTTCTCTGTTTAACTGCTGACTCAGCAAAGCCAACCCCCTGAGCATGAGTGCATCAGCCCATTGGCATGATGCTTTCTTGGCTCCCGACTCCCCTCCAAGGTTCTGGCAGCCAGACGCCACCTCTCCCAAGCTAAGCCTTGCCCTGCTGTATGATGGGACAGGCTGCTCAGCACACAGCAAAAGATAGGCTTGTTCTCACTCAGCTGTTGGGCATCGCTGCAGACACACTGGTTATGCCAATCTCTGTCCTACACAGCTCTCCATACAGGCTCTTATTGCCCCTCTAGAACTAACTCAATCCTTTCATCAACACCCTCTCCCTGTAAGAAGAGGCAAACCCATGTTTGCCCCATCCTTCCCTTCCAAAAAGCTGTGTCTGGACTGTGGATGCCCTATAGAGAAAGTTGAATGACCCCTTGAAGAGACTGGCTGCTAGGTAAACAACCTGGCCCAGCCCACTATAGAGCTCATTTGGCTGGTTTGGCCTCTTGCAGGCTCTCTAAAAATCTCCCTCCTTTGTGTTCCTGCCAAGTGAGCTCTGCTGCACTGAGTCCCTGATCTTTTCTGACATTAATTACCCTTTCCTGGCTTGGACTGCCCTGTTTGTGGCCAGGAAACTAAACTCGCTTGTGCCTGGAATCAAAGCAACCTCTGGAGTTAGGAGGGAAGAGAGAGCGTCTCCTTCCTTGGATGGCTGACTGGAATAAGCAGGTGTCTCTGAGCCCTTCCTGCCCTAGGGAGAGCTCCTAGAAGGCTTTGCCCATTGCAGCCTAGGCTGGATCCAGCCAACTGCTGAGCACCTGCTATGCCTGCTGGAGTGGCTGAGAGTGAGGGTAATCGGCCAGCTTCGAATCTGTGCCCAGCATCTTCAGAAATGCACCAGACAGACTCAGCACAAGCGCAATTGGAAACAGCAGTAGGAGTAAACCCTAGAGGCAGCCCATCTCCTTTCACATGTGACTTTTTAGGCCACTAATTTCAAAGGTTTCTGCCTTCATTTCACCTAGGTGCCCATGACCTCCCACCTCTCTGTCACCTCTGAGCTGCCCTAACCCAGCAAGTGATATTGCTTCCAGCAGGGAGGTATGGGGTTCCAGCACCTCACATCATGCAGCCTGTGGCAGTGTGACAACCCAAGGATGGATGCTGCTCTAAAAGCACCACTGAAGACTTTCCTGGCACCAGCCACATGCCCAATTCCTCCCACTTTCCCAGAATGGCAGTGTTCCTATGCAGGCCAGAGCTTTGCTGGCAGAGTTGAACACTCTGAGGCTCTGTTGGGCAAGTACAGTTTTGCTGCTGAGCTTTTGGAGACTGCCACCAGCCTAAATTAGGAGGAAGAGGGTAAGTCAGAGAAGGGTAAACGTGGACATGGCATTGTTCCCTGACCCTCTTTCTACAGTGCCCTGAAGTTCCTATCACATACCCAAAGGAAACCAGCAGCCCTTGGAGAGTTTCACTGGCAACTCACTAGTTACAAAGTCAAAATCCATATCAACTCCTACACTTACAAACAGACAGAAAGGAAAATCCATACTTTCCTTGGAGAGAGCAGCAATGTATCTTAAAAGGAGCATCTCTGTGTGTTTGCCACATCTTTGAGCCCGCATCCAATATAAAGGGACCCACAAGGCAAAGTTATTTCTAAAATACAGCACCATCTAGTGCTGCATTGCTGCACGTCATGGCAGGCAGCCCGCATGTCCCCACCTCGGCACCCCACGGCACTGGGGGTCCACTGCTCACTTTCCTTTCCCAGTGTAAGACTATCTGCCTTCTGGAATGGGCTTTGATTTGGTTTGTGTTTCAGATGGCAGAGCGTTGTCTGAGGGCTGCCTGAACAAGTCTCTTTGTGCCTCTGTGTACTTGCAGCGTTCCAGCAGCCTCTTGCATAATTCATGGAGAAATTCTGTCAAGACTTCATCCAAACCCCAAATCATATGTGAAATGCAGCTGGAAACCATCTTTGCAGATTAGAGCCATTGCAAACATCCCTTCCCCCTGCTCCACCACACCTTGTATTCCTGTGTGTTAAAGGCAGGCAAAATTTCTAGTTGTGCAGAAATCCTGGTGCTTAGTGACACAAATACAGCCAGTTATCTGAGCAGTGGCTGTATCCCTGTGCTCTTTAGAAGCATAGAAGTTGATGGGCTATTGCTGACGGTCCATGAGGGGTAAGAAAGATAGTATCAGCAGGTTAAAGCTCGCAATTTAAAGCCTTGCATTTGCACTGGAAAATAAACTTCAGGAGGGTTGAAAACTGCTGATCTGAAGTATCTCTGAAATGGGGATTAAAAGTGCTGCAAACACCATTTACTAGGTGCAGAAATTGTTTGGCCAAGAGCAGAACTGGCTGATTATTATGGAGTTAATTTCACCTACCTTCCCACCATCCCATCATAAAAAACAACCTGAAAATGCTTGGCTTTTTCCCATACACAAAATTCAAGGTTTCAGATTAAAAACAAATTCTCTTCAGGTTATATCCAGGATTCACGTACTTGGTTAAGCTGTGTAACATGGTACTAAGAGCTCCTGTAAATCAGAGCAATCTTTAAATGAAAGCAGCCCTACTCTCCTCTCCCCTTCCAAACCCAGGTACTATGAGGCAAAATCTTTGAGTTGTAGGAGGATGGAAGGAGAAACTACTAGGGCAGGAAATGCTTGCATTGGTGCTGTGTGATTGACTCTTGCTGTACAGGCAGGTTTCCTCCTGCTTTTCCAGGGAGAAGGAATGTTGTATGAAGACAACATAGTCTGGCGGTAGCTTTGTCTGATGTAACTATGGGTAGTATTTGGGATGGAAAAAGTTTGTTCTGTGGTAATCGATACCACAATGGGGAATGATGCCTGAGAAAACCGTTTCTTTCACAAGCAAGTGCATTATACCTTTTCCCACATCTATTTGACCATTTAACCCAAAGGAAAAGATGTTGTTTCTTTGCACCAGGCTTTGTTATTTCCCCTTTCCAAGAGGATGAGGCCAACATCAGAATGAAGGTGTGAGAATTTGGAAGCAGAACTGCTTACTGTCTGCAAAAGGGTACGGGTTCCTTGTGACACCAATGAAATCAAAACTACAAAGTTTATAGTTTGGAGCTAGCCCCAATGGCAGGAAAAATTAAATTGTCCATTTAGCTTCTTTTGTTTATTGAAACACAAAAGCCAGAAGTGTAGGAACTTGCTTTCCATGGCTCGCAGCAAAGGCAGGGTTGAAGGATTGGTATGAACTAGTTCTCAGACACAGCTGCACCTGAGACCCCAGGAGGTTTTCCTCTTGGAAACCCAGGCCACAGTCACGAATGGTGCAGCCTCGTAAATCCAGCTGGCCAAAGCATTTTGCTACTCAGCCATCAGGAAACACGTTTTGTAGGTGCTGTGGCACGTGCATATCTCTTTGGTCTTACCTCTACATGTCAAATGAGCCTCTCTCGCTGAATTTTTGCACAAACAGGAGCTGCTGCCTCGCACTGGAGCAGACTGGACTCTAGTCTCTCATAAATGCAGTGTCTGCCCAGCAATATCCTGCCCTGAAGGAGAGAAGTTCCTAGGCCCTGCCAAGTATCAAACGTGTCCCATGGAGACAAGGCCACACAGCAGCTTCCATGTGTGGGCACTCCCACTGAGTCCCTCCTACAGGCAGTCCGAATTCAGCTGTTCACACACAGGGAGTTGCGGTAAGCTAATATTCAAATAAAAAGCGTTGGTAAGGCATACCTCTAGGTACCTCCCCTTAACGCTATCTTGGCCTTTCCTGGGTCAATGTGGGATTGTTCCCTGTGTTTGCTCCTAGAGCTTTTATTTCTACCTCTGCCAGCCTAATTATGAACGTCCTAGCTGAGAGTGCTTTCCATTTCCTTTATTTGCTAGGCAACCAAACATCCATACATTTCCATAGGGGTCTGTAAACATCCCATGGTACATTCTCCTAATTAGAAAACAATGTCTGTAGTTGTGTTTACATTGCTATGCTTATTAGGAAGTAAAATGCTGGGTTGGTTTTGTGTTATGTGCAACCTGAGATTGTACATTTGTGTGCTGTTAGGAGGAGTTTTTAATTGGTTTTTAAGAAATATATCTTGGGGGTTTCTTGGTTTCTGAATCAACACAGACAGAGGGTTTACAGCTAGCTATTGTATGAAATTACAGATCACATGTTCCCTGTGAACTTTCCCTAAGTTTATTCAACTCCAAAAATGCAAGTAGAGTTAAAGAGGAAAAAATTGCATGGGTTCAGCAATGAGCCACCTCCTTGGGAGGCATTACTTGTGATCAAGCGTTAAGTTTCAGGTCAGTTGGGCAGAGCTAGTAACATGTATCTTAAAGTCAATGAATGTCTGTAAAAAGGGGAATCGGAGGTTTCCCACATTTCTAGGAAGATTCATAGTATTCTAGAAGCATAAAGAGGGAATCCATAAGTTTATCAGTTCTAATCTTCCCTATAATGCAGACTGTAGTAAAATCAATTCCAGATCAATGTCTTGTGAACTGAATGTGTTTGAGAAAGGAGTCCAGTCTTGCTTCAGAGGTTGGCAGTAGTGAAGAGTTGATTGCTACTTTAGTAAACTGTTCCAGTTGTTAGAAATTTTCACTTTACTGCTACTCTAAATTCTCACTTCAACCCCCAGCCACCAAATGTCATTATACCTTTTGTCTGCCAGAATGAAAAGCCTATGGTCAGTTTTGTGCCCCATACCGCTGCTTCAACAGAATGCAAGATCACTCCGTAACACGAAGAATAAATTGCAGTATTGGATGCTTCTGCTTGAAACCCATTTTGTAACCTTCTAATTGAACTCATGGCTCTTGTCTGAACCTTTTCCAGTCTATCAACGTACTGTGAATGGTGAACCCAGGCCCAGGCACTGTATACTGCCAAATGCATCAGTGCCAAATGCAAGGGTGGTGGAATCACTTTTTTTTACTGATGATGTTACACCACAGAATCACAGAAATGTTGACTGGAAGGACCATTTTTGGAGACATGCTCACCACCTGTTGCCTTACAGAGTAAGGCAGATCTTAACTCCCTTTGATAGTCTGGACCTGGCTCCTTTCTTTATTAGCCACCTTCATGAACAACTGAAGGCTGCAGCATGGAGGATCAGCAGTACTACAAGGTCTCTAGGAGTCCCCATTGTGTTAGTCACTGAGGGTGCAGACTTACAGTGGCATGCCTCTTTGCCCGGCTGCAACAGAAAGAGCCAAATTCAATGGTAACCCTTAAGCAAATAGTGTGCTGACCTCCCAGTTAATAGAGCGGCCCTTCTTGCTTATTTTATTCCCGGCATTTGAACTGCAGCACATTCCAGTTGGGTAAAAAGACTTCGCTGTTTGGCGCATGCTGGAGTCAGGTGGTGAGCATACCAACAGCCAGACAGGATACTGCGCTTCCTGTGAGAGTAAATACTGAAAGTCATGCAAAGCATCTTTCATTCTGGCTTGGCCGCAACAGCCAGTACAGCGGCTGGAAAGGAAGGGACTTCGCGGAGACAGAGAGATTATTCTCTTCTGGCTTAGAGATTACCTGGCCTTTTAATCGTATTTGAAAGCCTGTATTTTTAAAGGCTGCTCACTTTGTTGGCAGAACGTGCACCCGCAAACCCCCATCTGCTGGGAGCTTGCAGGCTCACTCAGGGATCTGCTGTGCAGGAATACAACCAGTGTGTGGATGCTCTGCACCTCTTAAGTTTGTGCCTAAGACTACAGCATGGCATGACTGAAGGAGCTCTCGGACTTATCCCAAGTCTGTTTTCAAACATGAACTAAGAGAGAAATGTGCAACTAAGAAACAGTCCAGATTTGCCTTGAGTAATTGCACATCTGGACAGTCTTTTTAAGGGCTCTAAGCACTATTATCATCAGGAGAGTGACACTGGGTTTGTCTTGGGGTGGGTTTTTTTTTTTTTTAAAGAAGCAGTTCAGAAAGTCATCAAGGGAATGTTTAAAAGTTTCAGTAAGCTTCATACAGAGCAGAGGCAGAACTCCTTTGGCAGAAACTCCCTGATCCTATTAAGTCATCTTCAGAGTTCACAGGGATGAACCTGAAAAGCTAGATTCCTCCCCAAAACTACATGGAAACCATTTGCTAGGCATTCACAACACCTTCCCATGTGGTGTGGCTGTTGACATATGAATGGACTGGAACAGACGCCGATGGCATCCTTATTGTTGCATTTTACAAGCTGCATTGTTCACAGTCTCAAGGCCACAGTGAATTGCAGCCTTTCCATGTGGTTTGCTGATGTCTCCAGGCGGTCATAGCGAGGATGAGCACAGGAAAGCCATTGGGACCACAGTAGCCAGCAGATTCTGCAACAGATGGTTCTAACCTTTCATTGTAACATTCAGGTGTTGTATTTTATGCTATTTGGGAGCCTCCCATTGGAGTGGAAGGAAATCAAGCCCCATCTAGGCATGTTTGAGCTGTGTTTCAACAAATCCTTTAATTTCCATAAACAAGTGCAGTTACAAATCTGGCCTTTACTCCTGTCTGCCTTTGTTCCCCATCTGTAAAATAGAAATGGCAGCACAGTCTGGCTCATGGGGGTACCTGAGGAGAGAAATATCACCACCCTGCAGGAGTAGCTCAGTTAAAACAAGTCACAAGAGCCAATCAATACCAGTATCCACAGCCAGGTCCCAACAGGATTTTTCCGTCACCTTGTGGAAGGAACTTTTCAGTTTTCTGACAATCAGTAAAAATGAGATTATATTCTCAAGAAAGCTTGCCTTTCATACAGATGTCCACAAAGTTCATGGTGTTCAAACAAATTTTCCCAAGCTGGTCTATTATATGTGTTTTCCTAATGGAGAACTCAATGTTTTCATTTTTACTTGCAAAACTGTATTTACATCAAACTTTGTTTTGATTTTATAGACTCTAACACTATTTTTAGGGTTATGTTATTCACTGAGGCTTAAAGCCAGTGGAGTCATCTTGGTAAGTCAGACTTTATGGCTATTTTCATGAGATCCGATGTAACATCAGTCCAGGCTTTTGGAAGGAAATGGCTTTCAGGGCTGCCCGTTAATTTGTGAAAAGATACTGCAAGGATATTCTCTCCCCATTGTGCATTTCTTCCCTAATAAAACTACAGCATGTTCTAATACTTTAATGTCTGGAAGGGTTTTAATATCTCTTCCCTCTTGTCTAGCAATGTTTTACATAAAGACCCAGATATGATACCTTTTTAACAGAAAAGACAATAGCTTAAAATCACTGTGATATTTTTGGAGTGTTTCCAGCTGATCTGTTGTTCTGTACTTTGACGATTGGCTGTATTTATTGTCCATGCAGTATTTTTAAAGTATTTTATTGCTTCTACAGTGTAAGCAGAGATGTTTGGAGAAAAGGAGGCTTGATGGGGATGTTTTGAGGGTTGTGTCCTGCAATGTGCTCTGCCTACTAAGGTTTTTATCATAAATCCTGGTGATATAATCCCATTCCCTAGAAATGTTCTTCTGCAGATTCTAAAGTTTTTTACCAATATCAGTTGTCTTCACTATCCCAATGAGAAGCATATTAATGGGGCAGTTTCAGCATGGGAAAATGAGATGCTGGAGGGAAGCTGACTTGCACGCAGTCTGTAAGGCATCAGTAATGAACACATATTTCCCTGAAGTGATTCCTCCAGGAGGAAGCAATCACAAATAGGTTGGTCCTAGCATCTGAGATGCTATTTTTTTGTTTTGCAGCATACTCCGTTTTCCAGGATCTTCCACCTTTTTTCCCCAGGCAGTAGACTTGCAGTGATGGTCCCAATACACTTGTAAGTTAGGAGATTTGGCATGCACCCCTGTGAAACACCAACAGCTGTAGCACATCCCCGCCTCCCTGATCTCTTATCTTGGCAAGCCCCTCACTTTACAGATCTGACCATTCCTTGCAGGTTGTTTCATTCTCCAGCTTTGCCCTAATGTTTTTACTATGGTGTCTAAGCTGAGCTGAAGATCTGGAGAAATTCATAGTCCTATGTGATTAGCTGTGCCAGTAACAATTGTTACTGCTTGAGCTGTTTTTTGACATCTTCCAAAAAGCAAAGCTGTTTTTCCTTCACAATCTATCACATTACTCCAAATAGCCACATCCTTTCAAAACATGCTCCTGTGCTGTTCATACTCTTCTCTGGAAACCACTGAGTTCAACTGCTATTTTTCATGATCGTATGCAATTATCCACTTCCCAGTTTCTACTTCTTGCTCACAGCTGCTGTCGTCTTCCACAGCAGGAAAATGACCAGCAGCTTCATAATTCATATACATCACCTGCAAGACAACCGTGGAACCGTACAGAGATAGGATAGCTGCTGTCCTGTCAGGAACATCTGCAGAGAACAATCACTCCTCCTCCAAGTAGACCCATCTGTATCATTCTTGTTTAACAGATGACGTTTAAGGATGTGGATCAAGGCTGAAGGGATTCCAAGGTTATATTCCACCCTTTGCAAAAGGTACCCACAGGATCTTGGATAAAGCATTGAATCTCCCTGTCACACTTCACCTTGTGAAATGTAAGGAGTGCTTCTGCCTTTAGTCCTTTTGTCAGAAGGGACAGTAAACACTTCAGTGCAAGCACTCTATGGAGAGGCACAGACAAGCCCCGGTTGTGTTTGGGATTGGTATTACACTAGCATTTATTGAAAATGTAATTAGAAATGTGAGTCTTAAAAAGTCACAAAATACACCTTTGAACTCCATTCTTCTCCTGTTGAGGGACACACCAAGGAATGTAATCAAGTATTTGGTAGAAACAGTAATAAATGCATGCTCAACAAGTTCTGAATCTTATTCACTTGATATCATATTGAAAAAAAACTTCTAAATATTGCAAAAACTCATGGACTGGAAGCTTTAAAGCTTTCTTATAAATTACAGCGCTATTATAACACAGATTTATATTAATGTTTCTTTAGTGCTTCAAAAAACTACCTGTCCTGAAATGAAACATGTGAAATTAATTTATTCCAATTCCTTTTGCATTATTCTCTTTACAAGCTGGAAACCTAACTTATCTGTATCTGATGAAATGCCAATAATGATAGTCTTTAAGCAAAAACTTACCCGAATTCCTGGCATGGTTTAGTTTCAAGATAATCAAGTACAGATTTCCAGGGTGTTTCTGTAACTGATTTTGTATTTGGTGTATATTTATAAGAGATTTCTGTCATATGAGAGAAGACAGGGTCATTCAGAGTTTGGCTTTGCACCTGAATTACTGGTGTTGGTGTTTACTTCCTAGTCATTTTCTTTCAGCTATGACAGTCTGTTGACAAGGACTGGGACATGACAAGCATTCTACCTGGATACAAGGATGTTCCCATGTCTTGGTTCTGGCAGAGAGGGAGGGTCTGGAATTAAACTGCACGTAGTGTACATAAGGGTGTGCGTTAGTGTATGACAGTGTTATCTACCGCTACGTTTGGGCCTCTTGCCCCTCTGCAGTTAAAGGATTTCCAGGCTCAGCACCACAGAAAGACTCTCACATCAGCCGTGCCAGGCAGGCATGTGTTTCCTGTCCACAAGGCACAGAGGTGACATGTCCATGCCAAGGCCAGAAATGCAAGTCCAGATCAGAGACTGGAACTCTTATGATTTCTGTCTGTATTATTGCATTGAAGCAGCTTCCAGCAATGTGAATCACAGTTCAGAACTATCCTCTACAAATGTAGATCTAAAAGATTATTATTGTCCCAAAAAAACTTTCACTCCACATGCAGCTTGAGAAAGGTTGGTGCATACCATGTAGTATGGGAGAGAGAGAGATCATGTCCAGTGAGGAAATCTTATGGCCCATGCACCTTTGTGATACCACAGCTGTACGAGGATTTTGCTGTGTCATTCAGCCCTTCCCACAGTGGCCTGGATTCAGCAGTTTGGCTGGGTGCTGTATTCTACATGTCTTTGACTGACTGATTCACAAACTCCTTGAAGTCTCCAGCTAAGCCAGCAGAAGCACAGCTGTTTATACTTTTATCTTGCTGTTTTCTTTTTCTTTGGGGGTCAATCTTAAAATGAAACTTGCCTTGAGAAGCAGAGGGTAACGTGGGAGCCTTTCTGGTTCTGCACTTACTGGAATGGGTACAATAATTCATATTTTGCCCAAAACTCAGTGAAATAGCTGAATATTTTCTAGACAGCTGCCATGTCTAATCACACTTATTTGTGTTTAAATTTTGACGTATGGTTCCCATTTCTGGGAAGCCTTCATGCCATCTAATGGACACAACATTATTTGAAAATTGTGGACACAGGCAGAAACACTGCTTGACATTAGAGTGATTCTGAAACAAGGTAACCCTATTTAGAGTTAATTATGACCCCTTGAAGGGAGCTGGCATAAGATGCCCTGAGAATATTTACAAAATTGGAATGTTAGTCAAAGGAACATTTATTGGGCTTGAAATAAGCCCACATCTTTTTTCTTTTCTCTTTTTTTTTCAGTTTGAGAGGAACAAGTATAATTGAATTGGCAAAGCGTTCTCTCTGACATTGATTTTTACAACAACTTTACCTTTTAGACAAAGTCTCACATGTTATTGATTTGAAAATTCATTGTGAATGTTTTAAGATATGGTTTCTGCCTGCTCTGGGGAAGAGAAAGAACAACACGCAAAGTAGTACAGTGTAAAGTACAGGTCAGGAGCAGAACAGTTCATGTGATGTTTTCCTGCTTTTAAACCCAACATTTGGCTGTATGTGTTTCCAGAGTTTGTTGTTCCTATTGACTTATTTCTCTCTGCAACTATGACAGTTATGGCAGGGCACAAGCTACCTCTAGACTAATTTATGTGCGTGCCCATGCCCACGCAGAGCTCCACTCTTCAGATGTCAGACAACTAACTCTCTTAAGGGGAGAAAAATAGCAAGTCATCTTTGGAAAATATTCTCTTACTTTTGGTTTTAATTAGTGGTGCACAATTACATGAAGGCATTGTCATTGTATCAACAGAAAGACCCCCACTGACTCTTCTGAGGTCTGGAGTATCACCTTGCACCAGAGGAAACCACATCTATATGGCAGCGATCTTTCCCTAGAGACTGAGAGTACTCAGCTGTTAGAGATGGGTTTACATTTTGTCTCTCTTGAGCATTTGTTGTCTGTGATGCCTTATTTCCCCTCTATGTTTTTTTTCCAGGCAATGTTAAAATGGCACAGGACTGGACATAGAGCTGTTATGTACATTGGACAGATACTGTTTCGGTAGGCATTAGGATATGGCTTGCCTGAGTGCTATTCAGTAATTCCTGAATTTGAATCATTCATTTTCTAAAATAACACTTCCCTATGCAGTGAATCACTTGTGACTCTACCCTTGTGATTGGGACCTCAGGATGGACCAACTTAGAGAGTCTGCAACCTACTCAGGCCTTCCTAAGTAACACAACCTAGTCTCACATTCTCATTGCCTCCCTATTCATGATATTTGTGGTATTTCACAGCTATATTATCTTGTGGTGGCAATCAAGGGACAATGCAATCAGAAATGAGTCTTAGTGCATTGGAAAGGTATGACATTATGAGATAGTTTCTCCAATATAGGGCAAGAATTGATCAGCACATGTGGATACTGGAATTGAAGGAGACACCTAGGCTTGGAGAAATGCCTTCAGGCTATACGTATACAAAGGCAATGCCATGCAATCTCCAGGCCTCTCAGGGCCCACATTGTATGGTGTTTTATACATGCATCCCAAGTTTATTCACATTCTGGAAAGCTGCCCCAGGAATGTCTACAATCTGGCATGTAGCATATTACAGCTGCGTTGCTTAAAGCACCCTTCAGCCAGCAAATCCCACCCCATTCCTGTACAAAGATGCCTCTAGCTGCAGGCTCAGATGGGGCATAGTCTCCCACAGTGCAGATGTTTGCTCACCCTGTGTCTTCATCCCAGCAAGAGTGGCATAGGGGCAGGCTCTGCAGGTTGTTAGACTGTGGGTGTGTGGACCCCATCTGCATTACCTGCAGCATCCTTTGTGGTGGAGGACACACCCAGCAGATGGAGAACCCATCGCAATCCTCTATGGGGATCCTTCCTTTCCTCTGCTCCTTAGGCTCACTTGGGAAATAGGTGATCTGGAGACCTGGTAGCCAGTACTTAAAGCTGAGGTGAAGCCAGGCCACATTTCCTAGGTGAAATTTCCAGGTGGCAATGTCCATAAGAAGTACAGTGGAAAACAACAGAACATGATCTGAGAAGAAACAGAGGAAGACTGAGCAATACAGCCTCCCTAATTCACACATCTACCCAGATGCCCAGAAGCTAACCTAAGTCCAAAGGGCTGCAGTGTTTTTTTTAAGCTGCATAGTTCTTCTCATTAGGGACCAAGGCAATTAATTGCCTCAGCAAAGAATGACACGTACTGCACCACATTGCTTGCAGAAGTTGCTGATGTCCAGAAGCAAAGATAATACTACATTCCCTCTATTCTCCAGCCTCTCCCCTGAGAGTTCACATCAGTAACAACCCATTAGATCTCAACACTGTTTCCAAGAAATGTGGCTAAAACAGCATTTCTTTGGAGGTAACAAAAATAAATGGGACTCAAAAGAAAAGCAATTTACCTAGGAAACTCTGAGTGCTCCAAACATCAGCATATCTCAGCTTTCTTGGGATTTTTTATTTTTATTCTGCATTTTCTAAATGGCATGGATTCAGTGCCTGTAGATGGGCCGTGACGGCGCACATCTGGTTTTATGGTTAAGGAAATAGCTGATTGAATCGATACACTCAGCACAGCTGACTGGAGTAAATAAAAGAGGATTTGAAGGAAGCCTTGTTTTCCCCTAGATGGATGAGTCCGCCTTCTGTGCTGTTGCAGTTGCCCTGGAGTCAGTGTATTTTGTCATGAACTGAGCTTGCTTGTTCTTTGTCCATCGTAACTTTGGTTTTGTGAGAACATAGCTCTTAAAAAGTGGCAACCATTTTCTGCCCGACTCACCACAGCCAGTAACCAGAGAAAGCTGGCAGGCTGGACCCTTGCAGAAAAGTGGGACTGACCCATTGGGTAAATCGTTTCCATCACTGGTCTCCACGATCGCACCTAATGATTCTGTGTGGAGCAATTGTCAAAAATGAGCTGCTTTGTTCTCACAAGCCCATGGGAAAGGATGGGGGAAATGGTAGGAGAAAGCTATGTGTCCAAAAGGGTAGCAGTGGGAGGTGTTGGGGGTTCAAACCTGGCAGCAAATCCTGCCTCAGTGTAAATGAACTGCAAAACTCCTGTGGAGTCCCAGGGTTTTGGAGGTTGCAGGCTGGTGTTTCTCTGCTCTAACCTTTTGGGCACAATATAATTGTAAAAATTCTCTGTGGGGACATGTGGAAAAAAGTCCCAATCACCTTTTGCAGTGATGGGGCAGCCAGAGAGTGGCACCTGAAGAGTTTGTGGGAATGCACGATGGACCCGACCTGTCAGGGTGATCCCCTGGGTGGGCAAAAGGCTACAAGCACCAGTTTACTGCTCCCTGTGTTTGCCAGGTGTGTATGAGATTCCCACAGAGCAACTGGCTGGCTGTAACCATTCCAGCAACTTATCTTTAAGCTGATAATTGAAGGTAAGACACAGACCTTTAAAAAATATCTTAGTTTTATTTGTTGTCTTTGTTCTCCTTGTGCAGACCATACACAGAGTCTTTCAGGCCCCTGTTTTCTTTCAAAGCCTGTATCGATCACAGCTGTGAAGTTATCGTCCTAGGAGTGGTTTTTCCCAGGCAGTGGGAAAGTTATTTTCTTAGGCACCTCATTGTCACTTCATATTCTTGGGAACTACTTAAGAGCGGGATCTGTTAGCTTTATGACAAATCCCTTTATTTACATGGAGGGATGGCAGTTCTCAGTTTATTCCACTAAAACATTTCAGGAACGGCCTGCAAACATAAATGCTCATGCAAGAAGGTTCACTCCGAGCCATCCCCAGCACTGTTTCTCTCCCATCTCTCACTGCTGCAGCCTGGATCGCTTCCTACAGATGCAACCTACAGCTTGGGTTTTATCTTCTGTCCTTGCTGCAGCCAGGTCACTGTCTCACTATAAAACCCAAGCAAAGACAAGGTAGGTGGATTTTTTTCTAATGCCTAGGGGCTGTTGGTGCTCTGTGGCCCTAAACCTGCACAGCTGGTCCTCATTTGGCTAATTTGACCTCCCCAGAGAGGCTTCTTGAATAGTCTCTCATGGGTAATTCTAGTGCAAAGCTGTAGGTGCTCTCCACACCCAGGGAGGGCCAGGGCTTCCTCGTGTATAATTACACTCCACTTACAAAAAGCACATGAAGAAATACAGGTACAACTCGCTTTGGACATGCAGTGATGTCTCTAGTTTCTGCCACAAAGAGCTTTTGGTTTACCCTTCGTTTAAAGTCTGTGTCACCTGAAGCCGTGTGGCAGCAGCCCAGCAAAGAAAGCGTTACCTGTTGCTGGAGGCAGCTGTGCTCCACCCCGAGGGCTCATGTCCTGCAGGTGTGAAGCAAAGGTGTCAGTGGGAGCTGGGTTCCTGCGTGGAAGGTACTTGGCTGTCTGTTGTTTGTTTAAAAACTTGGGTTTGAAGGGGAGCCTCTTCTTAGGTATTACTTTTAAGGCCTACATTTAATAGCTGAAGTGCTTCTGAGTGTTTAGGGGGTGACGAAGACTATCTGGAGGCGCAGCAGAAGAGGAGCTGGTGCCCTGTGGCTGGGTCTGGTAGGGGTCCCGCTGGAACCTGTGTTTCTTGGTACTAATCGGACTGGGCTGCCTTCTCTCAGCTCCACCAGCCCTAAAGACTGGACTTAACCAGACTCCACCTCTGTGTAAGAGGGGCAAATCATGTTATCAAACAGCATTAAAAACTCCAGAAATAATAGACCTAACAATTTAAAAAATAAAAGATGAGCCTGAGCAATGGGTTGCCGGTCCTTCTGAAGGATTGTATGCAAGTGTGCAGTTTGTATCATGTCTGAGAAAACAAAAGACTCAGTTGATGTCATTTAGTAATACCTTTTTCTCCCCTAGAAGACACTCAGCTCTGGGACGACACACGGAGGAAATGTCTGACAGACTTGCACGACAGAGAGCAGTGCTTGCTTGGTAAGTGAACTTAGCAAAGAAAGAGTGATGGCTGTCCTTGTTGTGGCTGGCTGCGTGGAAGGTTAGTCTCTATTTGCCTCCTATGGCCTGTTTGCTACTGAGTTTGCTCTCTGTATTTGGCCCAGCACTAGGAGAATGTATCTGCTGTTAATGGAAATGGTGTTTCTGAGTGACTACCAAGGAAGGAGTTTTCCAAGCTCTGCTAGTATTTCAGTGCGTGATCTGGAGCAAAACAGGCTGCCTCTCCGCACTTCGATTGATTACTCTTGAATAAAGTGGACTCTTAATGCTTGCCCACAGGGGCGTTAAAAAATGTAAAATGTATTCGTAAATTAAAATGCTTGAATGAAAGGCTCTGGTATGTGTAATTGTAGAGTATCACGTTAACTAGGAAGGCAAACTGTCAGGGGAGTTCCTGGCATTACGTGGAGCCTAGCTTGTCTCACTTAAATAGATTTAATAAGTTCTGCTAGAATTGAAGAAAGGTTGCATTTAAACATATTTATTTGAATTTACATAAGCATACATCAAAGAGAAAATAATCCAGGCTCTTGGTTACTTCAGTCTGGGTTTTGATAGTTAATACTTCATCCCTTCCAGCATATCATAAAGTCCCTTTTCATGGTCTCAGAAGAACATAAGGAATTGAGTGAAAGGAGCTGAGCTTGTTACTCTGTGTGGCTGTCTGGAGGTTCAAGGTAGAGCTCTGTCTGTCTTTCATTGGTTTTTCCATGTTCGTGTTATGTCTGATATGCCAGTACCCTTAGAAAGACAAATGACAAAGCCTAACAGAACAATGATACCTTACTTGGCCTTACCTTTCAGGACTAAGCGGCGACCTTTATGAAAGTAGAGGAAACTGCCATTTTGGGAATAGGTGATCATTCGGTGGTCAGTGCAGGGCTGACCAACCATCTTGCCCCTTTGAGCTGCATTTTATGCTCTTGGTATGAGTGAGAGCAGAAGACGTGTGCTATGTATTCAAGAAGCTGGGAGTTATTAATGAGCAGGAGATGATGTGGGCTTCCTAGCGTCCCAGGGAAGCTGGGTGCCAAAGTGACCCTGGAGCACAGGTATATGTATGATCACTGTCCCCAACAGCAGGAGGTTTGGTCCAGCAGCCCTGTCCTGGTTGGACTTATGCTCCTGGTGAGTGGTGCGTAGCTAAGACTTGCATGTTGGCCTGCCTTAATTAGGGCGTTTCGCTCGGAAAGGAATATATGGGTCTCTTTCTCTCGCTTGGAAATGACCGGAGGCCAATAATTTAATCTTCCTCTGTCTCAGTTTCCCAGCTAATAAAATGGGGCTGCTCATCCTGCTCCCCTCTACTTACACAAGGCTTTATCCCTCCTGACAGCGAGCGTTATGCTCCAAGAACCAACCCCCTTAACACAGCCAACTTGTACATCTTAGGTGACGTGAAAAGCCAAGAAGAGCCCTTGGCAATCACTGTTGGAACTTAAAGGCCAGTCTGTGGTCAGAAACAAGAGTGTGTTTTGTTAATACAAGCTACAGCCAACTCTGCCAGCTGTTTCCACACTTTAGCAAGTGTTTCCTACTCAAATAGAGAAAATGGATGACGGGAAATGAACCAGATACAGCCATTCTAGCTAATAGTGAAGAGTTACACCCACAGAGAAGTTGAAAAAGACGCTAGATGTCTCTAATGCAGTATGTACCAAACTGCCAGATGCTTAGGATCCTTTAAGTCATCTAACAGGCCTTTTCAAGGCGATGTTACTCTTGAGTATCATGGCTCTCCTGAAAAAGCATTAAAGTGAACTAATTTTAGCTTTGAATTATGAGATTTTTCTCCAACAGAAGGTGTCCCTGAGGACATGAGGGTAGATTTTTATTTCCAAAACGTTGCCTTTGTATATTTTTAACGGATCATCTGGATGAAGTTCTAATGGCTGGTTAAGACTGATTTATAGCAACAGCTGTTCACCTTTGTAGATGGGGAGATTCTTGGAGATACAAAACACATTTATGAACTTGATATACCACACCAAGGGTCAGGTTTTCTTGCCTCGTTTTTACACAGGTGTAAATCCAGATAGGCTCCTGTGAAGTCAATGAAATTGCTCCATGAAAGGCATGGAAATCAGAGTTGCAGGAAATACAGATCAGTTATTTCTTTCTCCAGTAGACTGAATTTTAGAACCCACAGCAATTGGAAGTGATTAGGGTTGAGAAATGTACCTAAGTAGTGATAGGGTATTCCTGCTGAGTGATGGGGAAAAATGCTGATTCTTGCATGGTGCCTGGGGAGCCATTTCTTCATATGGCTGTAAAGGATGGCAATTAGAGAGCCCAAAATTAGGAAGTAGAAAAATGAAAGAATAATGAGAGGGGAGATACATTGGGTGTCCTATTGTAGCTCTTTAATATCTTAATCCCTATATTTCAAAAGGTAGGGTTCCTACTGCTGAAACTTCCTGCAAAAAATTTCTTTAATTTTCAGTATTGAAGTCTGGAAAAATAATTGACTGCTCTAGGTTTAAAAAACAAAAAAAAAAAAATTAAAAACTGCCTTCAGACAGTTGTATCAGCACATTTTTTTGGTCTTCAGATCTTTTTATCATTTTATTTATATTTTGCCAAAAAAAAAAAAAGAGCTTCAGAATTCTCCATGGCATGGTTGAGCAGATATTTTTTTGCTTTAAAAATAATAACTTCTTTTCTTTTTGTAAAACATCTAAGTGCCTCCAGATCCTACACAAGCTCCAACCCAAGCTTATCTTTGGGGACTTGCTTATGCTTTCTTAAGAGAAAGTGTTGCTGGAGCAGTAGAATCCAAATGAACAATCAAGGCCATATAACTTTATTATTACCAAATCTGCTGTATTTCACACATTCACACTCTTTTCACTTCCAGCTCCTCAATCCACCTCTATGTTTTCCATAAAATACTCTTAGAGCTGAGCTGTTGATGCCAGCTCTGATCTAAAATGCTGTGATGATTAAGTGTCCTCCATACTCCATTAAATGGAATAAATAACATTATTAATTCAGTACGCAATTGTCTGGCTTACTACACTGAGCTTAATATTTAATATAATGTAATGGAGCTTTATTTCCAGCTACTGGATGTTTTCCCTTAATTTGCCTCTTCAGTCATCAGGCTGCAATAGCTTTCCTTAAAATATTGTTCCACCTGAAGTGCAGAGAGGAAATTCCCCACTAAAACTGAGGCAGAGATTAGACGTGAACAACTGTTTTGGGTTCCCAGGGGAGGCTCACAAGGCTCCAGACCATGTTAAGAGTACAGGTATGGACCATGCTGATGTCCTGTCATAACTGTGGTAACTCAGGCTTGTTCCTGAGTGCAGTTTTGTGGCTCATTTGGCTTATGGTGGCCACGTGGTCCTGAGTTTCTTGAAGAAACAAGGACAGAAGGTGCCTGAACTCCACTGGCGTTAATGTAAACTCCCAGAGGATCTGCTAGAGGTAACGCTGTTGCTTTGGATGGATATTTGTCTGGCACAGTTATAACATGCAGTTGAAAAGTGGAGTTAAATCAGAGACATGGGATTCTTCCCAAATGAAAATCAGTGGGATGAATTCACCCTGGTATCTTTTAAGCAGTCTGGATATAAAGCAAATTGTTCAGAGCTGACTACTGCATGCCAAAACCTGCAGCTTTATTCATCTAAAATATTCCAGCATAAGAAAAGGCAATTCAGGATTATTCTCTGCTTTGTCTGGTTCAGATCTTAAACTCCTGAGGACAGGGGCTGCCTTGCAATGCCTGATGCTGGGGCCTTAATGTTGATCCAGCCGATTCAGTGCAGTGATAATGAAATGAGCTCTTTGCAGTATTTTGTCTTGTTCTGTAGGCCTAGGCAATAGGCACTCCTCTTGTGTACGGTTTCAGAGCTTTGGCTCACAAAGCACCTGATGATGGAGTTTTATAGCCAATTTTACTGCTGGTGAGTTTCTGTTAGCAGAGAACTAATATGAATGCATGTATATGGGGAAAACACAGTTTATGTCACCTGGCAAATTTGTGCTGGAACTTCTCATCCAATCCACGGAGATAGAAACAGGATGATTTGTATGATCTCCGTGGCCAATCACAACCATTTAATTGGAAAGGTTCAAAATTCCATCTAAAATCACAGAGTGAAAGATTTTTAAAAATGCCAGGAAGTTATTTTCGGAGTTGACCTGGATTTGCACAGAACTAGTAATGCAAAGGCAAAAAACAGCTGGAGGTGTAAGTGGGAAGAGAACAGAGAAGGCTTCTCAAGGGGATTTTTTTTCTTGAAAACAGGAGGGGAATGAGATATTGTTGCTTCAAATATCTGAGGAACAAAGAAGGAAAGCATGAACCTGGGAGCTGGCAAGACAGCCAGGTCAAGTGTCTGCCAACATTAGTATGATTGAAACCGCTGGGTCTGCTGCAGAAAAGGATCTTGCCACTGGTTATCCTGGGACCAGGCTGTGACATAAGTGAACTCTCATGTGTCAAAACGTGACTGAACTGCTTTTCTCTGTTGGACACCTATGTCTTTGCTCTCAGTGCAAATTTGTTCTCAACATGGTTCCACTGGAGCTTTATTCTTTGACAAGGGTATTTTAAATGTCCTAGGTAAGGTTCTTCATGCGGAGAAAGGAAATTTGAGGTGTGTCGTTCTTCCGTATCACCTTATATTTGTCACAGAAGATATTAGAAAGCTGGCACTTTGGCGGCAGGAGTCTGATCAAACCTGAACTCACAGAAAAATCTGTAGCTTCAGTAGGATTGTTTATGGAGGATTCCTGATCAGAATATATAAGGCTACTTCAGTCTAGCCCTTGATTGTAATTCAGATACACAGAGAAGTTGCAAGGAAAACTTAAGTGCCACTGCCTTGAAAGGCCTTTTTCCTTTCTGCCTCAGGAGAGGCATGCAACATCTTGCCCTGGACTTACAAACTATTGGGTTACACAAATGCTTACATTCGATGTGTTAGGAGATGGTGTTGGCTTTTTTTTTTCTATCATAACAAAATACATGTTCTCAGCTGCATCCTTTCCATAAAGTGAAATAGTTCTTGGAAAACTGTTATGTTTCTAGTTGTGCCAGAGACTCTGTTTTTCGCTGCTGTATCGCAATATATCTTAACAGCATCATTCTCTCAGAAGTAGCTTTGTATTGCTGGTATCTAAAACTCCAAGAAAACCTACCCTGCAGCCAGCACTAAGAGGTACAGAAATCCATCAGGATTTCAATCCAGGGCATACTTGGGAAGTGTAAGCTTGATGCAGCGTTGCTTGTGCATGGCTTGTTCCTTGTAGCAGCTATATTGGACTCTGGAAAAAATAGCATCCATCATTACTGCCAGCTTTCCACTACTCTTCTCATGTGCCCCTCTCCACTGCTGTCTGCATTTATAGCACCAAAATGCAGCCAGGGCCAGAATTGTTCCAATGTGTTCGTGTATTGCTTTGGATGGGAGATGGTAGAATGGTGCCACAATTTTCCCAAGTATTGAGAGCTTTCCAGCAAGTTCTGGCTGGTCGCTGTGGCGAGGTCAAAGCATTGGCAGAGACAAACTCGAAGATGTCTTGTGCCGTTTCTCAATGAGTGTGGTTGGTTGCTTGTCTTCAAAGCATCAGCACTTCCTGCAGAATGGAAACAACAAGATTTTGTCTAGGAAATATCCAAATGCCTTTTCATTTTGGCCTTTGTGAAACCCTTTGAAGTCTTCCAGCTGAAAAACAGAAAGCTCCCCAGGCTTGAATATGTGTATTTGTTGGTACTTCACAACTGCTGGAGGCTAAAAATTACAAGAAAGTCCTGGGATCTGTGCTAGGAGGATGCAATAGTAGATGAACATGCAGCAGCATGTTGCTTTGAGCCCTCCCCTACTATCCTCCAAAAGAAGCTTGGTGGCAAATTTGTCTTCCCAGCCACAAATGAGAAAATGCACTGCTTCATGTTGCCTGTACTTTATGGTAACTTTACTGTAGTTGGTCAGGTTAATTCATCTTGGCCTTGGCTTTTTTTAATGCTCCCTGGTATATATTCTTCTTAGAGGAAAAACCACCTGTTTTTCCAATCTGCTGCTATGTCTACATTTAAGAGAGGGGAACATTGTATGAAGTCCTGCTCCTGTTCTGAACTGCCTCCCTGTATCGGGATGCCGGTTTTGCCATGTCCCAACCAGCTTGTGTCTTTTATAGGTGCAGAAACTACAAGAAGGTCCCTGGAGTGGCAGTTTGGTGAGAGCTCTTCTACCATTAGGGTTGCATTATAAGGCATTTGTACGCTGCTTTTGTCAGCAGTCATGGTCATCTCCACTGAAAGCTGAGCAAAGGAAAATCACAGGCCAGCTGGGCTGAAGGAGCTTTTTGTACCTGCAAGGCTAAATGGGAGGGAGGGAAGCACTGGATGAACTGGAGCTGAGATTGTGCTTTAAAGACTTTCTCACGTAATAAAAGCTTTCAGGCCTACTTGGAGGGCAGGACACTGCACCACTAGATTTGCTCCTAGTACATTCTGGCTTGGTCCTTTTGAAGGACGGCAAGAGCAAGTTACTTTGGGTGTCTCTAAAAGCATCTCTAGGACATGTGGGGCTCTTTAACTCTATGCAGGCAACTTTTTTGAGGCTTGCTGTTTTAACAGTCTGTGCATGTGACAAGGCAATTACCTTGGCCCGTGGCACTACAGTGTTCCTAGGCCATCTTATGAGCCACAGGAATGAAAACTCTGTGCCACGCAGGTTGCTGGAGTCCTGTTGCTTGTGTCAGCTACCTATCTTAAATAACAGCAAGAACAGATGACATTCCAGTGGAAACTTCTTTACGAGGAAATACTTCAGATTCCAGATGTTCAGGATTTTTCTGCATATTTGTAAAGTTAAAATGTTCCTTTAGGACTTGGTCAGCATAATTATCAGTACTAGGGTTTTGCTTTTAAACTGTACTTGAATCTCCGTGAATGCTGTGTGATTTGTGTGCTAGTTGGCCGCCCTCTACACTAGAGCCCAGAAGCCCTTGCCAGTGACAGGAGACAATGAACTTGCAACAAGTCAATCTCACAGTATGTTGGTAGAGGTTTAAGTGATTTGTGTACTACTATTAACCAAGTGACAGAGCCAATATTTCTCTTCCCTCTACCCTCCATTTGAATCATAGCTTATACCAGTGAAAAACTTGACTGTTTTGTCCCTGAGCTGGCTGGGAAAAAGGGTTTGTGTGTATGCTTGCTAATTGGGAAAAGGCGTTTTATGTGGCTCCCTGCACCTGCTGTCCTTGTTACATGGATTATTCCTTTCTAGATTTGAGAGTGTCCTCTGAGCAATGAGTCATAACACACATGAGACTTCCCTGGGGAGTCAGATGCAGACAGCCTTATCCAGAGCATCAGCTGTGCCTTTCTTCTCTTTCCACAGACAGAGCAAAGGCCCAAGAGGGCATCCTGCCTCCCTGCAAGGAAGGAGCTTTGCCTTCTATCAGCTACCTAAAGACATGTCTGGTTTTCCATCTATTCTGATGAGATCTCATTTCTTTCTGCAGACCCTGCCCATTTCTGCCTTAAAACAATCACTGGTATTCCACTGCATGACCTAAAACTTTACTGTCCATTTCAGAAGATACTGCTCTGTCTCCTTTGCCTGTCTACGGTACCAACATCCAACTTCTACATTTGGTTGCTTTGGTAGGTGCTGTGAATCTGGGCTGGTGGTCTTTCAAGTGGTGCATAGTAGAGTACTTTCAAGTAGAGCGTAGTGTAGAGTCTGAGGGGATGGAGACATTTGAGCGGCATCAGAACTCAGATATCTTTTCTCTTGGTTTAGCACATCTGCCAGTGTACAGGAGCCAGCCATGATTTCTCCCTGCACGCAGACCCAGAGCAGTAGCACAAATATGTTAGTAAATCTCATTCCTTGTACAGCATGTCAAAAGTGTCCTTAATGCTATAGGAAATTGGCCTTGCGTGTGTCCAGAAGGGGATGGCTCAGGCTTGATCACCCATTCAGCCCTTAGCTTTGCTCATTTGTGCTGGCTTCTGCATACACTGATGGGCTAGTTAAGCTGGCCAGTTCCCACTCCCCCAGTGCCCTTCTCTTGGGCTGGGGGGGACAGTAGGATCAGGAGAAACTAGTTCATTTGCAGGGGGACTGGAGTGCAAAATGAACAACCCACAACCAGCAGTACTGTATTCAGGAAGGCTTCTCTCCCCACAGGGGCTGGTCTGCTCTCTTTATCCACCCTCTGACATGATCCTATATCCAGGCACTTAAGAAGAAAAAAGAAACAAAACTGAAAGCTGCTATTTTTAAACTCTGCCTCTGGCTCTCTTTGCAGCACTCTGCTTTCCTCCCTGTGATTCAAACAGTGTTCTTTTGAGAACTAGGCACCAGGGCCCTGCGGTTTCCTGGTACTTGGAACATAAAATCTCCTAATTCTTCTCTCACAGCAAGCTTCAGAGGCTGGGGAGTGATTGATATTTTCTATCGCTTCATTAATAGTCACGGCACAGTAGTTTCCTAATCTGTTTTTGCACCGCTTTTTATTTTGAATAATTTGTCTTCCAAATTTTCTCAGCCGTCCATGTCACACAAAGCGAATGCTGTTTGCTCCCCTCCTGCCTTTTAACCGGTGGGTTGAGACCTTCAGGAGCTGGTGAGGCAGAGCTGTCTGAGAGCTGGGAAGCTGGGGGACCTGCCTCAAGGAGCTTCCTCATGTTTATTTTAACAAGCTTGGCAAATATACTGGGCATATGTCCCAGAGTGATCTATTGCTGGGATAAATTGGGAGTAACTACTGCAAGGGAAAGTCTCCTATTGCTCTGCTGGCTGATACTGGCACCCATGGTGTAAGTGTTGCAATGCTGTATGCAAGCGCAAAAGATAAAAGATAAGCCATGCCCCAGAGAATCTGCAGTCTGTGCAGGCAAAGGGGAAGAGAAGCAAAGGCAGAAGGTACTTGAGTCACGGACACCACTACAGCAAGCACTGATCACTGGTAGAGACCACCTCTACCTACCCCCTGTACGGTGCTGCCCTAGCCCAGCCCCACCGCTAAATTAGGGATGCTGACTGTGTGTGGAGGTCGTGGCTGGGTCTGGAGGATGCCCTAGATCCTGAGGGAGGAGTGGGGCATTAAAGTCTAGTTCACTTCTCTGCAAGGAAGGTCCATTGAGGGAACTGATGATGGCCATGCTGAGAGCTACTCAGCAATTTGGAGCACCTAACAGAACTCTCTGCACCACTGCTTCGGGCCCTTGTTTTGTTTGTTCCTTTTGGTTCATGTGATCTTTAAGCAGCATTTTCCACTCTCGCCTGTAAAATGAATTTGTCTCAGTTGGTAACCCACAGTGGTAATTCCCCTGCAGGCTGAGGGCTGTGTCTTACTTGCATATGTTCCAAGTGGATAGCACTCAATATGTGTATGTGTGCATCTCATACAGATAAATAGTGTATCACAACAACTGCAGCCCTCTCAGTGTGGAGGGTATGTGTGGCTGTGGGTTGGTGGTCTGCAATGGTCCAACTAAAGTGAAATCAAAATGCTGGGGCCTTCTTGGGAAAGGAGAACTTCAGCCTTTTTCCTGAGAGCCACTGCTCACTGCCATCACTGTGCGCAGTGAGAAAGCTTGTGCCACAGTCCATTTCCCCAGCTTCATGTCCACCCTTGGCTCTCCCCTTCTCCAAATCAGACCTGCTTCAGAGTCCTCTGTGACTAAGAGAACCCACCTCTCCCATGGAGGGCAACAGGATTAATCTACTTGGCAACCAGCATGGAGAATCTGTAGTGTCTCAACTGTTTCTCCATGCCCCTTACACACCTCCACCTATCGATTCTAGTCCAGGGAATTACAAGTTTAAAACCTGGATATTAGACCTATTTCTGGCGGCAAATGAGGTGCTCAGGGCACAGGAACTAAGCAAATCCCTGGCAGAGAAGCAGGGCCAGGGAAAACCTGGGATGTCTCCTGCTGACCATGCCCTTCCCCACCATGTCTTCAGGGATACAGCTATCCCAGATAAAGGCAGAAAATGCAGTGGGACACGTTTGCCAAGAGGCTTGGGCATGAGCACATGAGATGGGGGGGAAACGGGGACAAGGGCTAGCTGTTGTGAGCCAACTCCTTGCTACTGCACTGTTCAAGCTACGTCTCCTCATTGCCTTGTAAACACCTGGAACCTTTACCTGTAAATGAGCTGGCCTTCCCAGGTTAAACTACTTGCTGTGCAGCTGGGACTCTCTGGCATGTCTGCAATAATCCTGAACTCGCTGTAAATTGCTTTTTCATTCAACCCAACTTGGAAAAAGGCAGACAGGCTGTAGTCTAAACACCCCAAGAGTCTGTATTTGCTTTGTTCCTTATGTGTTCCAGCACACTCTGCTCCCCTGTGATTTAAAACAATGTGTCTTTGTGCTTATCTTCTGGGTTTGGCAAGGCGGTTTTTACCTCTTAGTTTTTGTCTCAACAGGAGAAATTGCTGTCTAACTGATCCTCTGTGGACTTCCAACCAAAACCATCCAGTGCAACATATGGTAAGTCATTCAACTTTTTATAAACTCAGACCCTCAACTATAGCTATTTATGGGTGGAAACTGGCATATCAGTAGTTTCTTTTTGGTTACAAGGGTAATGAGTTCTGGCTTATGTTATTATGACATCTCAGTTTGGGTTTCTCCAGCCCTTCCTTATATTATAATGCCTTTGACTTTACATTTGTTGCTTTTGGTGCCTGCCACAGCAGCTTAGCCCTGTGGTGTGTCAGCGAGGGAAGAATCTCAGCCACACTCCCGTTGCTCAAAAAAACACAGCCCCTTATTACTTATGTTAGAGGAGAAGGTTTGTGCCCTGATGTTACACGTGGCAATAGTGTGTGAGGACGTGGCTTTACTGTTTTACCTATCAGCTACTGCACTGACGTATCCATTCTTAGTCATGTCATCCTCTGAAGAAAAAAAGGGGTGAGAGTAGATAAATGAGTATGACTTGTGGGATGGCGTTAAGTTCTCTTGACTCTAGCCATCAGCAGTTGACTGATGCCTGCAGCAGAGAATAGTTGGGACTTATTGCAACCTCCACAAGTGTGAGGGATACACTGTCCAGTGGTGGAGAGAAACTGTGCTGGCAACCTCCATGCTAGTGCAGAGAGCAGGACTGGTTTTCCTACATCAGCATATTTCTATCACTGCAGTTATGCATCTTTCAGCCTGTGATACTGCTCTGTGCTAGGTTGTACCACCACTTAGGGCACTCGTGTGCCCTAATTCCAGCACAGGTTTAGGAGGTAAAACTCTTCATAGTTGTGTGGATCATATGAATTTCCTCTGTGTATCTACTTCTGGTATCTCAAAAATGGTTGTCATGCATTGTAGGGGTCACTTGGAAACTGGGTTGACTCTCTGAAAGGTGAAATGGTACCTGTGCTTGGGAGACTGACCCACCTTCTTCCCTGAGGAAGTGCTTCCAGGACACTTTTGAGAGAGGGTTTCTGGGTTTGCACTCCCATTGACAAAGGAGGTCCCCAGCCTGTTGGACTCTTCATCCAGCACCTCCTGCTAGCACTGAATGCACCATGCATGTTATGCAAATGGTTTTTATTACTTCCAGACACAAGCTCTTCTTGAGTTTCCTTTGTGGTTAATGCAGCCCATCTGTAGTGTAAAAAAAGCAATATTCAACTCTCTTGCTATTGGTATTTTGTGTAGTGCTATGCTTGGGTGACCGTTGTAAATGTGTTGCTCTCACTTTGCACCTGATTTTTCCAAAGTCTGGAGCTTTGGAGTCTCTTAGTTGTTCCAAGATGTGCCTACTTTCTCAAGGATCTTTATTTTGGGTGCGAGGAGAAAGAGTGAATACAAGAGGTTCAAGGGGAATGAGTAAGATGGAGCAGGACAGTCTATACAAGTAGCAGTGTGGCTTGGAGCTCTCCTGACTTCGAGGGCCACCTGCTGCAAGGAGACACAAGGAATTCTGGACCAGGTGAAGTGAGGAGGGCTCTCTTCCAAGGAGGTCTGATGTGTTATGCTGCACTAAAATGCATCCAAATGTCAGTCCAACAGCCATCTCTCCAAATTCTTCCTTGCCACAGCCAAGAACGTATCTAGAGGGAGATGTTCAAATGCAGCTGTTCTGCCTGATAGATTTCCTTGTTTTGACACAGCCCCTTGCAGGAATAACTCTAAGGAATGGATTGCTCTTCACCCCACACTTTCTTATACAGTGAGGAGCTGTGAGGAACTAATATAGTTCCTTACACTACCATTACACCTTGCAGTGGGCTGGCGAACTCGGAGCAAGCACAGAAGCCCAGAGAAGGAGTGCAAGGACAAAAGCAAGAAAGATGAACCCTTGCTCCTAGTCCAGCCTTCAAACTTTGTTTCCAGTGTAGCATTCTGGGTGCACCTCTGAAGTATGATGGCAAAAGTCACATGGCTTAAAATGTGCAGGCCAAACCCAAGAATTATCATCTTCAATAAATCTGCCAGTAAAAAAAAAAAACTGCCCCCCTCCTTTTTTTTTTTTAAGGGTCACAATATGCCAGGACAGCATTAAGCCTTATATATTGACACACTAACATCAAACATGAGCTGTCTCTTAAAAGCATAATGTGGAATTATTAGAGACAAAACAAGACTCGGACATTGGCAAGGAAGCACTCTCCATGCCTGACTGAGCTAACGTTTCCTAATTGCAACCAGAGAGCTTGCTCTGTGTAAGAGTTTAAAAACATTACCTTTTTTCCAAATCATAGTGGTTTGCCCCTGTGAAAGCTATTTCCCTCATTGTTCATTCTTCAGAATAATTACCAACTAGCAGCATTTAAAATTTCTCTTCATTTCCTCTCTTTTCTTTTTTCCTTTTTGACGTGTGTCACCATTTCAGCTGTGCAGCCATCCTGCTCTTGGGTTAACCAAGCAGAGATGGTCAGAACTCTGCAATGCTCAGAGCTGGGCCAGGGAAAGGGGGTGACCCTGGCATGGAGTTACCTTTAACCCATGGCCTTCATCTTTTCTGTTGGTCTCTGGGCTTTGACTCCCACAGCCAAGGAAATGTGTACTGGAGTCCAGATTTAGTGTTTTGCACTTGGGACAAAACCCTTCCCTCTAACTTTCACATTCCCGCATTTCTGAGTTCTGCCTAGTAGCAGAATTAGAATGAGCAAAATACCACAGGAAAGATGATGCTGAAAGAAGTATTTATTAACTGTCTTACCAGATGCAGAATGGTAGAAAGCATATCCAGTCCAGATATATCTAGCCAAATTTAACTGAAGGTCATGAATCTGCAGAGGTCCAGCAGAGCTTTTCTGACTACATGCCCAATAGATGCGCTCTTGCTTGAGCATATCCTCTCTCTAATGTAGACGTTGCCTTACTGAACTCAGCATTTTTCTGTTCCAATCACCCTAATTGAAATTCAGCAAGGTGCTAAGAAGCTAAGAGTTTATGTTTTCAGAGAGGGTTAATAGTTTTAAAAGTTTCAATTTGGGAAAGTCTGAATCTTGAGAGACCAAACTTTTCAGCAAGCACCTTCCACCTGGAAGTTTGGTGTCTCTTGCAGTGTCTGGGGATGGTTCTGCCAAGTCACTTATCACTTTGGGACATGGAGTAGTGAGGTCTTTAGTCCAAAGTCGGGCTCTCCTGGAAGCGTGTGGCAGTTTGCCCAAGAACAGGGATGGGCAGTTTCTCAGGCCTTGATTTCAAAAGGTAGCAAAAACAACATGACCAGTTTAAGAATATGTCACATCCCACTGGTCTGTGTGCGTGCTTATCTTTAATGATGGGTTTTCAAAGGATCTTGGATAAGAACCAAAAGGAGAGGAGCTTTGAAAATTCACGCATACAGAATAATTGTATTTAACCTATGCTGTCAGTTCACACCACATCATCTTAAAGAATAATAAATAAGCAGTCGACATTCTTACAGTAACCTTTCACTATTCAGTACCAGGAGGTGAGGGGACATGTGCCTTCCCAGACATCAGGTACGCCTTGCCGGTGCTGGGAGTGTTTAGTTCTGTTTTTAAACTTGATGGTAGCAGTGGGGGGATGAAGTTAAGATGCAATCATTCTGAGTCAAATGGTAAGGCCTAGGAACACAGATGTGGGGTGTGTGCCATGAGCCAAGACCAACTTCACAAAACTCAAAAGATAAGTTCTACAAAAACTAAGGGGGGGGGAATTATCCAGTCAGTGTTGTGATGGATGGGAGCAAGGAAATAGCTCAGAAAAGTCAAACAATGACAGAATACGCAGCAAAAAAAATGTTAACTTCCTGATGCCATTATTTTGTCATAGGTGGGAAATTCTTTCAATAGTATCTGAAGGGTATTAATTACTATCTTCCTCTGACATAAAATGGGGGGACAGAGGCTTTTATTTCTCTGAACTGCTTCTGCACTCCTCTCCAGAGCAAAATTGCCCTCCTGTTTAAAATCCTGAGCATATAGGGCTAATCTTTGTCTCCCCTTTCCCTGGGACTTTTTGTTGTTGTAGCAATTTTTTTATTTTTTCTGTCAAGAAAACACAAATAAAATGTTTCACTTCAGTCAATATTGGCACAGTATAACACTTTGGGACCATTGAGCTAACCCCAAATACTGCAAACCAATTCAGCTCTAGCTTGTATTTACCTGTTTTGCTTCTGGTCTAGCTTCTGCATCCAGGTTGTGTTTCTTATGGTGCTGCTCTGCATCATGTGTCACTGTATTGGGGGCACCTCATCAAAAATCAGGGCCAGTCAAGGAGCTAAGAGCTTTTTCCCCAAAGTGGCTATTGATTTTGAGGCATTTAAACACACACACACCAAATACTCACTATCTCTTTAAAATGGGCCAGCTCAGTGCACCCGTTTTGAGCCCCTTGATGAATGGTTTCATCATAGTCAGTCTTTTTCTACTGACTTCAGAAGAGTGATCTGGAATATAGTTTTCATGACAGCTATTCAAAGGACCCAATAATCTCTATCCTATGCCTCTGCCGTCTCTGAGAGTCAGAACAAGTTCAGCTAGGCCAGCATAACTGTAATAAACTCTTAAGCAGGTATTGATTTCTGCCTTCCAGACTGCCAGAAGTCATGGTGGGATCAGTGAAAGCTTCTCATGTTCAGTAGACCCCATGACCTGTCTCTTTCAGCTTTTCTGAGTGCTTTAGCTGTGCCCTGCCAGAGAAGGAGACCTGTTTCTATCCCCAGTGTCTCATCTGGTTCTCACCATACGCCTATCAGGCGCATGGAGACCTGGTTGAAAACACAACATGTGTCAGTTATTTCCTGCATGCTGCACTGTATTTTGAAGGCTGTGTTCTTCGGCTGTGGATCAGCAGTTGTCCCCATGCCACAGGTCTCTTCTCCTCAGCATAGAAAAGGTTGCTAGCTCCATCCTGTGCTCTGGCTTCTCTTTTAAGTTTCTTCCTGTGAGTGTTCTGTAGAAGTGCATCAGCTTCAAGCCCTAGCCAGCCAGGCTGCCCATATCCAAGCAAGCACTGGTTCTTCTGGCACTTTCCTGTTAGCATCAGCATGTCTCTGGCTGTGTTACCAGAACCACCTCCCACAGCAAATTATCCCTCACTGGACATCTTCCTTGGATTAGCCAGGTCTGCTGTTTTGAAAACCCCATGCCACAACACAGTCTTGTTCCAGAGGACTCTTTCAGCTGTTGCTGAATAGTATCCAGAAACATCACACAATCCCTCACAGAAGAAAATGCAAGTTCTCTGTAAAAGTGACCCATGGCAACTTCAGCTTCTGCATTAAAAGTCCTTCTGTGTTTTGTATTCAGACCCTTGGTTGTCATTGTTGACACTATGAAAGAAAGCCTCCGCTGCTGTTCATGGGGAGAAGCCCCCAGTCTGAGCACCACATTTTCCTGGAATCTACACAGGGCTTGAAAATATTATTCTGTTTATTTCTCTAACACATCCACTGAAAGCTTGAAGCAGTTTTTCAAGGCTTCCCACAAGCTAACCAAGCCAAAGGTTCTCTGGTTGACAATCATCAACAATATTGAGCTGCTACTTAAACTCTGCTATCCTTAGATGAATTGACAGCTCTTTCCTTCCAGGGGAAGACAGCATCTTTGCTCTAAAAAGATGAGGTGCCTGTTGTCTGGTCTCCCCTGCCTTTTTTGAAGCTTTTCAGAGAAGCAATGGAAGGTGTTTGTGTATTGTCCTGAGTCATTAATAGAGCACGTGCTTTGGAGCTGCTGCTTTTTTTTTTTTAATCAATTGTATATTGTCTCTTTCAATCTTCTTGTATTTAGATGCCATCATCCTATAAACATTGTGTTTGCTGGGGTGCAGAACTAGAGAAAAAGCTTTTTTGGGGCCGAAACTAGAACTTAGACCCAACTTGATCTTTGCAGCTGGTCACTAGCTCTAAGAGCAGTACAAAGTGGTTTTTGGTGTTTTGGTTCATGTGGGGGTTTTTTTGCGGGGGGGGGGGGGGGTGGGG
>WAAD01041881.1:32742-71116 GCA_013389945.1 Fregata magnificens | reverse complement strand
GGTTTTGTTGGGTTTTTTTTGGTTGGTTGGTTTTTTTAGGAAAAAAAAAAAAGTACCAGCAAAACTGAAACAAAACCCCAGTCAGGGGAAGTGTACCTCTGAGTCTGGATCTGGCATTCTCTTCTTCTGGACATTGGTGCCTTTCTGAGAAGGGCTTGGCTGCGGCAGGCTTATTATCTTTGTGTAGGGACTCCCAAGGACCACTAAGGTCTGAGCTTGTTCCGATTTCCTCGCAGGATGGAGATGCTACAACAACCTTATTTACCTGTCAACTGAGGAAAGGTAGGTCCTGCCTTACTCTGTCTTCCCACTGGCACCAACTCTGCTCAGCTGGACCAGTGCTTCTAGGGTTGTTATGGGAGCAAGTAGCACCATGGTAGAACTTGGCCTTACAGCTCTGAGGAGGGACTTTCTCAGAGGCCATGGAGATAAAGCACTTCCCAGCCTCAGCCATAAGCACAGTCCTGGTTGCTGCATCTTCTTGTCCTGGGTGAAAGGAGGAGAGATCCCTGTGCATCTCTAAGCCTTGTGTTCCCAGGGCTCTAGGCAAGAGGCTCAGAATGAGTCTTGCTTGCTCTCTGTGAGCTTTTACCCCACAGAGAGCAGTAGTTAAACCCTGCAGCCTAGAAATCCTTTGGACTTTACTGTAGGCTGTAAAACAGGCTGGGGAGACATTGGCCTCTAGTTGTTTGTCTTCAGAGATAAACCACTGTTCATGCAGTCCTAGCCTCTAGTTCTTAGGATGAAATTCCTTTTCTGTGCCAGAAAAGCAGCAGCTCCAGCCTATGGAAAGCTCATTTGCCATGCTTGTGCTGTGGGCTTATTTTCCTCCACAATAGCACCCGGCATCTGGCTGAAAAGCATGGCAGATGAGGCCTGGCAGGCTCAGTAAAACCCCTCTATCCCTCACCGGAATGCAAGACAAAAGAGCTGCATCTCTAATGGACGGCTCAGGCTCATATCTCCCTCTGAGGAGAACCATTACAAAAATATTTCCCAGATATTTGGCTGGGCATCTCACAAAACTATCCAATTTCATGATGCTAATTTTCCCATTGTCTAGACAGTTGCAAATCCAGACAGCATTATCAGTATGAACGCACACACACAAGCCCATTTTTCTGCCTATGGTATTTACAGGTATGTTCTTACCCATGAGCTGCCTAGTGGTAAAATTCTGAATTGCTCCAAAGTGTCTGTAAAAATCTGTTGGGGTCACCATTCCACCAGCAGGACTGGCATTTGATTCAAGCAACACTGAACTGTGTAGATGCTCTGAAGGTTGAACTGGAGGATCTAGCCCCTCACTGCCTGCCTTCTCCTGCACCCAGAAGAAAAAAAAAAAAAACTGTGCTCAGGGTTGGACAGTGCTGCGTGCCAAGGCTGGACGTCCCTCCTTGGGACAGGATCTCCTGCTGCAGTGGTGTTCCAAGGATGAAAATGTTCTTTTGCAGTTTCCATGCTGGAAATGTTCATGGAAAGACATTCTGGGGCTGCAGGCATGTAGATGAGGTCCTGCTAGTCTCTCCTGATGATAAAATGGTCTGTGGGCATTTGTTCCCTCTGTCTGGCTTGAAATCATAGAATCATAGAATCATTAAGGTTGGAAAAGACCTCTAAGATCATCAAGTCCAACCATCAACTTAACACCACCATGACTCCTAAACTAGGCCCTGGAGTGCCACGTCTATACCTTTTTTTGAACGCCTCCAGAGTTGACGACTCCACCACCTCTCTGGGCAGCCTGTTCCAATGCCTAACCACTCTTTCGTTAAAGAAATTCTTCCTGATGTCCAGTTTAAACCTCCCCTGATGCAACTTGAGGCCATTCCCTCTCGTCCTATCACTAGTTTCTTGGGAGAAGAGTCCAACACCCCCTTCACTACAACCTCCTTTCAGGTAGTTGTGGAGCGCGATAAGGTCTCCCCTCAGCCTCCTCTTCTCCAAGCTAAACAGCCCCAGTTCTCTCAGCCGCTCCTCATAAGACTTGTTTTCTAGACCCTTCACCAGCTTCGTTGCCCTTCTCTGGACACGCTCCAGCACCTCAGTGTCCTTCTTGTACTGAGGGGCCCAAAACTGAACACAGTACTCGAGGTGCGGCCTCACCAGTGCCGAGTACAGGGACGCAATCACTTCCCTACTCCTGCTGGTCACGCTATTCCTGATACAAGCCAGGATGCTATTGGCCTTCTTGGCCACCTGGGCACACTGCCGGCTCATGTTCAGCCGGCTGTCAACCAGCACCCCCAGGTCCTTTTCCGCTGGGCAGCTCTCCAGCCACTCCTTCCCAAGCCTGTAGCATTGCATGGGGTTGTTGTGACCCAAGTGCAGGACCTGGCACTTGGCCTTGTTAAACCTCATACAGTTGGCCTCAGCCCATCGATCCAGCCCATCCAGATCCCTCTGCAGGGCCTTCCTTCCCTCGAGTAGATCGACACTCCTGCCCAGCTTGGTATCATCTGCAGACTTGCTGAGGGTGCACTCAATCCCCTCATCCAGATCATTGATGAAGACATTGAACAAAACCGGCCCCAGAACTGAGCCCTGGGGAGCACCGCTCGTGACTGGCCGCCAACTGGATGTTAAGACCCGTGTAGAGGAACAGCACATTCTTGTTCTGCACATCAGGGGTGCCAGCCCACATTTTAAGGCAGGCTGTAGCACCTTCCCCAGACTTTGGCATAATCGGTAGCTATATTTATAGCTCCTCTGTAATGCCAACGGGCAAAAATATAGTAGGAGCAAGAGCTGTATTTACAAAGTAATAACTTCCGAATGAAGATACTTAGCCAGTAGCAGCATTTCCCCTCCTTTCTCTTCTCTAACCTGCAGAGTTCTTCACTTTCTTCCCAGGGCCTCTTTCCATATGTGCATGGCTTTTCTGGCCTACTGAAGTGGGGCTAGCCCCTGGCTTCCTGGGCTGTACGAGCAGCACAGGCTCTGTGCCCATTTCTTTGGAAGGCAGAGCAAAGAGTGACCCAAGTGAAACACGAAGGGCTTGACTGCAGCTCCTTTCCAGCTTTTTTTGGGGGGCACACGGAGTGGGGAAGGAACTGTCCCTGTGCTCGTGGGATGTGAATCTTGCCAAGCAGCATTGTGCATGGGATTACCAGAGTGAATCACAGAATGGTAGGGGTTGGATCCCTGTGATTGAGGCAGCAATATTGTTCTACTAATGAGAGTCCAGGACTTGTAGTGTCTGAACAGCAATGACTTTGGTCTTTCCCTGGTGAGGACCCCAGCCAGGCTGGGTCATCTGTTTCCAGAAGCCCCTACTGGCTCCTGAAGGCAGACAAAAGGGAAGGAACTGAAATAACCGCAATGCGGTGGGTTCATCTTCTGCCTCAGAGGTATCTGTTACCAGAGCCTGGGAGCTGCGGGCAGAGGGACCTAGTGGGACCTGAGCAGAGCTGAGATAATGTCCCAGACAGCCAGTCCATGTGGGAGCGGAGGAGGAGAAGGAAGAGGGCAGTTCTAGTTCAAAATCTGTGAGGCTTTGCAGTGAAAGTGCTGGGAAGGGAGGGCTGGAAAGGTTCTCTCTTCCTCTAAGATAGCTGTGGTCTGTTCCCCAGCTGGACTCTCGCTCTGTGTCTGCTCTAATCCACATCTTCCCTCTACCAGCTGGGTTTGTTTTGCAAACTCAGATCTGATCTCCTTAGTTTGTCCTGTGTGTCTTGCTCAGTTTTCAGGACTCCAAGTTTCCATCATATAAACTTCACAGCAAAGCACCCTCCTTGCCCTCCTGTAACGGAAAAGGGGAAGTACTGTGGCTCTAATAATAGCAGACAGTCCCAAGAAGTCTTCTAGTCCGAAGTATTTTGCAGAAGGCTGGCCAAATCAGCAACTTTACTGCCGCAAATCTCATTGGGAGATTTGACTTAATGAAAACTGAAAGATTCAGCCCCATTCAAGTTTTATGTCCATGAAACATACCCAGCTGTAGGGAGGTGGCCATGTCTGCCAGAACAGCTTGTAATATGAAAGGAGAGGGTGTTTCTGAAGCTCTACACCAGAGCAAAAATCAAGAACTTGGTTAGATTTGATATGCCCTTTCATATTTTGCTTAAATGTTAACTCTGGGTCCGTCCTCGCTAGCTAACTCACAGAGTCAGAAGGTAGTGGGACTGGACGTAAGAAAATAAAGGCTCCTGGAAACTAAAGGTGTGTGATTCCTTACACTGACTGAAATGTAGGACCCTTCTAGGGTAAGCCAATGTACAAAGGATACAGGCAAAGTGAATTCATACTTTGAATTGTGTATGTGCTCTGGTATTCAGTCTTTCTAATCACACAATGCAGATGTGCAGAAAGTTATCTGAGGTCGGTTACAATAAATTTGCCTAACTTAATCCTTAAATCTGTGATGCCTAGGAAATGCATGTACTTTGTTATTCTGTGCTCTTCTAATAGAAGTAATGAGAGCAGATAGCTACGTAAATTTTCTTGAAACAGGTCTCTGCAGATGAGCCTGTGATGGACTTTGTTCTGCAGTTCTGTGTTGTGGGCTTATCAATAGGCACTTGCTTCAGGCTGTATACTCGGTAGCACTACCACCTGCTGATGGACACATCTGAGCACAGATATGCTTTGACCTGTGCGAAGTCATTCCCAAGTAGGTGTGTCTGCCTTTCCCCAAAGGGGACCCTTACTAGACAAGAAACTTTGTGCACAATGCTGCTAAGAAAGAGCTATTGCACTTTAACCCCATGCTTGAATCTACTTGAAACCACACTAGCATCAGTCTGTAGGCCAGAAACACTGTAAGGCCCTAAGATTTGAGGGGGTTGTCCTACTCCAGTGACAGCCCTCCTGCACACTCTAGAAGAGCTGTGCCTTTGGCTTCAGTGGAGTGGGAGGGAGTTACTTACCCAAGACTGGTTGCATTGGAAGGATGTGAACCTGAAAAGTGTTTGACTAACAGGTGCCCAACAAGGTCATCAGAAAGACAGGTCCGATGAAAGCAAAGGCAAGGCTTTTTTAACAGGTGTATAGAACCACTGTTGAAAGACATTGTAATAACTATTTCTAAGACTGTGAATATCCCTAAGGAAAACCCATTTTGGCAGCAGCCTGGCCTTCTGTTTCCCATCAATTCTAGCTTTGTCTCTTTTGAAGCCCCCTGCTGCAAATGAGCAAACACCTGGCTGAGAAAAGATGAATGGAAAACATTGCCTGTGCTAGAGAGGTAATGGCAAATCCCATGGCAGGAGGAATAATAAACAGGAGATTATTGATGTAACTGTGCTAGTCTCCGACAGGTTTTCCACCAGGCATGTAGAAGCACCTACAAAAGAGGCATTGTCTCTACTGTCCCTGCAAGGGAAATGCGAGAAATGAGTTGTGCCTTGCCTCAAGCCCAGCGCAGGACGGATGGGTTTGTGTCTGGTGAACAAAATTGATCAGTATCAGCAGAATGGGTAAGGAAGGGGTAAGAAATCACTGGGCTGTGAATTCTGAGGATCAAAAGATAGTGTATTGTAGCTAAGTGTCCAACAGGCTGTTGTTCATTAGCCAGACCCCAGCTCTAAATCCTAGGTGATAGGCTGGGAATTGAACTGCAGGTTTGAGTCTGATGGTTTAAGTGCATGGCTGCTGACTGTCCATTTTGCATCTGCAACAAGGTGCAGATTTATCGATGTGCAGGAATCTGTGTCATGATGTTAGCACAGCCCAGGCACGTGGAGATTTTAAGAGCGTTGCACTGATTGAATGTGTTTGTTTCTAACAGGCATGCAAAGTTAGGCCTGTATTTGAGTGCTGTTGCAAACGTCCAGCTCTGCAAGTGATATAATGGAGAAGAGATTCCTTGAGGGCAGGTCATTGCGCTCCCTCCCTGAGATCTTTCTGTGACATTGCTCTGCTAGGGAAGAAGGCAGGGCAGCTCCCAAGGATATGAATATCCTGTCTCTAGGGGCTTCAACAGAAACCTCTTCTGAGACCCCAATTACAATCTCAACCTGATCAAAAGGGATAGGGAAGGGTGTATCTCACCAATACATACAGCCTGAAGTTTTGAGCATTTGCAGGCAGGAGCACCTCTTCTCCAGCCTCTCTCCCTTTGCTTCCCTGGCTGCAGATAATAAGCACTTTGGTTCCAGTTTGACTGCCTGATTCTTGGAAACCTGAGGCAGACAGCAGACTGTTCTTCCAATGTGCTGTAGAAAAAAGAAAGGTGGGTGGGAGGGAGGAGGAGAACAACTATTTCCTGCAGTGCAACTTGATCCTTTTCAACTTAAAAATAGGAGGAAAACAAATTCCTGTGGGACCGGCTATAAAAGGGTTTGACAGTTGCCTACTCACCGCCCCACCTCCCAGAGCTCCCCATTTGTCTGATGTCTTGGTAAGAGCCCTCTTGAACACAAATGCAGATCTGTTGACTGCAGTCCTGCTGCTGGGGAAAGTGGCTCTGCTCCACGCTGGGGGTCAGCTGCAGGGGAGCGTAATGCACTGTGACAGGTAGCAAAGCCCAGGATTAACTGTTCTTTGTGTGGAGCTACGATGCAACCAAGTTTTCCTGGGCCTTTTTTCCTTGCTGGAAATTTTGTCCAGACCATTATAAAGGTGCCCAGGATTTCTGAGCATTTTTGCAGGCTGTGTCAAGCCAGGAGCCCCACAGGAGAGATCACACAAATAGCAGCCGGAGCCCCCATCTGTACTTGCATCCCCCCGTGGTGGTCCTCTAAGCTGTAAGCCACAGCCTGTGTGTGTGGCACTAGGAGGAGGGGGAGCTCTGGGCACAGCTTAATCAGGCTTGATTGCCTGATCAGAGTTAATTGCCTCGTAGCCACAGCCATCTCCCTGTTCATCCCTGCTGCCGGACTTTGGCTCTCCTCTCTCTTCCCACCCATCCTCTCACTCCTTTCTGCATCGCCGCCTGATTTCAGTGCTGAGTGACAGTGCCACAGACCCCCAACATGGCCACCTGCCCCCCTGCCAGCTTGCTCTCTCGCCTGTAAGTCCTGCTCCCTCCTTTGCTTCACTTTCTCACTCCTGCTCTCTGCTCCCCTCTCCCTTCCACGTCCTCCCTCTTTCAATACTCGGCATTAACAAGGTAGGGCTGAAGGCAGCTGGAGAAGCAGGTTTTCTTGAAGCTCCTGTTCCTCTCTAGGGAAGAGAAAATAAAGCTTTAGGAGGCAGACGAAATAGCCAGAAAGACTTTTTAAGTAATGAGCCAACAACGTTGGCAATGGCAGCCCCAGCAATAATGCTGCTGCCTGCAGTTCTCCTGTCCTGGGGGTGCTATCGGACCTGATGTGGCCTGGCCCCATGACAGGCATTGATTAGGGCTGTGCCATCCTCTGTCTGTCTCCCACCATCAACGATGCTGCTATTGTGAGTCACTTCAGCTTTTGGCTACAGTCACTGCTGAAAGAGGGAACGACTCCCAACAGGAGTGATTCACCATGCCTCGCCAGCCTTCTGTAATCTGCTTCCAGTCAGAACACCTCAGGGTTGGAGCACTGGAGCAGAGCAGCTCCAGTACTTTCCCGTGGCCTCGCTGCAGAGCTGCTGTCCTCCTTGCTGACCTCCTTTAGACCTCCCAGGTTTGTGCTGTTAATGATTCACTGCATTCTTACAATTCTTCCCTCCCGAGTCAGTAATAAACCACTTCTGGTGCAGATCTAGGGACTGTGCTGTCGATATGGGTTCAGAGCTTGGCTGGAACAGGATCGCACATCTCTAAGTTAGGAACCACCCTCAGTCCTCATGTGAGCTTGGGGATCACTGTGCTCTGGAGCCAGATAAGCTGTTAAAGCCACCCTGCCGGAGCCAATTAACATGACTAGGTACTTTTCCAAAAGCAAAGGAGTTTTAGCCTATGGGTTCAGGCCGGCTTCTGCTCTGGGTAACCACATTATGCCTCACTGTGCTTTAAATTAGCCTTGAGCTAATGCATTGTACTTTGTGTGTCCAACAGGCAGAGTCAGTTACCACAGCTCAGCTGATGAGCAGTAATTCATTAAGCCTCTGTAACTCAATCACTGCAATCATCTTTCCAGTCTTAACAGGGCCAAATATATTCCCACTGTGATGTCACAAGAGTACAAAATTCCTCTTTAAAAAAAAAAATTGTCTATTGTTGCTCAGCCCTGATAAAGCTTCAGCTCTTTGTCATCTACCCAGGCCAGCAACCTGTCTTTCCAAAGGCTGGTTCCATCTGCATAGCCCAGAGTTGTACCTACTTAAGGAAAACAGGTGACTTAGATGAATGCAAACATCTCTCTTGTACAGACATGTGATCAAATGCAATTGAATTATGGTTGCTCAACAAGTAATTGCCCTTCAGCTGAAGCAACATCACCATTGTGTACATGCTCGTAACTTGCCCAGCTCATTCACTTAACTTACGCAATGTGATAGCCTTAGTAAGAAACTGATGCCTGCTGAACTAATCTAAACCAGCTAGGGCTCCTGAGCCTCTGCTTGGACAGTCGCTGCTCGGCAGTTTGACATGCTACTTGTACTGCAGCTTCTTTCCTCCTCTGTATCCAAAAAGTCAGTTTAATTCCCCTCTCGCAGACTGTTTAATCATCTGGCTTTGCCCTGGCATGGCCAAAGAGCATGCACTTCGACCCCTTTAACCAGCTCTTTCTCATCCCAAGAAACAGTCCTTTCTGTAACAAATATATACCTACACCCCTAGCATCAGCTTTGTATACCAGTTGAACTAACCAAACAGTGGCTTTCAAACTAAATTTAATTAAACTGCTGTAAATTTGCATGTAGAATGACCTATGTGGATGTGTTGCAGGCAACCCTGCAGGAGGCAAGCAATCCATACCTTCGATAGAGGAAGCATGCATGCTTCATGGTAGGCTGTGATCCAACTGCATGGAAGGCTTTATAGAGAAATGTGTTGGTTTTGTTGAATTTTTTTCTTTTTTCTTTTCTTTTTAGCTGGCGTGGAAGAAAAGAAAGGATAGTTTCCAACAGGGAGGATAAAACAGTACAAATTAAATCCATTCTCTGGCCAGTGTAACAATTGCAATTTCCTGCTATTCCTTGGAAGCTGTACAGCCCAAGAGGGAGATATTTCAAGACCGGTGTGTCAGGGGTAGAAGCACATGCATCTGGTTATTTTTAATGGCAGCTCTGTCCCTAATTTTCAGTGCTGGCCTTGATGAAACGCCAGCTCTGTTTCATTAACCTTTTGTCAGTATGGCAAAGAATAAAAGGTGGCTCACAACATTAGCACCTGAGATAAAGCTCCTTTTCCCAACAAGCTATTGGAGGTCCTTAGCTATACCAGGCAGAGTTTTGGGTAGAGAAGGGAAAGAAGAAGGAAAAAAAACCCTCTATGAAGGTTTGTGTAAGAGAGCCTATACAAGTCACATATCTGCAGTCTTCGTTACTGTCTGAAATGTGTGTTAGAACCAAGTTTCAATCAAGGTAATCATTTTCCTCTATAAGCCAAGAAAAATATTGGATTTATTTTCAGACCATTAGGAATAGTCTCTCAGAACAGCCCTGCTGCCCTTGCTTCATATNGACAAGAAAAGAAAAAGCACAATTTCACAACCATGGCAGCTGTGAGCTGCACATGGGTTAGACCCCAACACACAAAATCTTCACTGTGCCTTGGAAGAGCTTTCTCAGGGGCCTGAGACTTAATCCACGACCACAGCCAAAGGATTAGTGCTCCAGTGGTAGAGCTGGGCAAAAGACAGGATTTTTGTTCTGTGAGAAATGTGGTGGGTTGAGGGTGGGAAGGGGGAGAAAACACAAAGTCGAATTTCTTCCAAAGCTCTGATTTGTAGGGGTGTCAGCCCTAACGAAGCAGTACAATGCAGCTCCAGCCCCCTCCTCCCTCCATCTCCTGCTTTGTAGCTATGACCAGTTCCTACCAACCACAGTCACTGTCACGGTTGCTACCTCCTCCCTCAGCTTTTTACAGAAACATAATCCATCACTGTAAGCCCTGCTTGTGAGACGGCAGTCTGAACAATGTGTTCATTTCGGCTGGTGGCTGCTAGTTATGGGAAGGCTCTTGGTTGTGCTGTAGCTGTTGCATAGTTCAGCACAGCTCTTGTGCACCCAGAAGGCTGCTTTCAGAGCCCCAGTTTCCAAGTGGTGAAAGACGGAGCTGTTTGCTCTCTGGGATGCAGCCTCAGGAGGTTTGGATCTAGCTTATCATGTGAGATCAGGATCACTGCTCTTGAAATGTCAGCAGTGAGCTGTGGAGCAAAAGAGGAGGAAAAAAAAAACCTTGCCCAAAACTCAGGCTGTGCTACTAAAAGTCAGGTATTTGCACAGGAGAAAGTCTTGGGGCTGGGAGGTTTGCTGAGGGGTGGCCTTTCTCTGAAAGCATGTCAGTTCTCTGCCAGGTCGCTCTCATCTTGTACAGTGGATCCCAAGGCCTCCTGCCGAGGGACTGCTCACCCAAGGCATTGCTGCGCTGGCCAAGGGGCTGCCACAGCATCGCCTGACTGGGAGCACTGGCTTACACTGCAGGCTGGTACCAGCGGAGCAAGAGGGACAGGTAGAGCCACGCCAGGTACAGTGTCTTCTCTGAAGGCCTGTAGTCACCAGCAGCTCTGGGGAGCACCACCACCTTGCTGGTGTGGTTGAGGAAAATCAGGGATGCATGTCACTGGTGGCTCAGAGGCTGCCATGCAGGTGGACCTTCATCTGGGGGGAGAGTTTACACTATATAACCACAGGAAAAAAAAAGGAGGCGGAGGACTGAGCGAGGGCAGAGATCTCCAAAGCTTTTGCTAGTCAGGGTGAGCAGGGGCACAGGCTTGGTACATTCCTGAGCCAGACTTGCTGCGTGAAGCAGAGCTCTGCCAAGCTTCTTGTTGCTGAGGGCCTGCTCATCAGGACAGGCATCCAGATGGCCAGAAGAAAGGGCTTTTCTTTTCAGGCAGCGATTGTAACTCTGCCTTCGCAGGGGATGGAGCCCTGTTTGCTCCGGGCACTTCCAGCACACACAGAGCAGCTGAGGACGGCATGGCCCCCTTGGCGCAGGGCTCTGGTTTGGTACCTCCCCAGTGCCGCCGGGGCCGTGACACTGCAGCACATGTGCCTGCCACGCCACCAGCTGCAAGCCACTTGCAGGGAGCATCCCAGTGACGAGCATAGCAGCGAGCTGAGGGAGGGCCCTGACCCGTAGGCTGCTTTCACAGCTAGACAGGGGGACTGCCAGGAATAAGCCAAGTGTTCTGGCAAAGGAAGCAATCCAAGGCAGGGGAAAGTGAATTACATTAAGAATTAAGACTGGAGATGCTGGAAATACTGATTCTCTAAGCCGTGGTACAACCCTAGCTTCAACTTCTGGCATGTTTCACATCTAAACACTCCCACCCTAACTGCAAAAAGCAGCGGGGCTCTACTGTGCGCCCAGGTCAGGGTAGGTGGAAAGAAATGGCTTCCATTTAAGTGCAGCCACCTCCAGAAGGGGCCCTGGGCTGCCCAGCACTTTGCATAGAAATAAGTAACCAGCATGGTGTCTGGTATGCCAGGTCTGGGAGGGAGCCTGGTGAAATCCTTGGAGGCCCACCTGCTTGCACCATAGCTCAGTGCATACAGTTCTTGTGATTTGTCTTGTTACACTGAAATGGGGACCAGTGCAGAGATGGGTACTGATTTATTAGAAAATCCACCAAGTAAAAGCAATTGGCTGCAAGCCTGCTTTCTTGCAAACCTGAACATTTTTTGTCCACAGCGTTTAGCACATTGAAAGGCAATGCCAGCACAAAAAAGCCAGGAACTAGAGGCCTGTAATTTGCCTTTGCCATCTCTGGGTTACTGGAGTTGAGTGAACGTTCCATAAATTTCATTATGGTCTCAAACTGCAAGCCAGGTTCTCCAGGACATCCGCTGCAGGCAGGGATTCGGGCAAAGAGAAAAAGAGAGACGCTCTTGTTTGTAGAGCCTGGGCTCGAGGTTTGAGTGAACCTGGGCCATTTGGGTGGGACCCACTGAAGCTAACAGGCTGTGTGTGGTTTGGATTCAAATCTTGGCAAAACTAAGTTCCGGCCTTGAAGAGCACATCTTACTCTGTGAGCCTGGAAGACCCTTCCTGAAGCCACACTAAGGAATACAGTGAAGGGATGGGTGCTAAGAGCAGCAGCTCCCAGGCTTGGTCAGTGAGGGAAAGCCATGGCTGTTGTTCTGAGCTCTCCTCTCCCTGTGCTTCTGCCCTGGTTGCAGATCTTAACTCTTCATAGGCCCACCTAGTCACCCACAGAGATGTGGGATTATTCTCAGTCCTCAGAGATACGGGGCTCCTTCCCAGCCCCTAGAGAGGGAATAATTTCCTTCTACTCATTGTACACCAAGGCAGCAAACTTGGGTTTCTGTATTTAATCACAAGGGTGGAGTGTAGTGTTACCTTGAAGCAAAATCCCGAAGCTGCAGCAACAGGGTCTCATCAGAACTGGCATGTTAGGGCAGACAGAGACTTAACAGTAAATGTAGGGTTATACAAACCATGGCAAGCTCCTGTCAGAGCATTCTTCAAGGCTGAAATGACCAGCTGCAAAAAGCATCCATCTAGCAAGGGAAGCATATGTGAAGATGTGCACATCGTCTTGGCTTTGGATAGGCTGGAAGGATGTTTTTCTCATAGGCTGAGAGTAACAAAGAGGACTAATCTCTGAAAAAAACCTGGGGCACTATGTTGAAGTGGGTTTTCATCGGCCTTGTGCCAATGTGTGCATATCTCGGGTTTACTAATGATTCAAATGAAAAGTAATCAGGAGAAGTGCTTGGAGAAGGAGATTTTCCTGTATTTATTTTGGATGCATGTCCAGTGGAAAAATATCTTCCCAAGCATTTTGCTTGGCGACGTGGCCTGTTTCATTTGGAGAACAATTGATAGTGATGATGAGTGGTGTTAGATGTGATGGCTGTTCGACAGCTTTTTGACTTGCCTGCAAGTCAAAGCAGCAGATTCCATGCAACTGCACACGTGTGCCGAGGAGAGGGTGGGGAGACAGGGGCCACGGACAAGCTGCTTGACGTGTTCGATCAGCTCTTCGCCAAACTCTTACCAGGCACGGCACAGATTATTAACGCATCGCCCGGTTTTGCAGTAGTGTCTTGCTGTGCTAATCCTGAGTGGTTTGTTGACTGTGCACTCTGCAATTTCATGAGATACCACTGGACAAACACTGCCCTCATGTTGCGGGTATACTGCGGAGATAGTTTTAACTTGTTAGTGGAGAATTTGCTAGTAGCTCTGTGCACGGTGCGTTACATGTTTACAGGAGCAGACTGCTCCCACTGACTTTCTGTTTCCCAAATACAATGGGGTATATCCTCAGCTGATGCTATCCTGGCACCATATTCACCCCTTCCCAGTACAGCTGTACCAGCTGTAGCTCCCCATCCCTCCCCTCCTCCAGGTGCAGGAAGGATGAAGGGAGTGACATGCACAAAAACATCCTGTCCCTTAGCTCTCTGCACTGGCCATTGTCAACTCTCAGCAGAGGGGCCATAAGGAAGGTTAAATCAGTGTGGATACTGTTTGTCTGTCTTCATTTCTGAAAAAGGAACAGCCATCTGCCACATTCATTCCCTCCCTTGCTGAGGGCTTCTCCAAGCAATGGCCTCTGGTCTCCATGGCACAAGGGATAAATCCAAAGCAACTTTGCTGAAGTCTTCAAAATTGCTCCCAGGGTAACTGAGAGCAGAGCAGGGGCCCCGAGAGTTTCCGAAGCTTCACAGCCATAGCCGCAAGGCAAATAAAATGAGATTAACCAATTACAATTAAAATGAGAGAGAACTGCTTTTGACAGTAATTTTGAATTTCCCCTAAAAGCACTTCCAGCTGTGACCTCTGACTCATGCAGTGTTCGCCTGAGATCTGCCCCTGGTTGGTTGTTACAACTGGTGCTTTCAAGGACGTTCAGTCCTGTCTAACAAGAGGTTTCCTAAGGAAAAAAAAAAAAAAGAAGTGAAAAATGGAAGAGGAACTAACACAGGGCATCCCTGCAGCGAGGCCCAGACATGAGGGCCCTTCTAGCCAGCAGACAAGAACAGCCAGGCAACATCAAGTGAATTAAGCAGGGTAGCGCTTGCATGAAATTCCCCCAGCCCCATATTGCTGTGTTGCTGTCATGCAACTATGAACCCCATCTTGGGAATATTCTAATTCACGTCAGTGTAGAACAGATCTCTGCTCCCACAGAGAAGCTGGCTGTGCGCAGACCTTGCCCTTGCTTCAAGAAGAGAGCAAGGCTGTGTCTACAAGATTGGAATTATCATCATTATTCTTATCTAGAGATATCAAAAGGTTTGTTATGCAGCAGTGTCACACAACCGGCTCTGACCTTAAGGGCATCCAATGCTTGCAGACTACTTAATTCCTTAAAATGAGTAGGTGTTTTTGACTTTGGCCTGTGCTACCATCTTCTAGCAGAATTTCTCCAGGTGCTGTTCAGAAAACAACCCTGGAGGAGGAAATTTTGGAGGACTAGTGAGGGAGGAATAATATAACTGGGTGTGGGTTTTCACCCAAGTATTATCAGCAACCTGCAATCTTCTGCAGATGCTGCTGCCTCTTCCCATCAGGAGACTGGAACTTCCCTTTGGACAGTATCAGAGAGGAACAGCACTTCCAGCAAATCCTCTTCTCATTTCAAAACTGCACCAACAGCACTCACAAGATTCAAGGCTCAGCTCTTTGGGCAAGGGTGTCTTGCATTTAGTAAGAGATTAGGTGTTGCAAAAGGAGGAGTTAGGACTGGGGTGAGGTTAGGAGATGCCTGTAGATTTCTGCATGGGCTGATAAGTGAATACCCTCCATTGGCTGCATCATCCACGTGCCTGCAGACACGATCACTGGCCATGTGCCATCTACATGCTGCATTTCTGCCCTTCTAGCATTTCCACATTCAGCCCAGGTGGAGGATGTGCCTAGCAAAGGAGTGGCTGGCACATGAGGTGACACACTTGAACCTTCGCCATCGTGCAGTGCAGCAGGATTGATTTCCCATGCTGCAAGGAGACAGGGCTGTGAGAACAGTGACTTGAGCCAGTGATTAGGAGTGTAAAAATATATATAAAGTTGCCATTTTTACTCTTTAGGCACAGAAGGTGAGGGGGAGAATAGACAGAGATAAAGAAAAAGGTGCATCCTCTTAAGGCTGAGTTACCCGAGTCAGACAATATATTAGATTATTTATACTGTATCTGCCACCTTTGAAAGCCTTCCAGGTGCTGTAACACTCTACTGTTGAGGTCAGTACCATAGTCACCTTTCTTCGTAATTTCCTTTGTCATTAGTGATTTTTAAGGAATGCATTATCCTTTAGGGATGAGGTCTGAAAGCAATTTTGGAGACAGAAATGCTGTTTGTTACCCCCACACCAGTTATATTTATTTACTTTTGAATGAATCAACTGGTATTCAGTGCTGTCACACCTGGGCGACTTTCAAAACAGTTTTGTGTAAGCAACCATCTGCCCACATTCAACACAGTCGAGTATCTTTGCATCTGCAAACACCATTGTTTGATTTGTAAAGTATCTGAGTTTGCATCTGAATTGCTACAGTCTGTTCTTAAAAACTTCCCATGATGGACATTTCCCATTTCCCTAGGTAGCCCATCCCAGGGTTTTCTATTTACTTGGCTTTTCCTACAGTCCTGTCTAAAACTTCCTTGCTATAAATTAAGCTGATTTCTTCTTGCCCTTCCCAAGGTTCTGGAGAACAGTTGCTATCCCTTTTGCAAATATTGGAAAATCATTATCGTGTTCCCTTCATTCTTCTCTCTTCTACACTAAACAAACACACTTCCTTCCACCTTTCCTTACAGGTCATGTTTTCAAAACCTCTTTATCATTCTTTTTTTTCTCTTTGCACACACTCCAGTTATCTGTTATCTATTATCTTCCTTAAAATGGGCTACCCCAAACTGGATGGATGGAGTCTCCCACTACAGGGCACATCTTTTCTGAACCCTTATCAACTTCATGATATCCTGTTTAGAGTTGCAGCCTATGCAGCCAGGCAAAGCACTCCCAAAATGATTGGCTTTTTCAGCTCTCTCTTCTGTGGTGATATCCAGGCCAAATCTTAGGGCATCATTAGATGGGCTCTTTGTCTTCAGTTCAGAGTCCCTTCACTGATTCTCAGTAAGGGGTAGTGCAGGTGCTCTTAGTTTAGTTTTCACAAAGCAAATCAGCATGGCTGAAACCAAAACAAAAAAGAACATGTGTCTTAGTCCCTCTCTCTGCCTGAGTTCTCCCATTTGTAGCAGAAAATAAAAGGAGGGAGAAAAATATATCCTGGACATACTAAACAGCCCCATACCTGCCTCATAAGATCTTACAGCCCTTCAAAATATTTGCTTAATCTCTCTGTATCTTGGCAGGGTACGTAGGTATTAGCACTCGCAGGTGTTCTTATCCATTGATCTCAAAATACTCTCCTCTTTGTTTTAAACATGGGGAGAACTGAAGTGTTTGGAGGCTCAATTTTCATAGGCAACAAAGATCCCCTGCTCCATTTGAAGTCAGTGGAAAATGTAGGTTGCAAGCCAACTGGAGAATTGGGCTTTAAGTGACATGCTGAGGTCCCCTCGAAAGTTAATACCACAGCCAGGAGTTAGAGCCCAGGTTTCCTGAGTCTGTCTAGAGTCCGATGAGCAGAACCAGGCTGCCTCCCCTTTGGTCGTATAAACACACCTAGCACAGCTGCATGGTCAAACCCATGCTGTAATTCCCCAAGTAAAACCTACTCGGTCAGGGCAAGCATCACGGTGTTCTGGAGAAGAGTCGGGTTGATGACAACTTGCTCACTAACTAGAAATCTTCTTGTTCGTCTAGTATTTGGTTGCAAGTTGCATAGCTGAAAAGCCTGTTAAAGAAAACAAATAGCACCTGTGCCAAGCCCTGCTGTACTCCAGCAGTAAAAGATATTAATAGTTTCCAGCTCTGTATTTTGCCTGTTGGCTTGCCAAAGCTCACCTGCTCTCTGTGAAATGGGAGGCTGCTCAATGCTGGTCGCTGAACAAAAGGCTGGTCTGTAAAAGACAAATCTGGGGGAATTTTTTAAATTCCAAAAATAGACAGGGGGAAAAAATGTGCCAGCAAGATGGATCTCATTTCATTTCCCAAATCCCTCTGGTCCCCAGAGTTCATTCTTTGCTCTTAATGTTTCATGCTATGGCTTATTTTAGTCTCCTTAGTGGAAAGTTTAAAACATTTACTTAAAGGCAAAGCTTCAGCTGGCATAAACTGTCACAGCTCCCTTGGCTTCAGTTGCCTTCAGCAGAGGAGCTGCCCTTTAGCATTTAAATCGCTTATTAGAAAGTGGAAAACTGTGTTTCTTGAAATCATCTGCAAAGACTACAGAGAATGGAGTATAAAGGAAGGGGCCACAATATGGATTTCAGCTGAGAAACAATCTTTCCACATGGACAGGTGCAAATACAGCACATTCCTGGCACGCACTACTCTTCAAGTCTTTCCTCAGATCCCCTTCCAAAGCGGCTGCCAGTGCCTCCCCCACTGGTAGCCCTGATGGGCTGGTAGTGCCGTATCTGCTGGGCAGAAGGAATGGAGGCTGCAAGCATCTCTTGCAGGATGGCACAGGGTGCTGAGCACCAGCAGTCTGGAGCCCTAGAGCCATGTTAAATAGCTATGCCCAAATGGTGCTCCTTTGTGCCAGGGAGATGTGTCCAGAAGCACCAAGGGGCTTCTAATAAATGTTTTCCAAACTGTTGGTTAATTGGCGGGAGGTCTGACTTGGAACACATGAACCCACTTGCTGCAGCCTCCAGATCAGCCTGGAAAACTACTGTTTTAGCCGAATGGCTGGGATAGAGGCTCCCTCCTACACCTGGCAAGTGCCAATGCCCCATCCAGGAGTCATCTCACCTCTGAACTCCATCCACACTGGCCTGTTTTGCAGCAGCACGGTACTGCCATCACTGTCTAGCTCCCCACTCATCTCCGTGCTCCGTTTCCTGCCTTGGTGCATTGTTTTCTTTGCCTTCAGAGGAACTTCTCATTAGTGCATGGCAGAGTGGTTCAGGCACAAAAGCCTGTCTCAAAAGTATCAGTGGTCCCTAATGAGCGAGTCCCTCTTCCTCCTCTCTTGCTTTCTGCGTCAGATTCAGCTCTCTCAGGCTGCAGACCTCCTGCTCAAGCACAGCTCAGCTCCCTGCTCCTGCGTCGTCTCTCCCTGCTCTAGTGCAGCCCTGGTGATCATGCAGGGGTAAAAAGTACTGTCACAGTTGCCATTCAGGTCAGTGCTTTTACAGGGAACATCTGCAAGCTCTTCTTTTTGTTCAGCACATCCTAAAGGAAAAAAAAAAAAGAAAAATCAGCAAAGGTGCAATATGTTTTTCTTTACTGTCAAGTTTAACAAACAATAGCCATCTGAGCTTCCACCATTTTATGATGTTGGGTTCCTGCACTTGGGGTCCCTTTCCTGTTGGGTCGCTCTGTCTTGTGCGTCCTGACTTAAATTGAACCAACCTCACTGACTCTCCGGTAAATCACGTCAGCAGGACTATTCCAGATCGACACCAGCCTGACTAAGGCCAGAGGAGACTGCCAAAGCCCAAAGGATGGGAGCAGTTATTTTGCCAGCACCCTGGCTGCATTTGTGTCTCCGTAGGAATGCGTACACTTCCCTTTGCTTTTGCAATGGCACCAGTGTGTTGACAAACTGCAGTGCTGCTATTTATCCTTTAATTACTCCCATGACTCACATTAAAGTAACAATTTTCCATAGAAACAAACACAAGCAGAGCTGACACCACTCGAACTGCCTTATTCTGAAACACATTCTGTACTTGGTTTCGAGGGTGGCAACTCTGGAGGCTGTTTCACGTTCCTGGTGCCAAGGTTTGCCAGAGTTAGAGGAATGAGACTCACTGGGTACTTGCTTGCTCCAGGATGGTGAGGAAGGGTTACAGCCACTGGACTACAGCCCACGTGGGGCTGAGGACCACTCAGCATGCTGTGATTTCGGGGGAGATGGATGCTAAGCATAGCTCAGGACAGGGCAGTTCCTGTCCGTAGTAGTTGCTGGTTGTTCTTAGGACATGTTCATCTGCTAATGTTCTTGCTGGGACACTCCCTCTGTTTGATTTACCTGTGGGCATCTCAACCTGGACTGCTGCTCTGTGTTTTTACTTGTCTCAAGTAAAATGAGTGCCATCCCTGGATCTTATCTGGGGATATTCGTCCTGTTCTGTGCATCATATTAATTACAGGTGCCACCGTTGGGTGGGATCATCCCTGGCTGAGTCAGTTGTTTAAAATAACTAACAAAATAATTTACTGGCAGATCTCAACTGCATCCTTTGGGCCAGCCTGCATCAGTTCTTATGTGGGGTCCTCATGGACTTCAGATCCTCTGAAGCTCTTCCCCTGTGCTTGACCCTTGGAAAGCAGTATGCATACTGGAGACTGGATGGTCAAGAGGGATCTTTTTCTTTTACAAACCTGACTGCCTTGCCTTGGCACTAGATTTGTCAAAAATGTCCCTAGTTTTGTTCGTCTGTGGAGCCAAGAGAAACAGGACAGAGCCAAAGCTGTTTGTCTGATTTCTCTACTTGCAGCTGCCATTATTTATAGCAATTAGATGTCCCTGGTGATGGTGTCCCAGTGCCTTCCCCTTCTGCAGGGCAGGAGCAGGGGTTCCTCATTCCTCAGTGCTGTATGTCTACCCTAAAATCATCCAACAAAGGGAGCCCTTCCCAGGGCTTTGCCACAGGCGGTGCACCCGTGGTAAAGTGAATACATCCACATTGGAGGCTATTGCCTAGCCTCTCCATAGCCTAAGAGGAGGGAAAATGGCCACGCGCTGTCTCTTCCTGAGGCAGAGGATTGTAACGTCCAATGCAGATATAGATACGGGAGCGCTCAGAGCCCTCAGCCAGGAAACAGGGCCCCTTTACAAAAAATGCTACACAGAGTCATGTAAACCAGACCATTCCTGCTCCGAAATGCTCCTAGCATCATGGAAAAGGCAAGAACAAGCAGGTGGACGGAGAGAGGAGGGATGTGGAAGCACAGGGTGATGAGAGCAGCGGCACTGTCGCAGCACCCAGGGCTAGGAGGTTGCCAGAGGCACCTGCTTTTCCTTGCTCTGGGTTTTGCATCACATGCTGGGGAAAGCAGGGCATGATGGAGCTGAGGGAGCAGAGCCCTGGAAAGCTCGAGTGAGGCCAGCTTCAGACAGGCAGCATGATGCTTTTGCCACTGCATGTTTTAAGAGATTGTATGATTTGATGTAGAGTCTGTTAGTTGGCTGGTAACTTGCTTATGCTTTGTCTGTGCAGATAAAGTTGCTTCCATATTATACTTCTGTGCTCCCCACACACACCCTCTAACTTTGCAAAGTGTGGTTTTAAAAAAGAAAAATTTAAAAATGCAACTTTGGCTGTGCAGCCTTCCCAGGAAATGCTTATAGAAACTGCGCAGGAAACATCGACAAAGGGAAGATGGGGGAGGGAGGTGGAGCCAAGCAGACCTGGATTCTTCTCTGCAGATAGAGTGCAGCTCCTTCCCCTCCAGTTCCTCGGGGCTGTTGGCTGTCTCTCCGTTTTGCTTCCCAGGCCCCACACATTACAAATGTCTTTCATGAGGGCTTGTCAACCTCCTACCATGCCAGAGTCCCATCAAGTCTCTTCTCTGAAGAAGAAACTTGTAAGGGCTCAGTAGCCATGACTGAAGCCAGATTTTCAAACGGGGCCAGCACTCCATAAACCGCTGGGCTTCTCTGGAAGTCTGGCTCTGAGGAAAGCCTTTCTTTTCTTTTTTTTTCCCGCCACATTGGAGTTGAACTAGGACTGAATCGGTAATATAAACATTAGGCTGAATATGTCTTCCCTAGAGGACTTCTCTCTTTGTCTGCCTTCTTTATCTCTGCCAAGGTGCTGATAAGCAACATGTGCCTCGTGGAACACATGGCAGGACTCCCACGGGACTGACGGAGCCCTGTTGCATAGGGATTTTCAACCCAGGCTGCAGAAAGAGCTGGGAGGAGAGAGTCAGAAACAAGCCCTCCCTGGCAGAGAGAGGGATGGAGCAAACCGTTCTTCCAGCAGGCAGGGCTGTATTTAGGCAGTGCAAGCCCCTGCTTTGTGCCTCAACACCTGAAGCTTCCAGGCATGAGGCCAGGATTTCAACTTCTCCTTAAATAAGGGTGTTTTTCATCCAGTCAGGGAGACAGAGTAAAGTGTATCAGCTCACTGAATGTAAGGAAAGCTACCTGTGTGAGCAGGGAATGGGACTTGCCCCTCTTCCCTTTCCCCAGTCCCTTTTGAATCAACTTTGAATGATGGCACCTGAGAAGCACTTACCAGAAAGGGATGAAGGCAGGAGCAGACAGGATAGGAGAGATGCCAGGCAGGGCCACGGTGCCCATCACCTCCTTTCTGTCCCACACATGACTCCTGTTAATCATGGGACAGCCCCTGTTCGACTGACCACAGCACAGCGTCATGGAGGCTGTTCCCATGGGTACAGGGATCCATGCAGGTACAGCAGGATCAGTGCAGCAAGAAAGGACAAACAGAAGCAAAGGAACTAAAAAACCCTCAATGTCTCCCCCATGAAAATCTTCCCAATTCCTGTGTCCTGCCACAGGGTTATTGCCTTCACTTGCCTCACACATTTGCCAGCAGCAGATTCTGCTTTCAACAAGTGACTTTAAAATATTTACCGTTTTTTGAAGCAAGAAGGCAGAGAGAGAGGACTCCCTTGTTCATTCTCCCTCTCCAAGTTTAACAGAGGACTTAAGTTGTCTGAGATGTGAAGCACCTTCACACCTCTACTTGAACTGGACTGTTTAGCTTGAACGGTCAGACTGCAGCCTCCCTTGTACCAGGAGGTGGCTCTGCCCAAGGCCCTTGTTCTCCCAGATGCAGAAACATCCACTAAATAACATCTACCAAAGTTTTCTTTTCCTTAGAGGTTGGAGTGGGGTGACACCAGCAAGTTGCTTGTGTTTTCACAGGTAGGGGCTCCAGTCTTGTTCCAGAAAAAGAGCTTAATTGCCTCTTGCATTTCTCCTGAATCAGGGACATCTCTTGAGCCCAGCAGCTTCAAAGACACGTCCCCCTGCACTCTATCATAACAACATTTAGAAAGCAGTTTGAATTTCTTCCAGCTAGCCTCATGTTACAGAGATCCCTATCAGCACCCGGGAGGAAAGAATTAGCAAGAAAAATAAGCGTCTCTTTAAACTTCAGAAAGGAAAAGAAAATGCAAAGAAAAAAGCCATGTAAAAAGCATAGATTTACCCCAGTGACATCCAAACAATGTGCTCTTTTCCTAGGGTTGTTTGAGGTAGAAAGGAGCCTAATGATTGGATTTTCTTGTGTCAGCTGGAGACTTTGAACGCTAATGGCAGGATTTTATCAAAGCCAGATGCATTTGCACAGGTACTGTCTATACGACCTCCCTCCCAGCCATTGGAAATGAGCACCTAACTTGAGTATTAACGCAGGCAGGAGCATGTGCCTGTGGAAGCAGGGAGTCACCAGAGCAGACAAGCCAATACACATGGAGTTTCAAAGGCATCTGCTTGACTCTTCATGCCAAACTTCTTTCATGCCCCCCCCCCAAGGGACTTTTTGTGACTCTCTCTTCCCCCAGAAAAGCATCACAGTTGCAGACTTTTCCCTTTTACCAGGAGATCAAGCAGTTGGGCTCAGGGTAAGCAGTGGGAAAGCCTGGAACAGGCAGCTCACTTAGTAGCAGAGAGCTTCCCACACCCAAGGCACTCCCCAAATCTCAGCCAGTCTGTTTTATTGTGGTTATTGCTGAGCCGCCTCCTCTTGTGTAGCTGTCCTGCACCCCAGCCCAAGCCCTGCAGCCATCCTCGGCATCTTTCCTTTGGTACACAGACTGACTTGCTGACATGTGAACAACTCCTTTTAAAGAACAGATACCCTCCATTTCAAAGAGCAAAGTCCCTCAGGCAGCTGGGGAAAACTGGCAAAGGACACAGACTGAATTTGGTTTTGCTTTGCACTCCCTGTGGTTCTTCACACGAAGAAGCCTGTGGCAAGAGATGGGGCTTGGGCACCAGAAGTTGGTGCCTTTGCGTGTTAGAAACCATTTCCGTTAGCAAGCCTTACAAGCACTGTCTCTGTTTCTGTATTTGTGATCCCCACAGTGCTGTTTTTCTGCCTTTCCCAATACTTTCTCTTCTTCCCTATTCAGTCTGCCAATGGGCCCAGCCTCTTAGCTGGCTCTCTTCAAAGGAGGGCATTATGTCATGCCATCACTTCTCATACTGTTCTTTTCTCCAGAAAATTTCTATTATGATTGGAAAAAAGCCTGGCAGCCTGCACCTCTGCTCTTCGATGACCTTTGGTTAGTTATCGAGCTATTACTCATAATTTAATTGTCTTCACTTGCTCTGTCTAAGTAAAAAGATGGATACATAGATAGATATAAGGATGAAGGCGGGGGGAAGCAATTTGTGGTGATTACTGGCCCAAGTTGAGTTGGAAGGGGTGGGAAATTGCATCGAGCTGCACCAATTTACACCTTCCAAGATACTGACTTGCTCTGACAGTGAAACATTTCTCACTACCAGAACTCAATCTATGGTCTGCTTGGGTTTAGTGTGCAGTTAAAGGAAAATTCACAAGATGCAATTACAGCAAAACTTACAGATTGATGTTTCAGCTTCTAAGAGTCAAAAAAAAGTGAACTTGAGCGTATGTAACTTCAGAGACAAACCTAATCTTCCCCTCTTGCTGAGAAGATTCACATAGCAACAGTGAATGGGGCTTTCTTCAATTTGCTTTATCCTGTGTGTATTTAAGATAACCCCTTTTTTTCCAGAATTTCATTTAGCTACTCATACTACAAACACAAGGACAGATGGTCACCAGATCAAACTTAATCAGCATTCTGTATGCTGGATTTTGAGCTTAGAAATTCATCTGGTTCTAGTAAAACATAGTCTGAAACCTGCCTCATGTTTAACTCAACCACAGAATTGTATTACATTTCTAAGCCTCCCCATCCTCACAAGCTATTGAAAAGGGAACCATCAGGCATTTTTAAAAAGGGGTTGATTAGGAGTTTAATTATCAGAGATGAAAATCTGCTCTGTTACTGGTGTCTCACTGGAGAACAGCATTTTTAACATAGGACTGCAGCCCAGTCTTACCCATTTGTTTCTTCTTGAAGTTCACCACAGGGTTAAATGCAGCCCTGGAGTAAGCAGATGCAGTTTTGTTTACATCCCCTTACACCACGCTGAATTCAAGGTCTAGACCTTGGCGGTGCACCCTCAGTCAAGGCGATTTGAACTATTTTCCCATGGCTTCTTCTCATTCCTCTTCTCATCAGGCTCTTCCCTTTTCTGCCTCTCATTGCTGTTAGTTGTTAGCCTAGCAGGGCTGAACTCCGCACGAGTGCCTGCACCCCAAGGAGTTGACGTTACGTAGACAGGACAAGCAACCAGCTCCCCCAGGGCCGAGGACCACAGAGGAGGGCTTTCAGGCTTTATCAGCCTTTTAGGCTTCTACATGCCCATGAGCACACAGGTATCCAGGTGCATCAAAAGCCATAGCAAAGCCTCCTTTTCCTTAAGTGAAGACAAGCTTTCACCCTGTGACCTGAAATCCTCTGTCCTTCAAGCTGGTGTGGTGATCTTTTTGCCCTCTTCAAAAACACTCAGCTATTTTATCCCTCACGCCACAGTCTGTTAGAGATGTGTATACCACTGCATCAAACTTTGCTGCCTTTATTTGCATAACTGTGGCATGGGGCTGACTGGCTAGAAACCAAAAACCACTCCAAATGGCACAGAGGCGACAGCCATCTGTGTCTTTTTCACATTTGGTTTCATTGTTTTAGGATCAAATCCAACCACTGTAACCTACAGTAACTCTAGACTTTTCAAGGCTCAGAGCTTTCCATATAGCACGGTCTGTGGTTTCACTGTGGAGAAGCAAACCTGGAAAAAAACTTGTTGGACTGGATCAGAAGTATTTTAGTTAGTGCAGCAGGAGCTGCCAGTGGTGAAAATAGCACTCCCGGAGCATGAATGAACGGAGTGGTGTTTCATTCTGTGCACGTTAGACAATTTAAGCCTAACTCGGCATTATGGTTGTGCTGGGCAGTTTGCTCTTGAGATGTATTTCCATTGCCACGTAATAAATATAAATGCTTTTTATGAGATACTCATGGATGGAAGGCATCTAGTGGTTGCTAAAGGTTATTCTGATGATGTATATTCAAAGCCCTCCTGTTTGGCATTAATTAGCACAATGTACTATTTTGCAATTTCCCAGCACAGACACATCCAGATTCCTGCTAGGAATTGGAAGTAGCATCACCCACCACCCACTCCTCCACCCAAACCAGACAGCACTGAGACAATCCCTCCCTCACATGAAGCTTGTGTATCCTCCACAACCCCACGGCAGGGGGCATGCAGGGGCTTGGAGGGTGCCGGATTTTTTTGCATTACAAAAGCAAGCCATTTCTAACAGGCCTGAGGCTGGGATCTTCATTAAGGTCTCTCCCATGGGTCCCAAAAGCCCAGTGGGGGCAACCAGAAGCTCCTGATTTGGCATGTGGGCTGGTGTATTTGTGATGTCCAGGTTGAGGATTGCTGGTTGCAGGAAGTTGATGCCCACAAGAGCACAAACCCCTAAGGGACTGACGGGAGCTTGTGACATGCTGATTTGAACTCTTCATGTCACAGCACTGGGAGGAACTGGTGTAAACCATCCCCTTATGTGCTTCCCATTTCTCTGGGCTTGGTTGCTCCAAGCCTACTACAGCTGCTTCCTAATGCAATACTGAGGAAAATGCGTACTATGGGGGCTAGGTTCTGTCCTTGCTAAAGGCCAAGAGAGAAGGGGATGCTTGCACTTTTTCTGCCTATTTTGTCCCTCTTAGGTGTCTGAAAAGCATTTGCTACCCCAAGCTGCAGAGATAATTAAATGCTGTACCAACCAAACTGCCAAAAGATGAAAACTTGCATGTTTCAATGATATTACATGGCACATAACATAGTTAAGCAGACCCTGTAATTAGGAAAGTACCAACTTACGCTCGTATCCTCCTCCTGCTTAGGCATCCCACCATGGGTAGGTTGCCCTGCTGTTCATGGCTTCTGAGTTCCTTGCACTGTGCTGAGAGTGCTTTTTCCACTGACTTTGGTGCACCACTATTTTGTGTCCTCAATGCAAAGGCTCTTTTTTGCTTCTTTCTTATTAGTGGTTTTATCTTGCCTCGTATAAGGACCATTGGCCTCTGAGCTCTAATGCTGGAGCTGTTTCTTCTGCATTAATCTCTTACACAACAGCCATCCTCTCGAGCAGGCTATACTGTGTGAAGTAGGTCCTTTCCTGTGACTAATGAACAGTTGGGACAGCGTGAAGCACTGATGGGGCACGGTTAGAGTCCTGCAGCTGTAACCCATTGCACCCACCATGGGGGACAGCCACCGTTGGAGCCTGCCTCCAGCGTCACCATCCCCGCGGCATCGAAGCTCCACTGCAACTCAGCCTTCCCCAGCACCATGGTTTCTGCATGCTCTCCCCAGTGCTATAACAGGCATGCTTATACGCACCAGTTAATTTTCTTTTTTACGCCTCCAGCCTCCCTCCAGATAAATTTATTTTTTTAACTCAGAAATACATTTGTTGCAACTCAGATGCCAACAGCTCCCAGTGCCAAGAAGATGCAGCGCTCCTTCTGCTTGCTCTGTTTTCCTGTGAACTTTATCAGTTTTTGCTTGTTTCTCTATGACCTTTGGAGACCATTCAAAGTCATCTGCCTTTTGCTTTGATTTAATTTCAGTCCAGTGCGTGTTGCCAGCTGATTTGTTGCCTGTTTTTACACATCGCCAGCAAATCACCACCTCTTCATATTGTTTAGACAGTCATCAAATCTAGGCTTGCCAGCTCTTTTTGTTAATGGGCTAGGAGGGATTGTTACATCTAGCTGATGTGACCGGAAAGGGACCAGAAAGCTGCTTAATTCCAGCTAATGAATTTTTAAAGCCTAATGTGGGACTTTTATGGCTGGAGCAGGGTCTGGCCTATGTTGTGGACCCAAGGTCCGCCTGTATATCTGCTGTACCTCATCTCTCCACTGATTAGCAGGGCACTTCAGCTATCACAAGCACTGGCTCCACTGTCCTGGAAATGTATCCCTCACGCTGTTGCGCCAGAGATTTGGCTTGTGCTGGTGCTGGGATGGAGACAGTTTTTATTGTAGAGCCGGGTGAGACCTCCTGGGTCCTCTCCTACAGCTGGTCCCAGTTACAGGCAGCCTGGGATCAATGGGAGGCGAAGGAGCCTGATGGCTTGTAGCTCTGGTTATTCCTGCAATGTTAGCAAGAGCTGGGGTGGACATGGGAGCCCCAGGTGAGGTGCAGAGTCCACAGGCCATGTTCAGGCTCAGCTCCAGCACCACGCATGCCTGGAAGGCTCCACATTTTTCACATATTCCTCAGGAGAGCTATATTGAGGCTCATTTGTGGTGAAAGGCAGGAGTACTTTCTCCACAACTTCTGTATGTTTTTCTGCACACTTGTCTGCATTGCCTTTACAGCTCCAGGTACCATGCTTGATGGCTCGTTTAAGACCAAGATTTCCTTTGTGGCCAGGAGTAAAATCCATATTTCCCTCCAATACAGAGGACAGTCAGAAGGGGAAGGCATAGCACAGTTGACCAAAACCCAGACTCATCTGGGCACCATGGGCATCTCCCGCTGCATCATTCAGGACCTGAGGTATGTATTTATTTCTTGAAGCACAGACATGGTGTACATAGCTTTGAACTATTCTGACTCCATTTTCTCTGTATGGGTCCCCAAGTCCCTAAATATGATTTAAAGAGATAAGTGCTTACTGGTTAGATGTAACTGTGACGATTTTACATAGCACGGTGGGTGTAGTGTTTTCAAAGGTGGCCTGCACACTTCTTGGGCTCTCCACAGAGGTTTAACTTTTATTCTTTCTCCTTTTGTTCCCTTCCCATCAATCACCAGAAGGAAAACGTGAATGTTCCACATGAGATGGGGAAAGCCAGTAGCAACCCTTAAACGAAAAGTAACCCATGATTAAAAAATGTTAGCGTAAACAAAACCAGCCTTTTCAAGTGCCCTTCTCCCCAGAGACATGCCCTGCAAACGCTAACAAACAGGGCTGGCCTGAAAAAGAAAAGCAGGAGCAGCACATTTACAGGTAGATGCTCAGGTCAGTGCAAAGCCTAGTACAATCAGATCTTGCCTGCCAAACATCTGTGCTCTTGCTTAACATCACAGGCAAGTCCAGCCCCTGAAGGAAGCAGGGCACTTTATAGGCTTCGCCATGTGCAGGATGAGGGCCTTATTTTGCTGTCCTGCATTCAAGCCTTGCAGTATAAAGATTGGCGCAGGGATGTGGGCCACGTGTGGCAGAGAGGCTCCCTCAAAGAGGGCTAAGCTGCACTGAGCACCCAAGAGCCCAGGGTGCCTCTCACCCTGCCGATCCACTGCCGCAAAACTGCTCGCAACCTATGTGTTAAGCAACAGTGGGGCTGTGGGCTCCAACCCTGGCTTGTTCTGCATGGCTCAGCCGCCCCAGGGCCGCACAGCCAAGTAATGGGGGAACTTTAATGTTCCTGCAGGCCATCAGAGCAGCCAAACAGGCTGTGGAGGTCAGGGATTAGTCCTGGCTTGGCTTCGATATGCTCTCTTGAGCGCTATCTGAATCTCAAATGTGCCGTGTCTGCAGTTACGTATCTGATCCAGATTGAAGCTCGTTTGCTTGCACAGCCTTGCAACAGAGAGCTCAGTTCAAGCTCGGTAACTTCATGTTTGCCAAGGTTTTGCATTTTGCACTGAGATCTATGCTGCTACCATCACCCACGATGCCAAGTCAGCCCACACGTCCTCCTGCCACCCACGGAGTCATGCGCTCCGAAGCAAAGCCTGGTAATAACACACCTGGGGGGGTTACAAACCCCAGAGAGGACAGCCGCTTACACATCCCAGGGACCCCGGTGCAGCCAGCCTGCACGGTTTACAGCATGTTGCAGACACAGCTCAAACTTCTCTTGAAAGGCTAAGGGAAAAGGTACCACCAGAGCCCTGGGACTAGAAAGCAGCCTGGGAAAGGCCCATCTCTTGCTGTTCCAGTGCCCACGTGTGGCCAAGCCCTGAATCTTTTCCTTTTTTGCTTTGTTGCATCCAAGTGCAGGGCAAACTCTTTGCAAAGAAAGCAAGTGTCCTCTGCTGGCTGCAAGCAAAAAATGCATGTGGTGATACCCTGGCTAGGGACAGCATTGGAGCAGGGATGCGTTCTGTGGAGTTCGTGACCTGACTTTGTTTTAAAGATGGACGATAAACCAACCATGAAATGGAGCTACAAGCTGGCTGCTGCAGCATGCAGCATGGACAAAGGAAGGGGGTCAGGGTCTCTGTGCCTTCGGGCTGCAGGTGCAGGGCAGGGTGCAGCCGTTCTCCCTCACAGCCCCATTGCTGCTGGGGGAACCCCAAATGGATCCCCCGCTACAGCCCAGGTAAGGCCTGAGATGGTGGAGGCTGGAAGGGGGGCAGCTGCACAAGAGGGGCAGGAGACCGGAGGTGCCCAAGGCACAGGAGCAGAGGAGCTCTTCACCAGCATGAAGCACATTTTGGGCAGTGCCTGCAGAAAGTACGTAAGAGCAGGGGCCAGAATCCAGCATGCGTTTATTCTCTGTGTTTCTGAAGTAATCCCTCGGAGATCAACGGGGTTTCACATCTTTCCCCATCTGTTCTTAATCTGTTCACTTGACAGATGCCAAACCACCATACCCCGTATGGAAAAACACAAAACAAAATACAAAGCCTTATATCTCCTCTGGTTTTATACAGAAACATTCCCTGGAGCCCAGCTCTGTTCACGCCCCAGGCATGTGTGGAGGCCCGGGGAGGAACCTGTACTGGGGACGGATCTGCTGTCAGCAGGGTTTTCACAGCAAGGCCCAAAGAAGGGGTGGCCAGGGCACAGACCGTATCTGATGGAGCAGCTTTGTGTTTATGCAAACCCGATGACTCAGGTTGGTGATTATCTGCTGCTGGCATCCCTCTGCTGCCAAGAAGCCTCTACCGACATCTCGGTCCTGTTGTTCCAGGCCCTGCAGACTTGCACAGCCAGAGACAGTCCCAGCCAGGCAGGAGGTGGGCAGAGAGACGGGAACTGCCTTGCTAAAGGTCACAGAGCAGATAAGGTCAGAAGGAAAAGCAGTATCCCGAACCCTCCAAAGGCTCCAGGCAATTGGTCAAGCAGCCTCTCATCCCAGTGTTATCTCAGGGTTCATCCCTGCAAAATCTGTTGAGGACATGAGCAACAGCATTTTAATGGTACCATGAATACTTTATTTAAGGCTGAGACCTGGTGACTACAGCACTGTCATTATCAGTGCCCGGACCAAACCATCTCTGATAATAAATAATACAGGATAACTCCCAACATCTAAAATTATTCTATCCTAAGCTGTTCCCATCCTCATCCAATCAATCAGAAGGTCTGAGTGTTTGCAACAGCTCATACAGTAAATGGACTTTAATTTTCTTATTTCCGAGTACTGAAACTGGCTCTTTTCAGGACACTGCCATGTAATTTACAGCTCTATCACCAACTCCTTAATAGTTGCCAGGTTCTTTGGAGTCCTTTGAAAGTGAACACAATAAAAAGATATGAGCCGAGACTGACCACAAGTTTCATGTCTGCAGATTCCTACGTGCCTTTTTTGGCCTTTTCAGCAAGCTAATGGAAACCAATTCTGTATCTTCAAGGCAAGATGATGAAGTTTTAGCGTTCCCCTGACTAGTAACAACAGACAACTGATACAGCTCTACAGCAGCCAAATGCCAGGGCATCTCTACATCTCAACTTTACCATTAGCCTCAGGTAGGAGAGAGATTTCCTCTTTGCATATCATTTGCTTAATCAATCTGAAACAACCCTGCCAGTCTGAAAACAGGTTTGAAACAGTGACAGTTAAACACCTGTGCAATTTGTCCATTACCCCAAGAATGGGGTATTTATATAAGGTTTGGATGAGCAAAAAGAAAGGCTGGGAAAAGATTCAGCAGCTCTGATAGGAGAGGGAAAATGGCACTGTCTTGGGCTGTTAACATCACAGCATGCCTTGCTCTGTTCAGACACTGCTTCACACCAGCCCAAGCCTATCTTAATTTAATAAATGAAAACATCCTGTGCCTCCCCAGTTTGGCAAAGGTAGGATTTGGGGTGAAGGAGACCACCTTTGCTTGCTCTGCATGTTTTGCCAGTATCCCCCAACTCCCTGAAATGTCAAGAGAAAGATCAACGGAGAGAAACGTAATCTCAAAGAGAAACACAATATTTTTTAAAATGTCCTCACAGCAGCAATCATAATAAAAATACAAACCTGAGGTTTGTAAAAATCTAGCAATAAAACCACAGACATCTTTACAACTCCCAGATACACAGTGCTCCCCGGCAGCAAGCACAAAACCCCTCCCGGATGCAAGAAGCAAAACTATAACTGGGGAACAGGCCTAATTGTTTTACAGCCTGCAAAAAAAAAGGCCACACATGACACCAATTCACAGGTCATTACCAGTCACCATCAGGGAAGATAAAACAAAATCCCTTCATTTTTCCTCATCTAGAGACCATGGAGCCAGCTGAGTTGTATGGAGGTGGAATGCTACACTTAGAGGCAAGTACGTGTTTTAGTTTCATAAAGCAAGCTCAGATCTTTGTGCCGTTTCCTGGTTATTTAAAGCCCTTTTCTTTGCAAGCCAGATTATAGGCATCTGTACTTCCCTAGCTAACAGTGAGTGTGTTCTGTTCCATGGGAATAGAGATCATCACTCTTACAATGTGAGGCAGGCCCTCGAGCAACATAGCTTGGCTTCCCAGTGTGCTCTGGCAGGTTAGTTAATATTCCCATGCCTTGAATCTCCTATTGGCAAAAGGAATCCTGTATTTCTCCGGTATTTCTCCCACTCTTTGTCCAACAAGGTTTAAAGCTCTTCACGTGGGCACTGCTTATTATGAGGAGGCAATGGAGGACTGTGGCAGCAGAGGGCTAGTTGTGTGCAAGGTGATCAGACTCACCCGAGTATTGAGCAGGATTATAAAGCACAGAGCACAGTTGGTGGAGGACGTTCTGGACCCCCTGCAATCATTTAGCCTAGTACTTTCTTACGTGCTTGACTTTACTCTTAGGTACAGTCAGGATTTTGAATTGCCCACCTGTTTGCCTGTATTGTTGGGGGAGGCAGGCAGCAGCTTGCTGAGATGATGGTACTGATTCAGCTATTGACAACTGCAGTGACTTGTCTTTTCCTCTGTCTGCCATGGAAATGAACCCATGCGGTAGCAATGATGGGAAATTACTCAGAGAGAAAAAAAAAAAAATTCAATGCAGGCCAGGCTAAAAAGTCCAGAGTAAACACAGCCTCAGCCTAGCACCGTACAACTGTCAAGTCACATTGCAGTAGGTTTCTTGATGCTGATAATTTAACGATTCTTTGGCCCAAGGGTACATCTCCCACTGCCAATCTGCTTCTCCAAAGCCACTTTATCACTGACCTGAAAGGAAGCAATCATGGCTTGTGTATAAATGTATGTGACGAGAGCTAATGCATGGTAATAGCTACAGCACATCTAGCCGGTCTGACAAAACGGACAAGGTTCTGTACGTGTGTTTTGCTCCCTGAACATAGAGGTCACTGGCCTTTTTCCTGATGATCTCTGATAGAATACAGTAGGCAGAGCCTGAGCATGCATATATAGAGCTGTCAGTGATTACTTGTATACTTAGACTAGATTTTTATTTTTTTGTAAAAGCCTTAAAAACAAAAAGAAAATGCAGATGTCACAGGTCTTCTTTTGCACTAGAAAAAATGTTTGTTCTTCTCCTCTTATTTCTAGGCTATTCACAACTTGTCCATTGTCTTTTGTGGACTGATTGTCTAAGTTCATCTTTTCTAAGTTTAGCTGCATAGTTGAAGAGGTTTTTTGAAAGCTGTTCCAGGCCTTAATCACACTCTTTCTGATTGTAATGGGAACTCTTACTCCTCAGGTACCTGGGAAAGGCCCATGATATAATTGAAACGTGGGAACTGCTTTTGCCTTTGTTAGGATATGTACATTCACAGAATTCTGGCTAACATCCATCTCATAAATTAATGCTGAAAAATAATTGATTTTCTAAGAGTCTGGTTGGTAAAGTGGAGATAAGGGAGCTGATTGAGTAAGGGGCTGATGCCTTCTCCCAGCCAGTGACTGTAGCAATGTTTTACATTCAGGGAGTAGGTCAATTCACTTGCACGTTTAATGGATGAGATAAGGGCAGCTTGCACTAAATTAGCTTTCTGGGCATTGTATGATATCAGGGATGCAAAATCCTTCTGGCTGCCTGCTGCTGTGGGGAGCTGCCTGCATGTACTTCCAGAGCAAGGCCTGGCAGATGATGCTCTCTTGTACTAAAAACAAACGCTGATGCTCCTGAGCATCCCGCTATAAAGCAAGTGACCGCTAAGGCAATGCAGGCCAATGTGCCACCTTTGGGCGAAGGCTGACCACGCTCTGCTCAGCACCATTTCATTAGCGGTAAGCCACGCTGCAGCAGAGTTACAAGAACGATCTCTGTGTTGTGCCTCCCTCCACACGCAGAGACGCATGTGCAGCTCACGGCAGCCCGCTCCCACCTTCTGCTCCTCCAGCCCCATATGTCAGGCCAGATTAGGCTTCTCCTGGATCCTGACCTGCTTTCTCCAGTTCTGCTCCTCAGTAGATGTCTGAGCCTCAGTTTCAGCACTTGTCATCAGATGTTACTTGTTCTGCAGCAGGAGGCTTCCTCTTGCACCAGGAACCCCACTGACCTAAGTGTTGTGCAAACAAAGGAAAAACAATAACTAAAAACAGTCTCTGCCTTAAGGAGCTGACAGCATCTCCCTTATTTCTCCCAGCTTCTGTAAATAAATCCTTGGTAATGTCACTGTTCTTCAGAGGACGATAAAAGGAACTGTCGTCACTCTCCGACACTGACTGTTCCTGCCATTCACTAAGCTTTCCCCTCCCTCTCCCATGCAGGGAGAAGTTTGTTAAAAATTAGAACTCATCTGATGACTGCTAATTATCTTAGAAGCTGTTGGTAAGATGCAGCAAAGGGACCAAAGACAGTGCTCAAGAACAGCCCTGCGGGAGGAATGCTGGTTTGGCCGGTGTCACTGAGCAGAATTAGGCCTTGGGTATTTTAACTGATGCTTCTTCAATAGGATGTCTGACAGCAAAGGTACTAAATAAGGATTAGTATAGAAATGTCTCTGTATACACACACACTTACGTACATGTGGTTCTGATTTTTTAAATCTTCCCTTTTGGAACGGGGAGGGATCACATCACCCTTCAGATTTTAACATTTTGGTTGACTTTCATCCTGGCTCTTGTTCCCTACTCTGCCCCAAGCTCTGGGAAAGACTCTGCCCAATAACCTTCCCCTTGTCCTACCCCCAGCGCGCTGCTGTCGAGAGCAGAGGACTCATGTGACAACCTGTGGGCTGCCAGCTTCCAAGGAGAGACAGCCACTCCAGCACGGTCTCCTTCCTGACGGGGTGAATGTGAAGCTAATCCCAGATTCTTATCTCAGCCACACTGATCTAATTAATAGTAACTCTTTTGGCTTTATAGGGTGGAGGGTGTCTGGATTTAGATCTGCATTACTGGAAACAAAACCTGGCCAGCTGTGCATGTTGGTATTACAGATGCACAGCAAAGAGAAACAACATCCGTGTGCAGTGACACAGGAGAGGTGATGAACCTTTTCTGCTCCCAGCTCTGCAGCCTGCTGCTGTCTCCTGTCTCTGTGATCTGTGCTCTTTAAAAAACAAAGCAAGCAAAAGAAAATAAGGAGAGAGGGGCACCTTAAAAGCCAAGAGCCAGCAAGAGTGGGAAGATGCACTGCCTCTGATGTCCTGGAAAATCTCTGTCCCTGCTCCTAGTAGAGCCTGGAGAGCAAACCCAAGACTAGAGAAGCACAGGGTAGGAGGCAGATCACCTGAGACAAAAGACAGGACAGGATCAGCCTTGCCCCAGCCTCTCCCTGATATCCTCCTGCACTCATCTCCCGTTAACTAACTAGCATGGGCTTTTTAAAGTACGCATGGCCCCTCCACCAAGTACACACCAATTTCCACTCATCCTCTTCCTTGGTCCCTTTCTCTGTCCCCAGACAGACAGAACAGTAAGGAGGAGAAGAGCCCAGAGCTGGCGCTGGCAGGCAGGTGCTGCTCCTGCCGCTGTCGGCGCTGCTGGGAGCCCTCCTTCCTCCATGGGTGTTACACTGTCTGCCCAGGCTTTGCAGCCACTTGATTTATTTCTATATATAAACTTTGGAGATGCTTCGTGCAAGCAACGTGGCACATTTCCAACGCAGCCAGGCCAGCCCATGGAGGGCATGCGGGGCTACGTGGCAGGGGATCAGAGCAATTCTTCAGCTGGTCCTGAGACAGACTGGCCAACCTGCAACTCTCCACTTAGCAACAAGGTCCTGGCAATCCGTACAGATGATTGCATCCCAGCAAATCCGGGCAAATCCACCCGTGCAAGGAGTTCCCTGCTCTGCAGAGCCTGATCATATGGCTGAAGAATAAGTCATGAAGGGACAGAGGTCTTTGAACCGAAGTCCAGGACTCAGAGGTCCTCAGATCTGGAGTCTGCTTGCTGGATTTTCTGCCTGATCCTGTCAAATCATGGGAGTCAACAAGTCTGGTTTTTATTTTCTGCCTGACCCTGGCGTGGTTGCTTAGAGCCAGTCTTTGAAAGGATGCCTGCAGTTTTCACAGAAAGTTGTAACTGCAGGAAGGACCAATAATTACAGTAGAGGTACAACCCACAGGCAATACAGGGCCTTAAGGACTGCTGCACACCTTACCATAGCTTTTTGCCATCTCTGATTTTGGTGGAGCATAAACAATGTGAGATTTTACTGTAAGATGCTCATATCTCAGAGCCCTGTGTTTGCACTTTGATGGACTGGGGATTTGAATTTCTGGGGAAAAACCCCTTGGCCATCTCCAAAGTTCAGCAGTTGTGGTTGGGGCCAGAGCTTCCTCCAGCTCAACTCTCTGCAAAGAGGAGTGACTGAGCTATAATTAACTGTGTTACACAGCACCCTCCTTTTCAGGATTTTTAAAGAGCTTTGCAGATATTAATGACATAATTACCATGCTCGCAGCACCCTGCAAGACAAAGATATTCCCATTTTGAACATGAAGAAACTGGAGCAGCTCAGCGGGGCGCTCACCTGGCGAGGGGCAGCAGATGCTGCCGCTGAAACAGAGCAGCCTTTTAAAGGATGACAAATGGGGGTGACATTTGCAGGCTGAAACTTCACAGAACCAAAAACTTCAGAGAAACCAGGGGGACATGGAAAAAATGCTTAGGGACTATTTCAATTTTACTTCTGAATGAATGTATTTTCACCCCTTTGTTTCCAACACGTTTTCCTTACGTGGGTTACAGGGGTCTACTTCTGTTGTATGAATGTCGCATCTTAAGGCCAGTTAATAAAAAGCACTTTCTTTCCAACAACACAGCTGGGGGTTTTTCCTTTATCTGTGTTAGGTTGTTAGGATCCGTACTGAATTTAACATCCTTCTGTCTTTCCTGCCAGGATGATTCAAATGGCAAATGCATTTCTCTTCTGGCACAGGCTCTAACTGAATCAGCTTCTCAGACTAGTTCATCACCTAACGGGATCCTAAATTAAGAGTCCGCATTTTATACAAAAAGCCGGATGCATCTGAGATAAAATGGAAGGAAAAGCATGAACAGGAGAGGGCCTGTTTTCTGGGTCTCTGCCTGCCTGGCAGTGCAAACTGGTATTTGAGTTCAGCCTTGCTTTGCGCAGCTGCTGCACAGAGATGCCCCCAAGGAGGGATTCGCAGGGCACTGGGAGCCACCGGCTGCCAGCGGTGCTGCGTCCTAGGCTGGGGAGGCCCTGGGGACGCTGCTCACACCCACCCCTCACCGGTGGGACACAGCAACCTGCTCCTTCCCGCTGCACGGCCCTTCTCCACCACCGCTAGTACACTTAAATCTCCTGTACCAGTCTTTTCACTTCTAAATGCCCCTGTAAAACTGGTCGTCTTTGGCTTTAGCTTTGACTAAGAACTAATAAGTTTTCTTAGAAATATTTCCCTCTAGGCCATGTTGCACTTCATTTTCCCCGGCTTTGGGAGCCGCGAGGTGCAAAGTACGTGTAGATCCGTCCTCCGTTTCCTCACACACAACAGAACTATGTTGTGGATCCACCAGCTTGCAGCTTAATGTTGAATTTTATATTGGTTAAGGCCTGAAATAGTTGTCTGTCTTTGGTATAATACTTCTTTTTCCTTAGAAAAATATTATCTCTAACTTTTAGAAACTTCAATCGGCTTTTTCTGTTGGCTGCTTTAAAAAATCAAGTTTCTGTCTCTTAATTTTGAACTCCCTTATAATGAAGTATTTTCTTTCCACTACAAACACAGAAAAGATGCTGTGTGCAAATCTGCACGCAAGATAAATCTTATTAGGCTTTTCCTGTGTGTGCCGTTCACAGGGGCGATGTCCTGGTCATGGGCAAATCCCCCGATTGCCCTAACCTTCCTGTACTCATTAGTTGTGGGGGGAATTTCTGTGCATGCCTGCCAGCGCACACACTGTTCATCTGAACTTGTGTGCATCTGCCAGAAGTATAATCGCATGTCAGTGATCATGCCACGTGGCATAATCTTCCACATGGTTTTATGCAGAAAATACAGATGCGCAAAGAATATCCGACCATGTATGGCTGCACATCCAGGACCTACCCCGCTGGTGTGCAGTTTAAGGTCGCATGCATATATTCATGCAGAAATGACACTGCAGAGCCAAGGTGCATGTGCAGAAATGGACAGACTGCAGAAATTCCACCCCTAGCAGCTTGCTCCACTGGGGCCCTGGTGCAGCTGTGCTCATTTCGGAGGGCTTGCAGGGAAATTTGCACACGTGTGGCCGTGAACTATTTGGGCACAGATAGTAATGTGCTGACATGTTGCCAATAGCACAAAAATTCTCCCAGCACCCTCCTTTTTTTCCCCGCATCCACACATGTACGTTGTCACGGGCCTTTGGAGCACGCACAACTTCTGTGTTTCCAGCCCCCCCGCCCCTTCGTTCACACAGGCACACACGTGCGTGTGTGTGCGTGCACACCACTTCATATGCGCACCTGCATGCACTGCTCCAACCACGCAGACACACACACCTGCGGGCACCTCTCCACACACGTACGTGCACGCGCGACGTCCATCTGCTGCTGCGCGTGCATCCACAGGCACGCACTGCTCCCTGCGCAGCACGCGTGTGCAGGCACGCGCGGCTCCCCACGCATACCTGCACGCTGCTCGCCGCACACACGTGCACGCACCTGTGCACGCG
>WAAD01041881.1:3417-32177 GCA_013389945.1 Fregata magnificens | reverse complement strand
GCCGCAGCGAGGGGAACCGCGGGCTGTGCGGGCCGGGCCGGCGTGCCTGTCCGAGGGTGCGTTGGCGCCGGAGCGAAGTGCCTCCTTTTCTCACTTAAAAGCGTAAAAGGCCCTTTTTCTGGTCACTAGAGGATCAGAGCAGAAAAGGGGCTGTCCTGCAGCTGGCTTTACCCCTTATCTTCCCGGTTTTGCTGGCTCAGGGGCAAGGACGTTTCTTTCATCCCTGGCTGCCAATGCATCCTAGCTCAGGAGGGAGCGGTCCGCCCGTTCACCTCCCTCCCCAGCCTCGCCGTCTGCACAATTCAGATACGCTTCAGTGGAGCTGCTGACTCCCACCCACACCCGCTGGGGCAGGTTTTACATTGCATCCTCTTTCGTCCTTCGCAGTCGTCTTTTGTATGGTACGTTGTCACTTTAGAAAGCGACAACAGTGTTGTTTTCATGGGTAGCACGGGGCCTGCAAAGAGAAGAAGGATGGATGAACAGATTGTGTACGTTTTGGAGTGGGTAGGGAGTAGTCTTCATTTGAGACAAGATTTTTTCCTTCTGAGGAGAATGCCTGTCGCTTGTGGTTATGGCAGCAAAGAAGTGCAGGGCATCCTCAGATGCGGAGATTCTTCCAGCCGCGTAGATGCTCTGTTTCCCTACGCAGACCGTGGGGTGGGACAGCAGGGAGGAAGGAGGGGCCCTTCCCACCATGGACAACGGTGGAATGCATTTGAGTTTGCCTTATTAAATTGTGTAAAGCTGAGACAGTGAAGGTAAATAAAAACACAGAAGCTGAGGCAGCCCTGAGGGTGGAACTGTCCATTTTGATCTGCATTGCAGGTGCATAAGAAGCATCCAGGGTACTTGTTGGCTTTGCCTAGATGGTAAGATGCTTAAGCTTAAAAAGCTTTATTGATGCTTCTGCGATATAAATTATGCTCCTTAATTAAAAAAAAAAAGGCAAATGGATGTGACTGTAAATGCAGTGCCTTTTCCCATATAACTTGCTCATTAGTGAATGTAATTCTGTGGTGCTTTGTTATGACTGAACCTCTGGGAGAGGCTAGACTAAATACAGACATTTATGTTCTTAAACTGCACACTGCTCTTTGATTTGACTATTTAAAGCAAGTGCTTTATAAAGAGATAATGGCAGACATGTAATATTGTTAATTTTTCAAGCTTTTGGTTGTACTGAGGTTCCAGCAGTCATTTTTAGTGAAACAACAAAGATCAGGAGGTCATAACAGAAGTGTCAGCTGCTTAAGTAGAAAAAAAGAATATTGGCTCAACTGACACATAACTACTTGTTTTCATCCTATTACCATGCTTCTGCTTAGTATATCCTTCAAGCTTCCTCCCCCATCCCCTTCGAAAAGATGGTCTCATGACCAATCCAAATGCTGTATGTAGTTTTCAGTCCAGTAGTTGTTGCAAACTCTAAAATAGCAATCTAATTTCATTCCTTAAAGTTGTTTCCTTTACTTCAGATTTCAGATATAATTGCATACTTCCAGGGCTTTTAAATGATTTTTAAAATGCATTTTGTCATCAGAGTTACAAAAATCAAACTGTTCCTCTGTGTGCCCTAATTCAAGAGGCTGTAGGTATTAAGGACAATATATTTGTTCATCCAGATCTACGATGTTAGTCAATCCTTGAACAGCAGTAGGCAGGAGAAAAACCCCCTAGTGCTATTATTCCTGAATGTGGACCATAATGTAAAGTAAAATATTTCTTGAACATTATAAACAGTGTAATAGAGGGAATGCAGTTGTAATAAACTAGTTTGCAAGTTTACTTTTGCTACCATGTTAGACTCTCATTTGTAGGTGTCTCATTACTTTTCTAGGGCTTAAAAAATGGTGGTTTAAAGTAGCAAAACTTTGAAGGATTGCTTTTATAGCCTCAGGATTCACAATGTATTGCAATACTTACATAGTAGTATTCTGTTTACACAAGTAATTCATCTTTTTACTCAAGTTCATGTTTAACCTCATTTTTCATAGTACAGTTTAAAAAAAATTTAGCAAATTATCGTTTACTTTGTACAGAGGACACCTTCATCTTTCTGAAACCGTTTATAATGCTTAAGAATTTTTTTTTGCTGACAGGTGACACTTTCTGTATATGTTTGTGTGTCTGTTAGTAACTAACAGTCGTGGTTTTTGATGAGCAGTGATTTACTGAAAAATCAGCATGTCAGATAACTTGATGCTTTAAGGGAAATAGTTAAGTGTGTTCTGACTAGACAAGGGCATAGCTTTTCCTACTGCTGGTTTAAAAAGCAAAGCCACAGATGTTGAAAGAAGATAGTTGCATGAAAGGTCTCTGGTTTGGCTTTCTGCAGCCTCTTCCATGTCTGCTGCAGCACACAATAAAACATTGTGAGTAGCTGTGAAACGTTGAAAAGCATAGGCGTAAGTCTGTGTGCCTTATTGCAGCTTCCACGGTCTTGTTATTGAGACAAATATGCTGCAATAAGCTAATATTGTGTAACCATAAGTAGAATTGTCAGAACAGTCTCTGGCAGAGCTTGTCCTGTCCCTGGGAACAATGGTACAGAGTGCCGCTGCCCAGAGCCGGGGTGGAGTTGAAGCGGGGAGGGTGCCCTTTGTTCAGGCAGAAATCTTATCGCTAGAGCTCTGGTTTCCTTTGCATCTGCGGTATGCCAAAACAAACTCTCCGCTCCTTTCTTGCACACTAATCTAATGCGATACCTGAACAAGCAAATGAAGATAATGAATAGTGCATTTAGTAGAGCCAAGTTTGAATGTTAGCCCCCCGGTCGCTACCTGCTGTACCTCACCTCCGATTCCTTCACTTGCTTGACGAGACCTGGCATCCTTTATATATCTGGCTGTAGTATCTCCAATGAATGTGTGCTCGTCTTTAAGTGATATAAAAATTGTCCTTCTCTAAATGGGGATGTCCAGCAGTGTGATAATGGGTGTTAATATCTCCGTGTGATCAGTGAATAAGTTTGTCTAATAATGTTTTACGGTTATCTACCAGCTCATTTCTCTTCGTGATGTTAAAGAGCACGGTACTATAAATGGGAGCAATTACATTTACTTACTACTAGAAGTTAGAGGCATGATAAAATATTGCTGAAAACAATGTCCTCGGAGTGTATCAGAACTTCTGCAAGCTGGCTGTTTGGGGGTTTTTTAAATAATCCTTGGAAAAAAGCCTTTTATTTGGATCACTGTTTCTTTCCTGCTATTGAGGAGCATGTTTACTCTCATTTCGCTCCTAGAAAACCTTTGATTTGTACTTAAAATGTTAAAATATGTTGCTGCTTGTTGGTCTTAATTATTTGGGTGAGAGACAGGATTTAAGATCAATGTTATTGAAAAACATTGCTTGACTGAAAACTGTACATGGCTTCTCCCTAAACAGAATGATGCCTGCCTCTAGAAAGGCTGAAAATACACCAAGGAACAGTCGCTCCCTGTAACCTGAGTCCGTGCTGAGAGAGAGGGCACAAAAGATGCAGCATATCACATCTCTGTGGCGTAGAGGTGTCGAGCTTAGGAAGTGCTCATCTCTGTGGAAAAAATCGTGTGAATGATGTCGTTAGCGTCAGGTTGCCTTTGTAATAGAAGTATGTGTGCTTGTTTGCTTTCCATTCCTCATGAAAGCTTGATTTAAGCTGTGTACAGTTTTATTGTCTCAATTTGAGATACATGTGTTCTGTAAGTAAGAGTATAAAGCATGTCTGTTTGAAATTCTTTGTCTTGGCATCCTATTTACTTAAAGAAAAAAATCTTACACTTGCTTAAGAAAGGACTTAGACATAGATCGTCACCACCACTAGATTTCCTTCATCAGCAGGTCTCAAAACCTTTACTTTAGCAAAGTGCAGACCAATTTTTGTATGTTTGATCGTAGTTGCTGTTCTAAAATAATAAAATCAATGGCTTATGAAACAGCGTCGCAGAATGCATTAGAGAAAAGCATACTCCTCAGCCTCTTAAACTTGCTTGAAAGTAGTTGTGCTATTCTGTAGAGTTGCTGTTACAACAGCTGTTCTCTGTAAATGGATCTCTTCTAGGAGGACAGATTTATTTAGCTTGCTGTAAGGCTTCAGTGCCTTTTGATGTGTTTCACAAATATTCCAGGTAAACTCTGAAAATCATCGTTTCTGCAGTTCTTGCAGTAGAAGCTCAAGCTCAGGTGAGTGCCTGGAGCTGGCACCGCTGCAGGAAGCTGTTCTGCCTGTACCACCCCCCTGCCCTGGTTACTGACTTTTTTTTTTTATCTTATTTTATTTTATTTTCCCACCTTCACCATCAGCCACACAGGTGTCTGCAGTGCTGCATGGTGAACCCATCACCTGAAAAATAGCCAGTGGAAAAATGGGGTTTTTGACAGCTGGACCAGTTCCCTGACCTGGTTCACTGAATGACCAGGAAGGTGATTTTGAAGCATTTCAGAAACGTGACAGTAAATTCTTGCTCAGTATATGCAAGTGGAAGGGGTGAGGCAAAGTCACGGCTAGGCTGGACAGCTAAATGGTTGCATGCATGTGTAGTGGCAGGTTATTTTCCTGTTATGGGGCGGAAAAATGTCCAACAAAGTCACTTATGTGAAATCAGTGTAGTAATTTTTTTGGTTTGTGTTTCATTAAGCCTTCAGAACTGGAAATTTTTTTTTAAAGTGACACAAATAAATTTTCTTTGAATTCTTGTGCGATTCCCATGTTACTGATCATGGAGAATAAAATTAAAAGAGAACATGAAGTGTTCGTAAGTGAATATTTGATATCTGAAAAAAAACCCTTGACTTTTCCATGGTATAGTATTACTTCTAAGCATAAATTTGGAGTTATACTTAACATATCCTTGTACAAAAACCTCCCACAGCCCACCTTACTATCTTAAGCCCTGAGTCGGCTGTAACTGAAGCTGGAGAACTTTCTTAATGACTTTGAATGAAATAGGATCATGCTCATTTTTATGTGTAACATTGATATTGTGTTCGTCTGGGGGAACTGAATATTAATTTCCTTTTCATTGCCCTTCTGCCAGAAGAAATTGGCTTTAGTAGAAAGACTAACGTGTCTTTGCCATATTACAACTGACTCGTTGCGACTGGGGTGCAATCTGTGTTCTGTGGCCTGATGGAGATTATATTAAAATAACAAACTCTTTTATCCTCAGAATGAAGGGGTGGATAAAATAGAAAGGCCACGCACCAGGAGCGTGCGCTAGAAAGCAGAAGAGAACCAACCTGTTCCTCTAAATTACGATGCAGGCTTACTCATGAGGGCTTTTATTGTCACTTTAAAAAAATAAAAATTACACAGACTTCATCATTGTTAAAGGGGTTCTTTTGAAGTAATCGGTGTTATTTAGATGATACCTTCTTTGTTTCCCTAAAGTGAATTATGCCCAAATGAGGTCATTTTCATTGGCTATTTCTTCTTGACAGCTGTACAGCCATAGCGTTGGATACCCTGGTATTGGTCAGAATAATTGTATCTGTATAAAATGCCAGTGCAGGACCATTTGATTTGATTCTCTAATAGTCTCTGTCATGGTAGTGATCTTAACATCCGATTACTTCTAGTCGTCTTCCATTGTGACAGCTCTGGGGTTGTGTGGTCTCAAGGACGGAGAAAACTCCACGTGAATTATGCGTGTCAGTCCTCGTGACTTCAGGTAGACAGTCGGGCACGTAAGCAGTCAGCGATTTCTGTGCAAAGTACCAGCTTGTTCATTTAGAGCATCTAGAAGAATTAAATCATTGCTACCAGGAATGTGTCCACTTAATTATTCTTCCTGCTGCCATACCAATTGCTGTTGGAGTAACAAAAAATTTTCTTACTAAAGTACTAAAACCTGTGCTTCCTCGAGGATATTCGGTATTAACTATAAAGAGTCTGCAGAAAATCAGGGGGAAGCCAGGCAGAGGAACAACTGAGCAAAATAGCATTGAAAAGCAGTAGAACTAGAAAACGAGCTGAGAAAGCAAAATCATATCCTTCCTCCGGGAGGAGGGTGGCACATTTCCTTTTTCCCCTCAGTTGTCTCCAGGAAAGAACTACTAATTTTGCTCGGCTTAAAACACACAAACTAAAAGAATATGAAAACAAGTTATTGGGACAATAATTACATGTAAGCACTGTTTAACACAGAAGGCAGAGGAAGAGCAGGATAGAGTTGTTGCTGTAAGATGTACTCGTTACTGATAAGGGAGCGCTGGAGAAGGGGAAGGACATTCAGAAGGTGGTTGTGTAGGGCTAGCATATAGTCTGAAAAGCATGACTTCAAGAAATATTGAACTAGTTAAAGCGGTTTAGTCTAATGCACAGATGAATGAGGGGCGAATGTAAATCTGAAATGGTGCAATAGGCTGTTATTAAACTGTTATTGCCGGATCTACATTAGCAGAAGTATAGTGGTATCAGGGTGGGGGAGCTTAAAGCAAACGTCCAAGCAGAAAGATAGCAAAGCCCTTGAGTTGGTTGTGGAGACAGCAGGGTTTCCTTTATTATGTCCTTTGAAATAAGCTGAACAAACACTTTGGGGATGGCATATGTCTCTGGAGGTGGAGAGCTGATCTAAGCAAAGAACAGCTAAGTGTCTGTCAGTTGGGCATTTTATCATTGGAGCTACATTATTTAAAAATACTTGGTCAGTTCAGTGACAGTCTTTAAAATGGGGACTGGCTAAAACTTTGAAGGTTCTTCTGAGAAGTCTCCTGTGTCCTTAATTAGTTCTTGAAATTGTATTTCGTATAGCATACAAAAAGCATTTTGGCAGTTTTGTCACATTTTCGGGGGGCACTGGCTAGATACCAGTTGAGAGGAAAATGTCTGCCTGCCTGCCCATACATGTTTCAAGAAGATTTGGATATGTGTTGCAAGCAGCTAAAGCAGCTTCTCAGGTGATAGCTGCCCCATCCATGTAAAAGGAGGTTATTCTGTTTTGTTTAGCGGATACCAAACAGGAACGAAAATGTTAAGTATCTACGGTGGTTTGGGCTTCATTCCAGTAGCTTCCTTTGGACTGTGTCTAAAGTCACAGATTAGCATCTCCCTTCTCTTATCCTGCAGTGGGGTATAGAGATGCTCTGATTTTGTGCGAAGGCACCTAATACACAGCCAGATGCTCATTGCCTTGAAATATTTTGAACTCTATCCAAATACCTAAGATCAGAAAAGGCCTGGAGCCTGCACATCATCTGCAAGGCAAGATTTGGCTGTTAAAATGTTAGTGATTGTTTATGGTGAGCATGTGAAGAAGTTGCATTTTGGAAGCTCTTGTTTAATATTTTTAATTTTCAATTCAAGATTTACTTATTTTTGTTCCCTTTTTAAGGGAACGTGCACTTGGAGACGGAGCAGTTCCTTTTTAAGGTGAGGTTACAAGAGTGTTAAGTTACCTTCTCCACCTTACTGGAAGATGAGGGCTTAGGTAGGTGCAGCAAGGATTGAAGTGTTGCACTTAATGTTCCTGAAGGAATGCTGTTTAATTAATTCCATGTGTTCCTCCTAGGCTATATTCAAGAGAAATTGTGAGTCCATTGTTTGGAGGACTTGAGGCTCAGTCTTTGACCTGTCTCCAGATCTACATTCCTAGCTATATCTAGAAACATTTTGTGATGGTGGTGATCCTGAGAAACGAGAAATTTTGCATGTTTTAAAAGGGTCGAATGCAGCACGCCATCCAGATACAGCTCGTGTAACTGTGGCAGGTTGGACACTGTTGGTGTTTAGCGCAAGTCTTACTGCGAAAGAGGAGGTGTGTTACCACTGCAGTGTTGAACACTGCAATGCCCCTTTTAATGATTTATCATCCTTATCAAATGACATATGCATTCCTAGTGGGAGTTTGCCTAGCTCTGCATTGCACAGTTCCTTTTGTAGAAGAACATAGCAAACTTTTTTTTTTTTTAAATTGGAGACGAGGGGGAAGGGGGGAAAACCATAGTGACATAACTGTTGTGTGGTGTATGCAGTTACAGCTTTCTTCCCAGCATTGGCTTAATTCATCTGATGAAATCCAGCCAGAGATTGGTTGCTTTGAGAGCTGTCCCACTGATTTCCATGGTGAGAGAGCGAATATTGCTCCTCGGGGCTATTAAGGGCTCAGTTGACTTCTGCGTTTTGCCATTTTGCTTGCGCTTTTTGATTGTAGCCTTATTCTTGGCTGTACATTCTTTCTTGTTTCAGAGAGCAGGAGATGAAATCAGCTTAGTGCCATCCCAGAACTGCTTTGTAGGATTTCCTCTTTGAAACCCCAATGGGAGACGTACCTGAATAGATTTTTTTATTATTATTATTATTTTTTTTCCCCTCCTTTAGACTGACCCCTCCCGAGACCATGTTTTCTGTAAGCTCTCAGCTGCCCGTGAGAGCAGTTGTTGGATGTGATGATGTTGGCCGAGTGCTACGCACCAAGAAACAGTAGGTTAAGAATTGTTAAGGAACTTGGAGTAGCTGTAAATCCTGCTAACCAAACTCCCTGAACTAAGTCAAAGCATCTGCATAGGGAAGGGGTGGGAAAACGTTCACTGACTTGTATTAAAAGAAACTATTAATTATTTTCTAACTTACTTGTTTCTTTTTCATTACATCTCCTGAGTCTATTCCCATTTAAAAAAACTTTCTGACTGAGATTGCATGGGTCAGTAGGTCTCGCTTGCATCGTATCCTATGAGCTGCTGACAAATTTGAGACTAACATTAAATAAAATGTTTTATGCAATTGTAGCTTTCACTGATGGTGAGAATGCAGAATTAAAGGGGTGCTGTTAATTTATAACAGCTTTTTCAAGTTTCAATGCATGGTTTAACTTTGTGACAGTTGTCAATGTTTCTGGCTTTAAAGATTAGTTTATATTTTTGCATGGTGTCCTTTGGTCATTACACAACCTACATAAACAAGGAAGTTGATCGGTTGTAAGATGTTATGAAATGTACAAAATATGCAAACTGAGTGTAAGTGGGGAAAACAGAAATAAAAGCCTTTGGTGTTTTAATAATCCAGTTATGCAAGTATTTAATAATCTAATTATTCAAAACTAACTGACTCAGAAAACTGTTATATGCAAATGACTTCCCAGTCATAAATGAGCATACTCTCCTGCTGCCATGTCTTAAAGACACCACAACATGCACAGCCCCACAAACCACTGTTTTCAGCCAGTGTGCTTTAAATTGAAATACATGATTTGGGTGGACTTTTTAAGGGCATAATCGCTCTAAATCATAAGTTTGGACAACAAATACCACTGAGTCTCTGTTGAAGCAGGTAATGTCCCCTCTTGCCCTGTCCTGTGGAAGCATCAGGGATGTGAGCATCCAGGAGGGTCACAGCCAGGACATCTACTTCTCTCCCAGGTTCTGTCCCTTTACAAAATACACGTGGTGTCTCCAGGCTCTTAAGGCAATCTTTATTCAGGTGTCTGAAGATACTTCTCTTGTCTGACCCAACAGCAGAACAATTGCCAGAGCAGTCTTTAAATAGTGGCGCCAGTCAGTGTTCTCTGTAGGGCAGTGAAGTCCTTCATATTGATTATTGAGTAATTCCTCAGTAAAAGCAATTATTCAGCTCAGCAGTATTTTTCATATAGTAAACAATACCAAAATCACAAGCCGCTACCAGCAAAGCAAGAAAAATAAAATAAACCCCCACTGGTGTGGCTGAAGAAATCGGAATGAGCTGCACAAGCAGTATAAATAGTGCGAGGTTAAGGCATGAACTGCAGCCTGTTTTGTACATAACACGCTGTGCGCCTGTTAAGACAGGTGACAGTGATACCATGTTTCCTGGAGGGAGTGCCAAGTGTCCAGCTCTTGAGTGCCTGCTTTCAGGAGCGCTCTTCTGGCATGTCGTGCTGAGAGGCTTTTTCCCTCCTTTTACCCTCATCTTTCTGATCTTCAGAAATGGTCTGTTTAGCAAACTTGCCCAACAACAGATGAATTGGCTAGGTTGTCAGCCTGACTTATGTATATCCTATCCGTATTTTCAATCTTCTTGTGTCCAATTCAGTTGTATTATCTCTAGGGGCATAAACCAATTTGATATTATTCAGACAGATAAATATTTTCTCTTTAGCTGGCTTCTGCTCTGGCAGTTTGGCCAGCTTTTTAGTTAAGCACTGGCTAAAAAAGTCCCTACAGGTAAAAATATTGCTGAACTTAGAACTGGGTGAAGTGCAGGTGATCGTGGGTATCTGAGAGCGATTCAGACTGCAGATGTGAGGGTTTGGGGTTTTTTTTTCCTTCCCTTATTTGTGCAATAGAAATTCTCTGATAAGTATGGCTGCAAAAGCAATCAAAAACATTTTTAATATTGTGCTAATGTGCTTGGTTGACAAATAATGCATATTCAGTTGACATCCATTTCATCCAGATCTCAGGCTTTAATAATATTATTAGGTCTAATTTTGTGGCTTAAGATTTGGTGTAAAATAGGTACAAAGTGAATAGCGGCTTGGAATAGATCCTTATTAATATCAATTTGCACAACTCCAAGCAGATTGCATCGCAAAAGCATCTCTGTAGAGTGACTGTCTATGCAAGATACTTTCCCCTTACCCTGTTTTTGTGGTAGATGGTTTTGGCTGGTTCCCAGAACACACGTGCACAGATTGCACCGTGTTTGTATGTGCTGTCTAAAAAGACGTGACTGGGCCAGGTACAGTGGGGTTTGAACTGAAGCTGCTGCCCATAAATTCTGTGGAAGCTGTGACTTTTTACTACAGTGGCCTTCCCTTTCCCTTGAAGAAAAGGAGAGAGGACGGGCGGGCACCAAGGCTGCAGTGGGGAAGAAGCGCATAGGAAGGTTGCAGGAGGCTTGTGGGAAAGTCAGCCCTCTGATCCTTTATCCTCTGAGGAGAGAAACTACTTAGTGCAGAGGGGCTGCAGCTAAAATTCAGAGTGGATTAATTTAATTGCTCTCACTGATTAACTTACCGGTGCTGCAGGGAAGATGATGCTCTGGCGCTGGCCATTTTTATTTTCTTCCTAAGCCTATAAAACTAGCCTGCCTCTGATTATTAGGGTTTTTTTCTTCAGAGTAGGTAATCCTAGTGTGATCTTTAAGGTGCAAGAGATGAAGGTGAAAAAACAATTGAGGAGATGATTAATAGTGACAACCTTGTTTTGCTTTTTCTAACATTTAGAAACTAGTTTTTAAAAAACGCATGTATTTGCAAGGACTGAGTTATAAACACTTAGTGTTTGTTGCTGGTGATTCTGTTCAGATTTTAGTTACAGGCGTGAAGCCACCCTTAGTAACCATTGTGATGATGATAGTAAAGGCTTTGGAATATTATATGTAGGCTATTCTTTCACCTAGCACTGTCAGGGCTTGGAGTTTCTTTTGGAAAATACGTTTCTTGATTAAAAACCCTTCTGAGCTTTGGTGTACCATGCAGTCTGAGCTCCAGCTACAGTGAGGGCATGGATGCTGCAGGTTTTATTCTGCTGTCACACTCAGTTGGTAAGAATATAATGATCACTTAATAAATTGGATGATTCAGTAAAGCTTCTGTCTGTCTGAAGTCAGCTTTGCAAACAAGATGATGTTACTTTGAAAATGTAACAACACAGCTAAAATATCATCAATCCTTAAAATTAATGGTGCCCCACAGTAATTGCTGTGGACTGTGTAGTCCATCCTCAAGTAGTCCTCCGACGCTGTGGGCAGTGGGGGGTACCACTGTGGTGGTCATGGAGTGTCCCCGTGCTGCCGGGCTGTGGAAGGCAGTCACAGCTCAGATGAGCCCCTCTTCAGAAGTTGTAGAGCAGGAGCCTGTACACACAACTCAGTTTATTTCTTATTTAGCCAACCCAGAAACCTCTTTTTAGAATATTTTTGGTCCATAATTTTTGCTTGTTTGCTTATGATGGTGATTGCGAAACGACCCGTTCCACTCAACAAAGCACACCTTGGCACCGTTGCCCTCATTCTTCTTGAGCACTGAATTTAATCTCTGATCTCTGTTACAAAGTACCCAAGAGCTCTGTTTTGCCCCTTGCACAGCACTGGGTTCCTTGAAAGTCTGTTACCAGTTACTTTATTTTTTTTCTTACAATCAAATACATGCTTCTGTAGGGATAAGTCAGTTGATGATGATGTCAGTTAAGGTCACACACAAAATCAGGAAGGCTCTGCTCTGTCTATGTGTGTGTATTTATTTATCCCACCACCCACCCCAAAAAAAAAAAAAAAAAAAAAAAAAAAAAAGATGTTTTACCACAGTGCAGAAGCAGGGCTGTGTTATGTTTAGGAATGACAAAAGCATGTTACTTTCTCCAAGTGTATGCCCTACCAATTTTACACTTGTAGAATTAAATTTTTGTCATAAAACTACATACCAAAAAGAGGCCAATGGAAAACACTTGATGTGGCAAGACAAACCCGTTCAGGTGCCTATGAGGCAGCCACGGGACAGAATTAAGGTCCATCTTACGCACAACATGTCATCCTGTAATTACAGACGGTGGTTGTAATGCCGTTGCAGGTGGTTGTCCAGGCAACTGGAGTCCTGATTCTTTACTTACCTTTGTAACCTAAATACTGTAATTGTTTTTACAAAACTACACAGATAACTGAATTTAGCCTTTTGTACTCTAATGACAAAGCTAATGCTCCTTGTGCATCAGCAGCGTTTAACCCAGCATCCTAACCACTTTATCAGTCTCCCACCTCCTTGCCTGCATTACTTGGCAGCAGGAGAGGGCTGCTGTGGCTCCCAGGCCTACCAGGCCAGATCATCAGCTGTGCACGGGGAGTGCGCAGAGGCACTTGACAAACCTTTCCTCGTTGCTCCTGGTGGTAGGCCAGGGGCTGGGACAGAGATCCCTGTGCTGCTCTGTCCCCCAGAAACTATTTCTCCCACTGTGGCTTGTGTAATTCCCACCCAGTATGTGCTACTGCCTCTCACCCCAGTGTCCCCGTTAGCCTGGCTCTCCAGAATTTGTCTGTGCACCTATTTTTGTGCTGTCGTCATGCTCCTGAGCTGCCCGAGAAGAAGGCTGACTTCCCAGAGTTTTCAGAAAGCATCCCAAGCATGACAGCTTTCTTGCTAAAGAAATTTAAAGTGTAGTAATGTGGCGTTATTAAGGACATATGTTTCTGGAAAGTTCTTCTTATGTAGACGCAGCAGCCTCTATAAACCAGCCATAGGTGGAGCAGCAGCATGCGCCCTGGCTGTAGCAGCATTGCTCGTGATATAGCCCTCTGTGTATACAGAGAGTGGTAATGAGCACACAGTGACATTCAAGAACTACCAAAAGCATACCTGAATGATTTTTGTGCTTTGAGGTTGCAGGAGGATTGCATACTGTCATCGTTGCTTTTTCTCATTAGTGTACTTATTTTCACTAGGAAACAGGACAGCAAACAAAATGGTGTCATGACAGACTTGGTGACTACATATCACTAGGGACCTGGTAGCTCCTGTTTGTGCTTCTCCGGATGCTCCTCCAGATACTCCTTTAAATGTCACAGAAGAGAGCGAGCCCCAGGGCACGGCCTGTGCTTCCCCACAGGAAGCATCTGGCGACGCCTGGTGCGAGGAGCTATTTTTACCTCTCTATCAGGGAATTCATTTGGGACCCTGTATCTCCATCTCTACCAGACGGATGTTTCTCGGCAGTTTGGCCTGTGGGTGTACGTAAAACCATTGTTGCCTTATCAGGAGCAGTAGTAACGCTGGCAGTGCAGGGGTCTTCAAGAATGCCTCTCAGCATCTTTATTTGAGCCTGAGAACTGCCGTAGTCAAGGCCTAGTTTTATAAGGCTGTTCTGCAAGGAAGACCCAGTGGTGGAACAGTTTTCCACACACTCATAACCTGAGCAAGAAAAAAATCTGTTTTCTCTTTAAATGAAACAGTGCCCTTATCAACTGTCTTGTTCCATGTCATCAGGGCCCGTGCAGGACGCCAGTCTCCAGTGCCGTGGGGCCTGCACCGGGTACAGGATCCCGCTCTGTCTAGCGTGGCTGAGGAGATACAACAGCGGCCAGCAGCAGCCAGAGCTTTCTCTCATGCAGGTCCCAGTGAGCACATCTTGGCTAAGGTAGCAACCACATCCGTGACGGTGCTGCTGGGCCTAGCTGCGTGTTAGACTCCCTGTTTCGGATTTCTCTTTAGAGATGGTGCCTTTTAGTGCTTTCTTCCTTGGTCTTGTCCAGGGATGTTACTAATTCCTGTATCCCTGGAGGTAAGTGGAAAACCCCCAACAAGACAGGGACATACTAGCCCATTTCTCAGAACTCCACTTTTATCTTGTAACAGGATTAGTGACTTAGTCTGTCTGAAGTTAATCCTTTAAATGTGTTAACTCCAAACAAATGAGTCCCTACGCTGCTCTGGCCTAGAGTATAATCAGGCTTTCTATGAACTTAGGGCACTTCTAATTGAAATAGTCATGAAACGGAAAAACCCTTTGTGGCATTTGCTTGATTGCATATGAATTCATTAATAGTAGAATCCAGCTATTCCTGCTGATCCTGGCTGTAGAGTGAGGATCTTTGTATGTGCAAAATAACTCACTGTTGTTACTCTACGTCTGTTTACTGACAGGGTAACTGCATGTCAGGATGGCAACTTCAAACCTGGAGAACCAGCTACAGAGTGCCCAGAAGAATCTGTTGTTTCTCCAGCGAGAACATGCCAACACACTGAAAGGCCTGCACGCTGAGATTCGACGCCTGCAGCAGCACTGCACAGGTAGCTGGGAGAGGATGCTGATGCTGATTCGGTGCTTAATTCTTTTCACAGGAATGGAGTAACTGCTTCCCACTTCAGCAGTGAGACCTCAGCAACAAAGCCCACCACCAGGGTATATTTAGGGTGATCAGCACTTATCTTGGGGCACAACTGTGTGATCATTAAGCAAAGTTGTTGGTTGTTTTTTGTTTGTTTGTTTGTTTTAAAAAGGCAATGTGTCACCTGGTAGTTCCAGTTGTTTTACAGATTCGATAATTTGCAGTGGATCTCCTATTACTGCTTCAGGTGGGGGGAAGAGTTAGTTATATTTTTATTGAAGTATGCTATTGTAGATATGCTCACCAGGTGGGGTGTGGGGTAGCTGATGATGTTCTAACAAAAATAAACAACTTTTTTCCTCAGATTTAACCTATGAGCTGACTGTAAAGAGTTCAGACTTGTCAGGTAAGGAATACATAGCATTTTTCTTCTAATGTTCATGTTAAACTTCCTCGTCTTTTTCAATGTTTGTATTTTCTCCATTACAAGTAGGTGAGAATACTTTGCACTTGGGATGCTGACTTCATAAATTCTAAAGGTATAAGAGTAGTTTTGTACTTTCCAGACTTACTGTTATTTATGAAGTAAATGTCACAAGTTCTTTACCAAGGCCACATAGGAAACCTTTGAAACAGCCACTAGACAGTCAGTTCCCTGCATGCTATATGGGAACACGGGACATGAATTTTAGGGGCAGAAGAGTGAGACTATTATTAAAACTTAGCTGGTACTGTAATTACACCACAAAGCTTTTATATTTTTTTATATATATATAAATATATATATACACACACACACACATATATACACTAGATTCTAGTTATTTCAGATGTATTATGTTATCAACAGGTGAAGCACAGGAATAAAATACTCCCCGGGAGTAACCTCCTAGATCAAGGATAGTGTGGGACAGAACATGTATTGCAGATAAGAGAGAACATGGGCAAATTTAGCAAAGCAGCTTTGTGTGTGCTGAACATTATTTCTTGATATTGCAGTGTTGCTCAGATGCTTCTCATCACAGGATTTTCAGAGTAGGTGATGTATCAGTGATGCCACTGTGTTGATGCTGTGCCAAGCTCAGACACTGCCCCGTGTGGAGGGGACAATACCTAACACTTTATAGCCCTGTGACATGGGGTGCTTGCTGTTGGAGAAATTCAGGCTGCTGGTCTCTGCTAAACAGTTGGGAAAGCCGTCCCACTGTAATAACCAAGGAAAGAGTGACAAAATCGCCCCATGGCGTTAGGGCAGGAGTGCTGAGACGGGTCAGCCTGCTCCTGACGGTGTGCCCTCACCGGTGCAAGAACGCCTGGTGTTACCGGGTGATGTGTCACGCTCTTGTGAAGAGAAGGCAGCCAGGCTCAGACACCTAATCCCCCCAGAGACTTCTACAGCAGCAAAGCCTTAGTGAAGAGGCACACCTCTGCCTTAGAGTCATGGGCTTCAGCTGCCCATGGAGGGGTGAAGCTAAAGCCTGAGCGTGTCTTCCTGGAGAGCTCTGACAGCTGCTCCATCGCTCTTCCCAGCCAGTCTGGCATTTGCAGTGGGAGAAGTTCCTCTTAATAACCAGAGGATTTGCAAAATGGCTCCAATTTTGAGCAAGTTCAGCAAGCATGGTTTCTGTAATCCCTGTTCCCCAGAACACGTGAAGCATCTCTACTTAGTATCAACACTATTAAACACTGGTAAGTGGCACTAGCTTGTCATCATTTCCTTAAAAGCTGTCCTGGTGCTTCTGAGGATGCAGTCATTTTAAGAGTATTAGCTGAAGTTAGTCTTTGGGATTTGTCTTATGGCTTTGGGATGGCAAAGGGAATCCTATTGCACTATTTTAATTAGTGGCTGTTGTTAACGGGAGGCACTTCCATTTTTCCCATTCTTCTAGAAAATGGTAGTTCAAGAAGTGATGAACTCAAAAGAAAGTGTGAAGATCTTGAAGCTCAGCTGAAAGTCAAAGAGGCTGAAAACAATGAATTACTGAAGGAACTTGAACAAAAGAATGCGATGATAATGGTGCTGGAAAACACTATTAAAGAAAGAGAAAAGAAGTACTTGGAAGAGTTAAAAATGAAAAGCCATAAGCTCAATATGTTGTCAAGTGAACTAGAGCAGAGAGCGAGCACTATCGCTTATTTAACTTCTCAACTGCATGCTACTAAGAAGAAGCTGATGAGTTCAAGTGGGACTTCGGAGGGGACCCCTTCTGGCAGTCCCGTGTTGTCCAACTATAAGCCGTCCCCTCCCAAAGATAAACTGCCGGAGACTCCACGGCGCAGAATGAAGAAGAGTCTGTCAACACCACTCAACCCCGAGTTCGAAGAGGCCTACAGAATAGGATCGGATAGCCGGAAGCTGCTGTTAAGAGAGCCTGTGGATGCCATGCCTGATCCCACTCCATTTCTGTTGGCCAGGGAAACGGCAGAGGTACATCTTATTAAGGAGAGGCCGTTGGTTATTCCACCTATTGCTTCAGATCGTGCATCCGGAGAATCGCACAGCCCAGCCCGAGAGAAGCCGCACAAGGCACACATTGGGGTGGCGCATCGCATCCACCATGTCGCGCCATCCCAGCCTCAGCCAGAGGTTGAAACGCTGGCGGTGGATCAGGTCCATGGAAGCAAAGTGGTCAGAAAGCACTCAGGGACAGACAGAACTGTTTGAGTAAAATCACTGAAACGCTCTACTCTGTTGCTGTTTATGCACTGTGATCCTGTAGGATAAATAGCACCTGCAGTAAAGTTTCTTTTGATGCCCCATGCATGCCAAACTTCTTCCAGATACATCATTAATAGATTATGCTCCTCTAATGAAACCTAATATGACATTCATGTTCATATGGCAAGGTATATAAGTACTAAATGCTGTGGCCAAATCAGGGGTACCTGACTGCTTGCTTCTGGGCACTGCTCCATTTATTGTAACTACACATGTGGACAAAGGCACAGGCTGCAGGCTGCGTTATTAACCAATATTAGTGAAAACATACTTAACTAGAAACCTGCAGCAATATGTATTGGCTGTTAACATTTGAACTAGCAGTGGTTCTTTTGTCTTCACTGTGTACGTAAACACTTCATACACAAACACTAACCTCTGTGACAAAGCCTTTCTCGCAGTAGCATTGAAAATAATGCAGATGTACGTACACTTTAAAATGAACTAAGGATATCTTTTCCTTCACCCACACATGCTCTCAATTGCAAATTGTGTTCACAGTTTCTCAAAACCCTGAGAGTCCCAAGAAGCATTACTTGATTAACCCTAAATAAATACTTTTTTTTGTGGCTCTGTTAAGTAAAAAAGGGGGAGGGGGGCATAAAGCACTCTTTTAAAGGGTTAATGATCCTCATAGGAAGAGATGAACACTGGGTTGTTTTGTTTTGTTTTTTAAATTGAATGGCTCCATTACACATTTTCACTAGTCAGTACACTGCACTTGTAGCACCTTGCATACTGGCTCAGAACTCCTTTTCCAGGGAGAAAACGTAACTAGCTATCCAATATGGAAATGGTTCTTTCTTTATGCTCTAACCTGCACTTTTTTTTTTGTAAAGGGATTATTTTTGTTTCCTGAAAACCTTAGTCTTGTTCTAGGCATCATCAGACAGTGCTGGCTTCTGCCAGCTTAGAAACCTGAGTTGTCCCTCTAAAATGTGTGTATTGAGTTTTAAATTTAACTGATGTTAACCAGTTCATACAGGAGGAGAACCTGGCATCCTTGATTTTTATCCTTGTGGACTGGGATGGACTTGCCTTGCACTTGCCCTGGTTCCCCTACTCCTTTCTAGTAAGCAACAGGTAGACCCCACATCTGTTAGACTACTTGATTATTTTTTTATTATTTTTTCCCTAGGAAAGAAAGGCATACTGAGAGAGTATGTAATTTTGGGAAAGGAGCACAAATTTTGACCATTTTTCTTAAACTCTGATCAGCACCTCCAGCTCACCTCTGCTTCACTCTTGTCTGCAGCCTCTGAGTAGGACCAGCAAGAAACAATGGCTCCCAAATGCTGCTAAGCTTATGATGTGCCTTCAAAACCTTGGAACGCATAATCTCTGTGAAAGCTGATGAAGGATCCCTGCCTGCCCTCCTTCCCTCCCCTTGCCAGCTGTAGTCTGCCCCTCTTAAGCTTTTTCTGCAGCTGTGTGTTGGTGTGTGTCTCCCTCTGGAGCCTTGGATCACTGTCAGCTTCCCCCACAAAGGCACTGGCAGGATGACAAAAGCTGTTTTTCCTAACTGTGGTACTGCTAAATTATTTCCTGTGCAGCATGACAACTTACAGCAGGGTTGTTCCCAGTCAGAGAGGGTTTGAATATCCACTAGCCCTAAGGCCTCCTGTGCCCTACCCCATGCACCCTCACGACCCAGTCGCTGTTCTGAAGCCCAAGACAGACAACCTCCTTGCCGGTTGCATGGTAGGATTTGTTTCATGACTGGTGGGGAGGGACAGAGAAAAGCTGTGTTCCTGGAAAATGGTTGGTTAAAGCAAGCCTGTTGTTATTCTGTGGTTTACTATTTTTAAGTGTATTGCATTAACCAGCAGTGGGTTTGGTTTTTTTGGTTGCTGTTGCCATATTTTTATGGCGATGTGTTGTATGACTGATCTGCCCTGCCGCTTGTTCAAGGATGATGGAAGGCACCGCTTCTCAGCACAGCAGAAGCGATGCTTTGGGCAATTAAAAACATTTCTTACAACCATACAGGCAAACCTTAGTCTTTGTGTGTGCGAGACTAACTTACGACCTCTTTCGTATACATAGACGAGCTTGGAGCCTTCCTAAAAGGAAATGCAAATTACGAAAAACACTTTCCTCTTCAAATGCGTTTATTGATAGTACTAGCTCGGTTGTATCATACTAGTTAAGGTCAGGTGTGCCTAAGTGAACACTGTCCCACCCACGGTGTGAATCTTTGCCTAGTTTGACACCCCGCCCCAACTCAGAAGGTTGGATTCTGTGGGAAAAACCTAGTGCCAACCTGAGACTGTCAGTCTGCATTCAAGGTGAGACACACGCCTTGAAGGACCCAATGGGAAATGTGCTTTGTAGTGTAAAGATCAGCTTCAAAAACAAGGCCGACACCCATCGCATTCCTTCTCAGGGAGGTTGTGTACACAGGTGTCCGGAGAGTATTCTAAAAGAGTGTGGAGGAAAGAAGGACACTGAGTAGTGCTTGATATGCTGCATGAAACTGGAAACAAAAAGGGCCTCTAGGAGAGGTGATTGTCTTCAGAAATTCACTTTTTTTGTTATAAGTCTTAAATAACCGATACCCAGAAAATGTCAACATCCTTTATGTCATTAACTGGTAATGGGAAATAATGAAAAGAGCAGTGGGATTGTAAGAGTGTCCCAAGAGGGTTCCATGTTGCCTGAATGGAAAAGAGGCAGAAAATGTATTAACCCCCTTGAGCGTAACCCCTAGAAAAGAAAAACTTTAACGATGGCTAATGTAAGAAGTGTTAAACTGCATACTTCATGTACTAGTGATAATGATAAAATACTGCTGGTTGTGCTAAGAGGGAAGGGACTGCCAGCTATTGAGATCTGAAAACAGAAGGAAGTTAATAAGCTAATGGACCATTGTGTCCCCAGAGGGGCAGTACCTGGAGTCTGAGCCTGTGCGCTTCAGTGGGGATTATCTTCAGAATGGGTAACTCCACCACCAGGACTCCAGGCTTGCTTTTGGTAAGGCAGCTGTGCGCTATATCCCAGTCTGCTCCTTCCAGAAACAGACCAGAAACAAAGCAGCCTGTACAGGCACAAAATGCAACATCTCGTGTAAACTGAGCTACTAAAAAAACCAGTTTAAGACAGCTGTTGTTCCTGCGATAGCTGTCCTTGGCACTTACAGTCATGACAAGACTCACTTCATCATTTCAAACTGCAGCTACACGGCGGTACATTTATCTGTGGTGTTTGGTTTTATAACACAAGTGTGACCTACTGTGTTTAAAAAAATTTTTTTCAAATTAAAATTGTCTCAGTTGCACTACATATGATAAACATTATTAGGAATAAATACTGATTTGCTTGCAGTTTTCTTTCCCCGGGAGGGTGTCATCCCCCAATTACTTGCCCAAGTAACAGCCAAGTTAGCTTTTTAACTCCTGTGGGACTGCTCGTTAAATCATTCTGACAAAAGGTGAAGGGTGGTTCTGGTACAAATACCGAGCATTTTGATGAAAGGGTAGTAAATGAAGAATAGTCTAGGTAAGCCCTTGAGGTGACTTCAAAAATAAAATAACTGAAAGTTAGATTTAACAAAAACAATCAGATTTTTCTTTTTCCTCCTCTGTTCCCAATCAGGTCTAGTACTCAAAAGCGTTGCTGAGCTGTCCCCTTTACCCAGCATTTGGTATGTTTAGTAACTAGAACATTGCTAGTCATAGAAATTTCATAAAGATATATTTACACAGTCAATCATACATAGTTGTATTTACTTTTTGTTAAATATATTTCAATATATTGTTTGTGGCGTAAATAGGTCTTTATAAACCTGCTAGGACTGGTAATGTTCTGGCCATTAAGAAAAAAGAGAGAGCACGGGAGAGGTGTAAGTTCAAACACAGGCACGTGGGTGAAAAGAGCTGAAGAAAGAAGATCATACTTTGTGCTCACAGGGGCTCAAGCAGGAAAGCAGAAACCAGAACCCAGCTACTTCCCAGCTTGAAATCATGTGGGCTGTGAGACGCATAACCAAGGGTATTGTCTGCAGAGGTATAATCTAAGTAATTTACTCAGTATGCCAGGCAATTTCTCTCTCTCTCTCTCTCTCACCAATTTACTTCATTATTTTTGCCAAATAATCATAAAACCACCTACCTTGGGTAGACCCTTCAGTGATGTCTTCTGCAGTCCTGTACGTGGTTACCTCTGTGTAGAGGGTGGAGTGGTCCAGGGGCCACTTGTTTTTCCTGCAGGTGGCTTGAACAAGAGCCATCAGGTAAGATTCTGGGACATGCAGGCCTGAGAGCCACATCACCTTTGGCTCACGCTCGTTAACCTGCAATCACAGAAGACAAACTGCAGCACCTGGTTCTCCCACCACACCTGCTACTCAGCCCAGAGGCCAACACTCTTAAAGACTAGCCAGTAGCTAGTCTGTCTTGCATCCGCAGTTGCGCAGTGATTCATTATCGTTCTAGGTGGCGATTGGCATTAGTTCAGGTAACTTGTCTAAAGCTGTGTGTGTTCACTGACTTCTGCAGCAATATGCATAGCATATCATGCAGATTAACAGAACAAAAAGCTTTCTGGAGGCACTCACCCAGCCGGTGTACTGGTTATACCGAGCTCTAAAGAAAATAATCCAATTTCCAAGTGTTTTGAGTGTATCAGGGGCTAGCCGCCGCCAGATTCCAGGAATCTGTCCATTAAAGAGAGCCCGAGCCACATCTTCTAGTTCACTGCTCATTCCAACTTCCCCAGCCAAGGCCTGGAAAGACAGCGCGAGTCTGAGTGCCAGCCCGTGGCAGGTAAAGCCTGATTGATTTCCTCTAGCTGCTGTGAGCGGCAGTAGCTGTGTTCTTACTTACACGTTGCAGTTCAGCCAATGACTTTGCCATTCGAATGATCAGCTTATTAAAACGTTCCAGTTCCTGCAACAGCACCACAGTCGTAGGGGATATCTCTGGTCCAAAACCTTTCCGTATCTGGTCAAGATCGAATACTTGCGGTATTTTGTTTTCTATATCCTTAGCAACATTTGCAATATATTCATCTCGACTAATTCCTGTACCAGTTTCACCTGAAACAAAAATGGTTTAGTTGAGACTAAATCTGCATAGGTTACTGCTTCGATTATTAATTCCCTAAGAGAACTTGGAGAGCTGACTCACCTTTGGCATCAAAGTCCCCACCCTCTGCAGCACTGACGTTTGCACCAGAAGACTCCCTGCATGCCTCAAACTGTGCCTCTGGGCACATGCTGAACTCCTTCCATGCTGGCCCGGCTGAGCAGTTCAGCTGCTTCGCTCACCTCCCAGTCCCCGCTGTTTGGCTGCCTCTGCTCCCCAAGGCCATGAAGCAACCCCACCATGCCCCCCAGGATCACGCACCTCCCCACGCAGGGTGCAGGCAGCGCAACGGGCTGCAGCGTCAGTGCCAGGACCAGGCACCCTGAGGCGGGCTGTGGCATGGCTGGTATCACAATCCTCACAGCAAAGAGCTCGCCACCTCAGCATTTCTTATCTATAAAAACAATTGAAAGTAATGGAGAACATACCTGTTTGGGGCTGCAGCTCAAGAAGATGAGACCATATATCACGAACTGCTTGTGTATAATAGCCAATCTCAGCATTTGCATGAAGACCGAATACCTCTGGGGTATTAGCAAGTGGCAGAGATTCTATCGCCTCTGCAATACAAAAACACGCTTCTTAAAGGTGGAATATATTAAACCACAGCTACCAGGCAAAGAAAGAATACTGCAGAGAATTCCGTGAATGATTTTTTGGTATTGCTCTGCTTGAAAAAATCAAGTGCTATAGCTGGTGTTGCAACACTGCAAGGATCGACTAAACATTTTTAAGCATGAAATGCACGCACGCACAGACTGGAAATGTATCACTTCATAATAAAAAACTTAACATGCTGTTTACCTGGGGATTTTTTTTTTTTTTTTAAAGAAATGAGGAGCTGGCTGGTAAGCTGACATTACAAAGGGCTGCTCATATAAAGCAAGAACAGTATCATCAATGGATTACAACATTGCAATACATACACACGCAGTGCCTGAAGTTCCTTCCAACTTCTCATATCCAGCAATGGACATACAGAGAGAATGTATACTGTAAGTAGACTTTTTTTTTTTAATGCTAACTTATGTGGCAGAAAAAGCATTTCTTACCAACAAAATCATCTTTTACAGTCCCTTGTGGAATTTTATAATCAACCTTGTCATTTTTATAGAAATGAAACACTTGGAATGTGTCAAATATGAAATCACCAAGGTACTCATCCATATAGACGGTCAGAATGCGACGATCAAAGCTATCAATTGCGCGCCCACCGTACATGACCTAGAAATTAGTTACATCAACATTACAGCACTGGCTTTTGGGGCAGCAAATACAGTTAAAAATCACTGAAAGGTCCAAAACACTTCACTTTTGCAGTGACTGCATGGTATAACAGTGTCTCCCTTAAGGGACACTGATCACATCTTCTCTAGTCCCCTCTCAAGGGGGAACAAGCAGGAATTATTTGGACTTAGTCTGGAGATAGCTGCTCTGGGCACTCCTAATAACCAGTCTTGGTGATTTATGTGCAATGGTACCTTCCTTAGGTACCAGCTCACGCTCAGCTGTGATTAAGTGCTGCAAAATAACAGCTTCCTGTAGGATCTCATGTCACAGCAGCTACATTGAACTGTCCGGCTACTACACAGCACATATCCCATACAGCACTGCAAGAGCTTTAGAAATACCTGTACAGCTCTCACATCAGTAATACTCCACTGTAAAGTTGTGCTGTTCAGTACCTTTCACCAGAGGATCCCACGGGCTCTCTCACTCAAAATTAATTAAGCACCATAACTCCCCTGTTGTGCAGTTACACACAATGGCCCTATTTCATTGAGACAATGAGATTAAGTGACTTGCTCAGGGCTACACAGGAGTTTCAAGACTGCCCAGGAGAGATTCTCAGCCAGCTTTACTTGGTGATATAGCCCCTGCAGAAAGGAAGCTCCATTTATCTGGATTCTCTTACCATCAAGTGTTCCTTAGTGACACTGTAGGCACTCACCTCACCAATAAGATATTTGAGACTGCTCCAGGGGATTTTATCATCATTTTGTTGGAAAGCTTTTGTCAAGTATGTGTTAAGAATTTCCATGCAGACCTAATAAAGTTGTTGGAACATGTGAGATAAGATTCATAAGTCAGCTATACATATCCATAGATTTTATTTAACGTAGGTCTTGTTTGAAAACTAACAATCATTTCTTTCTCAAATAATTAAAAAGTTAAGTATAAATCCTCTTAAGAAAAAAGAAACCCATGAGAGAGGTAATATAAACATGAAGGATTGGGAATCTGATTAATTTTTAGTGGCCAAAATTGACATTATAGAAGATCGGGAGTCTACATGAGTCCACAGCAGAAAAAAATGAGGCAAAATGTTATTGTGAGAAAGGATTAAAGTTGGATAGATTATATGTTTTCAAAAGTAATCTGAGCAACTCAAGAATCTAAGAGCCGTTGTAATTATTTTCTTACCTGGAAATCAGATTCATTAAAATCATACGGTACATTCCAGCCAACCTTCCCAAACTTCCTTCTCTCCTGAACCACAGCGTGGAAAAATGCCAAGACATAGACCAGGGATTTAAAGGCAGGATGTGGGCACTGCTCTAAGGCTTCTTGGGGAATTCTGAAGTAGGTGGCTCTCATATTCAGTTTCAGACCATTAGGTGGTTCTGTCACAACCTATCAAAATAATTAGGGAAGCCATCAATTACTGGATAGCCTCAGGAAAATAAGCTGTAAATATATCACGCTCTCTAAGCTATACAATGCAAGCTTGAAAATTTTGAGCAGCTTTCCAAATTCATATCAATATGGAATTTTTTCTTAAGTAAAGACACAAAACAGACCTTTTAAGTTTATCAAGGTAAACACACATATGTAAAGAGAAACTTGATATTATTTTAGAAATAGACATTAATATGTATCATACTTGAAGATCTAATTTACTGAAATATTACCAGTACTTTACATATTTTGGAGTGTCCTACATATCACCACAGTAAGATGGCTTAACAGTCTTTAATATGGCTTTACTGATGATCAAACTGAGGCAGAGCCAGCTTCCTGGCAGCTTTTTCAAAGTGCTATAAAACCTGTGTTCTCACTGCTCATGGCTAGACCTAGAAAGTGCATATTTGCAGTCTTTTAAAGATATATTCATGCTCACTTCTCCCCGCTGCAGCACTAAGCGCTGCTGGAGGTGAATACTCCAGAGCTGTCATCAATACACTAGAGCACATATTGGGTGGATCTGTCATCCCACTGCTTTCAAATCTCTGAAATAAAATGATTATGTTTACAGGACTGGTTCACCACAACAGAAGTAAAGCAGCCATAGAAAAGAACATTAGGACAGCATCATGGCTTGTGCCTTCAAAATAATCAGCTCAGCTTGCTTGTGATAAATGCTGCAGCCTGAAGTAGCAGCTGGAAACCATTATCCTATTACAACGTCTGCTCCACTGGCACTATTGCCAGGCTAGACAGAGACTTCAGTTCTGCACTTCAGCGTCAGGACTGACAGGAGTATTTCTGTCTCTCCGGATATTTCTCACTTGTGGTGGCATTTGAATCTAAAGAGCATTTGTCACATTTCCAGGTTTACTCACAAACCTCTACTCTGAAATTACTGCTTCAGAAAAAAACTGCTGAACAGCTTTCATCCAAAGGAAAAATCACCATAAGATAAACAGGATGATGAAAAAAGGATTTGGCTTATTAAGACAAAAAGCTGGTACATGCAGCCCAAGTCAACCTGCTGCTTTCAGGTCATGCTCCTCCCAAAGCCTGTTTTGCTGAATAAGAGTGGCAGGACATGCCCTCCTGACAGGGGTTTCCCCACTGCACAGTACCTTTAAGGACTTTTGCAGTATTCCAATTGGGAAGCCCTTGGTCGGGTCAGTAGTCAGCCAGAGGCGAAAGTCTGGGTGAGGCTTTGTAATTTTCTCCAGGGCCTTTTCCAGATTGATAAGCCACCTCACCAAAAGGTGACAGTTCTGCAACATTAGCCACTCTCCACGAACCACCACATTCTCCAGCATCTGCAAAGCAATCTTAAGAGAGGGAAAGAAGGGAAAGAACAGTCTGTGAGTAACTCTCCCTTTATCATGTAAGAAAACTGACTCTGATGGGTTAGTGCAGTGGATTTCTTCCTGCTAGCAAGCACACTCAGCCTTTTAGTTAGTTTTAGTAGACTTACCAGAATGCTCCTTGCTGAGAACAGACCACAAGAAGTTGCTCTGAGGTGCTTTTTATTTCATTAATTCCTTTTGAAATTAAAAGTCACGCACAGCATTGAAGTATTTCAAAACAGTACAGGAGCGTGCATGGCCCAGAAGAGGGTGAAGATCAGAGCCTAGGAAGTGGTGGTCTAAATGAATCTAACAGGAGTTCTCCCACTTGACTGAATTCACAGCAAATTCAGTCAGCTGCTAAGCTTTGGACATCCCTGCCTTAGTGTCCATAACAAAAAGGAGAGCTACAGGAAAGACAGAAAGAGCAGCAGGATGTCTTTTTGGTAACAAACACCGTGACTTCCAGTCAACTCATGTCCATACACAGGGACACACGGTCACTGATTAACCTTTGAAAGGCTGCAGAGTAACATCTTTTCAGCTCAACTATTTTTTAACAGACCACAATACCATTCAGAATCTACCCTTACCCAAACCATAAAATCAGCCAATCAGCCAAATGCCCCGTTTCACATTACAGGAAAGCATTATTCCCAGGCTGGTAAATTGTGAGCTATGTCTGAACCACAAAGTAACTCCCTTTAAAATGGAGCAGGCCTTTGGAAAGGAAATTTGAACAGGCCCACAACATTAGGAGCATCATTCGCAATTCACAGACTAAGTTGCTGCACACAGCAGGTCCCTACCCTCCTGCTGAAGTTACCTTTTCTTGGCCTTGTCCCATGGCTAGGAGTTTGAGTTTATCCCCTCCAAAGCCCGTCCTCTCGGCCAGTTTCATGAGGTCACTGACAGGATCAGAGCCAGGACTTAAGATAAAAACAACGGGTGAGTAAGGAGTGCTCTGCTCAAAGATAGCTTCAAAGCTGATCACAGGGGGCTGCACATACCTGGTAGGAAAAGAAGCACAATAAACTGCTAATTTACACAAGAGCAGCCATCTTGTGTAAAAGATGACTTTTACACAAACATCAAAGTTCATGGCAGACTGCACATGGAAGTGATACAGAGACAAACCACACTCTGTTGTTTAGGCAAATTACAAAGTCATTTACATAGTTGATTACAACTCCAGTTCTGTGTGAAATACCTGAATGGTGTGATTCGGATTTGAAAGAAGAGAGTAACTCACTTCTCACTCATTGTCAGAGTAACATAGTCCGTTACTGCCCGATATAGCCGGTCCACCCGGAAACACCGTAAAAGTAGAAGCTTCTGAAAGTTTGTGAGATTGTTCTGGTACTGCATGGGGAATGGCATCTGCTCCAGAGCATCTGTATCATACCACTGGGAAGAAAAGATGGGAGACAATGCTAATGGATCAAATGGCTCTGTCAATGAAATTACTAGGAAAGCAGACAAAAGCGATTTGATTTACGAGGGGCCAAGAGACACAAGGAGAACAAAGAAGAAAGTCAATCAGCTGCAAAGAAATATTAAAAGATTAAGTGAATGTAAAAAAATCAACTTTTTCAGTATAAAGTATTCAAGTCTAGAAACACATTTGTACTTCCATTTTATGTCAAGTAATTCTCTTAAGATACAGGAAACAGCATCTCAAGCAAAAAGTATTAACAGATTGCTTACAGAAAGACTTCTTATAAAGCAAGAAGACATGGAATGAAACTAAAGGCAGAACAAAGGAAAGTCTGTGTTTGTAACTAGCCTATAGAACTCACTGCCACAAGAAGATCAAAGTACAATTTAGCAGTACANGCAAGGCCTTGACAGAAAAAGCTAGTGGTGACATGCCTCCTGCTGAGTGCTATGGCACATTGCATCATACTTGAACATTTAATACCAGAAGAAAAACAAGGAGAGAAAACAGGATTGCAGAAAAGCACGTACATTTTTCCATACATCTGGATTTTTTTCCACATCATCTGGAAGGGATTCAAATTTCTCAGGAAATAGTTCAGACAAGCGAATTAGGTCTTCCCAGCCTTGATCTGGAAGCCAAGCATACGGTTTCTTTCGTGCACTCTTCTCCAGGGAAATATTGCCTAGTCACATTCAGAAACCAGAGTGAATGTCCATGTCATAAATTCTCCAATACATGACCACACATACAGTCCCACTGCACAGAGGAACCA
>WAAD01041879.1:194823-217003 GCA_013389945.1 Fregata magnificens | reverse complement strand
GGGAGCAGGAGAGCATGGAGGGGAGCAGGAGAGGGACAGAGGGGAGCAGGAGAGCATGGAGGGGAGTGGGAGAGGGACGGAGGGGAGCAGGAGAGCTGGGAGGGGACAGGCAAAGGAGGAGAGAGGGGAGCAGGAGAGGGGTGAGGCACCCTGGAGCAGGCCGTGGCTGTGGCCTCTCCCTGGCCCAGAGCCTGGTAAACCCTGGGGGGNCTGGGAGGGGAGAGGGATGGAGGGGAGAGGGAGAGGGACAGCAGGGAGCAGGAGAGCATGGAGGGGAGCAGGAGAGGGACAGAGGGGAGCAGGAGAGCATGGAGGGGAGTGGGAGAGGGACGGAGGGGAGCAGGAGAGCTGGGAGGGGACAGGCAAAGGAGGAGAGAGGGGAGCAGGAGAGGGGTGAGGCACCCTGGAGCAGGCCGTGGCTGTGGCCTCTCCCTGGCCCAGAGCCTGGTAAACCCTGGGGGGTCATAACGGAGGAGCGAGGGGTGGTGGCTGCACATCCCACCAAGGCCAGGGCTGCCCTAGTGCCACTGACCCTACCGCACCCTTCAACCCTCCAGAGCCCCTGTACTGTAGCCGATTGCGAGGGGTGGGTTGTGCACAGGTGGACTGCTGTTGTCCGTCCATCCTCTGCCTCTTTGTGCTCTACCTAATGCTTCTTCCTCTGGATTTTGAGACTATTTTGTTGTCTGTAGGTACAGCTAAAAACTAAGGCGTAATAACATCTGTATCAAGTGCGTTATCTATATATAAAACTATTTCTTAGTGTTGAACTAAATATACAGGTACATAAAGATTCTTTGAAAGGTGCTTAGCGGCTTGAAATATTAGTAGCCTCTTCAGATATAGATTAGTGGTTATGTTTGAACAATCCATGCGGTAAATTGTGATGCTGGCTGATAAATTATATTTCTCATGTACCAACTTTCTGAAATAATATCCTGCCCTATCTTTTTGTTCCACATTATTTCTGAAGACATTTCTGCCCTGCAGAAATTTGAATACCATTTTGGTTAAGCAGCCACTTTTTATCAGTTTCTTGATTGGTTAATAAAGGTAAATCTGACCACATTTGTCATTAAATGCATTTCTAGCTTTTTTTTCCCCTCTACTTTTTAAAAGAAACAATTAGTCTATCAACATGCATTATTCATTCTAAGCTTTTCCAATCTGTTCTTCACTATTTCCTTACTAGATTTTTTTCCCAGCATCTCATTTTTTCCTAGTGTCTCTTGGCCATCACCGTTTTAACTGAAATATCCCAAATTCAAATATTCTGCTGCATTTGAAACTGACAGAATTTATTTGTGGTGAGGAACACATAAAGGAGAGAACATTTTTGCCAAAAGGATTATTTTCCAGTAACTGATGCTGTTTCTTCCCTTGCTCTTTATAGGGGCCTTTTGACTCAAACTTTGTGCTGCTTTTTTTCTGCACTGTGGCCCCGGTTGCTCATCCTTAGCACTCCTCCCTTGTATTAGTCACAAAATCTTGTCCGAGATGTTCCTGCCATCCACCAGTTGCAAGTTGCTTTTTCATCCCTTCCAATTAGACATTACTCAGAGATGACAAGCTTCTTGCCAGTAACCCAACACGTCTATTCTGAGGCTCCAAGCACTAAAAGTAGCAGACTCCTCGCATCAGAGGAGCTCCCCTGTGGCTGCCTTCAGAGTGGAAACAGGGCTCTGCAGGTGTACGGAGAATTAATCTCACAGGGAAAGCAGGGCTGAAAAGAACTTGAGACATCACTTGTCCTGACGGTCTGCCCCATTCTTCAAGAATCTCCAGTGAAGGGGATTTCTCAGGCTACCTAGGCAATCTCTTCCAGGGCTGACAGGTACAAAAAAATCCTTAATGACTAGCCTTAATCTCCCTTTTTGTCTTTTAAATCCTTTGCTTCTCATTTTATCCCCACTAGACACAGAAAAAAAAAAAAAAGACTCCCTTTCTTCTGATAGCAATCTGTTTGTATTTAAGACTACTATCTTGTCTCCTGTCTTCTCTAGAAAAAGCCCCATCATACTTCGGAGATGAATATGCAGAGAAACCATTATGTCCAATGGGACAGATAATACATCTCTTTTTCCAAGGTAAAAGATTTTGTATCCAGCTCTATCAATCTTGCAGACTTTTGCATAAAAGGCTCTCTGATTTATAGAGGATTTTTGTACGCAGAAATCATACAAAATAGACTAATCTCAAATGGGTTCAGTGATAAGATCAACCAGACAACTCACTGATGGCAGATAGAAATGCAATCAAAAAAGAAATTGGAGTGTTTTGGGGTTGTTTGGGCTTTTTGAGCTATAAAATCAAACTACTCCATTGTGAAAAAAGGGGACTCAAACCACTGGTAAATGCTGCACAAAGGAATTATTAGCCAAGTGATAGAGGCTGGCAGTTTCCCAAAACGCAAATTGTCTCTGAGACCAAAATATCTCTAAGTAAGCAGGGAACATATTTATGAGTAGTGGTGATTTTCCAGCAGATCTCATCTTGTCATAATGGGCATTTAAGAATGGGGGCCTGCGCTGAGGCATTAAGCTTTGGCAAGCAGCACAGAGCTGAAGAAGATAAAGGAAGAGCATGAGGAAGTCTTCCTTGGAGAGCTTCCCACACACCTTCTTCTGCGCTTTCCTTCTCCTCTGCGCTTGTCATGCCCACTCATTCCCATATCAGGTGAGGACACCGCTGCTTTCCTCGGCAGCCAGTGTCACAGCACAAGCGTCTTTCCTCCAGCTGTTGCTGGTAAGCACCAGTGGCACCACGGCACCATGTCAGCCCTGACCACAGGCTCCCGACGTGAAGAGGCTCACGCAGATTATGTATGGGCTCCCAAAGCTTTTCCCCTGACCTTCTGGCATCTTTATGGCCTCAAGTTGCGTCAGGGGAGGTTTAGATTGGACATCAGGAAGAATTTCTTTACTGAAAGAGTGGTTAGGCATTGGAACAGGCTGCCCAGAGAGGTGGTGGAATCGTCAACCCTGGAGGCGTCCAAAAAAGGTGTAGACGTGGCACTCCACGGCCTGGTTTAGGAGTCATGGTGGTGTTAGTTGATGGTTGGACTTGATGATCTTAGAGGTCTTTTCCAACCTTAATGATTCTATGATTCTATGATTTAGTGCCAAATTTCTCCTCCATCATGCCCGGATCCTGCCAGGGTGCAGCGTCTCAGCTTTCCTCTCACATCCAGCCCTGATGGTGCACCGCAGAAGAGGTGTCCTGTGGGGCACGGGCGCACAGACCCAACGCCAGAGCCACACTCGGTGTCAGCTGGCTCGTACCACTGGGGTGATAGGAGCACTACTTGATGCAACTGCTATCACCCGCATAGCCTGCTGAAGAGCCATCCCATCTCCCATCCACCAGCTGCGTGGTAGCACATTTACTGCGGAGGTGGGAGACGCACAGCCCCTCTGCCTGGAGGGAGCTCACTCCCTTTGTCACCTCCACACGCTACCTTGTTGGTGCTCGGGGAGGACGGACACTTACCTCTCCTGCTGAAGCTTACTGTGAAGTAAGGGAAGAAGGAAATGGGAACCTGACTTTATGGCAGAGAACATCACTCCTGCCAGGCCTGCTCTTGCATTCTGTATTCAGCAGTCATTGTCTGAAGTGCAAGGAGAGCTCGGAGAGCCAGGAGAGCAACACAGGTCTGGCTTTCCCAGATAAGTCGGCAGAGCTTTGCTCCTGTCCTCTCCTGTTCTTCATAATTGCACCCTATCAATAACAGCCATTAAAAGGAAATAATCGTTTCCTGCTTTCTCCCATGAGTCAGAGTTTCTGAAAACAAGCCGGTTCTGGAGGCACACAGCAAGAACTCAGTGGATCTGTACTTTCCCTTGCAGTAGAGCCCATGGGACTCAGCTTGCAACTCTGACTTATAAGTGTAAGGTGCCAGGAGGGAACTGCAGCGTGGGAGGGTGTCAAAGCGGCATAGCTAGGGGAAAGCTGCTAGACGTAATCAGCAGAAAACAAGAAGGCAAGATATTCCAAATTCTAATCCACTCTGAGATTTCAGACTCCTATTCAGTGCTTGCTTACCTACCTCAACTTTAAATTCCCAGTCCTTTCTTGGAGAAGATGCCTGAAGCACTTCCCTTTCTGCACGGGGAGAAGGTCACAGCTGTGTCCTGGTACTTGAGGGGATGTGCTGGCGCATCACTTGCAGATGCTGCTACAACAGGCAGAGCACTCGGTGTGGGGAAGCTCTGGTTTCAGCTCTGTGTTCTGACGAAGGGAATATAAATCCGCCTTACAGAAAAGTGTTATAATTCAGCTGGAAGCTATTTTGGGATTCAAAAGGGAGAATCTCCAGTGCAAGAGGAAACATAAATCTCCCAGGTGTTAGAAGTGGAGGACTCGCAGAGTGCAGTTTGAAGGATCCAATGTTTTGCTGTGACTGGATAGAGGACCTGAGCCGTCTTGCTGCTGCAAGAGCTGGTGGCACTGGGGAGTGGTACATCGGCACTGCAGACGGGGTGACACTGCTCATCACAGTTGAGTGATGGCATTTAAATGCTACTGCTTCTACAGTTTTTGTCAGCTTGTGCTTCTGAAAGCAACTGGGACTCTGAATCAGCCCAAGTGTATTTTGGCACCTCGACCAGGTTGATGCAATTATGCAGGTTGTGTGTCTGTCTGTCCCTGCAGCCTCACTGCTCCTCTTGCACAAAGCCATTGCTGCCCTGCGGGGTGCCCCAGGGGGTCATTGCACCCAGGACCAGAGGTCTCACAGGTAACTGTGGGCAGTTGTACCCCTTGTTGTGAAAACAGAAGTCTGTGGAAAGAAGGAAGATCCCGTAAATGCCTGCCCTGCAACAAGGCTACGGCATGAGCTTGCACCACGCTGGGTGGTGGTCCCGGCGGGAGGGAGAGCTTATACATCCCCCAGCTATTGGAAAGGAGACCTTACGAGCTCACGATCAACTCTGAAACAGAAATCTGTCAGAAATCAGGTCTGTTCCTTTTGCAGCTCGCAGAAAAGCTTGTTTGTAAAGAGGGCTGGATATTGAGTGGCAGGGGACGCTCCCTGCCCCAGCCGCAGAAGAGAAACTGGGAGGCTGCCTTGCAGAAACTGCTTCAGTGCATGGTTAGAGCTTGCAACCGCTCAGTGACAAGGAGTACATTGAAACTGTACTGCATGCTCACCAAGCCTCCACTCATTCTCGCCCTAGAGTGCAATAAATTGGCCCTATCCCATCTATTATTTATTATTCTGTATTAATGATGGAAGTATATTACAGTAGTACTTAGAGGCCCTTGTCAGAGATCCTGCACTGAGATGGGTGTTGCAGCATTGCACGGGAGGAAGTAGCCCCTGCCCCGCAGAATTTACAGCCCAATTTCAGCCACCCAGCAGATTTACAGGAGATTTGACACGAATAGCCTGAGACCTGCTATGTGCCAGAAAGAAATATAAAGGAACCAAGTCCCCAAACCCATTCATCTTTCCTTCTCAAATAGCTGAAGGATGCAAGATCTAGGCAGAGGAAGGCGTTCCTTCCGTGACAGAATTAAGAGAGAGAAAAATCAGGCTGAGTACCAAGAAAACCCATTCCTGGCACAGCCAGGCTGTGCGCTTCTTTCTCGGAGTGTGATAGGAATCCCTGTATCTCCAAGCAGGAATTGCGGTGTAGGGAACATCTTGCTGTTACAGGAGGGTTGGTTCGGGCGAGCAAAGAGATCTTCTCCAATAATGGCGGCTCTTCTCTGGAAGAACGGAATTAACGCTTTGTGCTACACTTCTCATTTGCGGGCATACTCTGTTTTTCTAGACGAATGCCGTCAGAGGGCATTCATAGGGATTGCAAAAATCAGGAAGCTTTGGTGTGCATGCAGCAGATGGAAACGAGCAGGTGAAGGCACACTGGCTGCACACCCCAACAATGTGATTATTTGCATCTTCATTCAAATTGTTTCTTGTTACATAATGATTTTGTACACAGTGGAGTACTTAACCTAATTTGTATTGATCTCAGTTGCTTTCATTTGTGCATACTTAATTCAGAGAGGTAATCAAATTGATTTTTGAGGCCTCGTTTTTAAGAGATTGTAGTAACACATATACAAGAGGTTGCTTTAAGTGAATCGTAGCGGAAGAAAAACATTTTAAACCTTTGGAAAACCTTTTGATGGTCATTTCATTGTGTTCAGTATTACTAGCATAATTAAATTTCCTTCACATTGAGTTCTCTCCGAAATCAAATTGAGGAACATTTTTTAGTTCCATCAGACAGATAACTGGGTTTAGTTGACTTTGTACTACACCCGCATGAAACCACATACGGGAGATCAATATTCACGGCTTATCCTTACGAACGATAGAGAGAAATTACTACTGGATTAAGGGAATATTGTTCCCTGCTTGGCTCCTTCTTAACATTTGCTATTTATTTCATAGTTCCAAAGTCACTTTTGCCATTAGAGTAGAAACATTGTAAAACCGGTGATTCTCTGAGGGTGTTAGTTAACTCGAGAAACTGCAGGGAACCAAATTTAGAGGAGGTGAGGGCAAAGGGAGACTTTTTTCAGTGAAAGTAGACCATGAAGTATGGCCCTGAGAATTTTCAGACTGCTAAATAGTCCTCTATGATTTCTGGTTAAAACCCCTTTGCCTAATTGGTTTAAAAGTAGAGATACCTGAGGGGGGAGATGGCTTGATGTCAGATTTATGTTGGGGATGGATTGATGTCAGATTTATGTTGGGGTTTTGTTTGTATGAGTGCCGGGCTTGCACTATGCTTGTGCTTCACAGGACATGAAATCACACAAGCTCTTTCGTTAACGTTTCCAGTATCCGAAGGAAACCGGTGTCAGGCTCTCAGAAGAGAAATGGGATGGGTCTGTAGTCTCCGCAGGTCCCTCTGTGCCTGTCTCTACAGTTTGTGATAACAAAGGCTGGTTAGCAAAGCCCCTCTGCCCATAAGCATCACTGCCCAGGGCCCCCATATGGACCAGCTCCCGCATCTCCAGGACGTGGCTTCCCAGACTCCCTGCAGCTCTGGCCATGGTGGCATTAGCCAGTGGAAGATTTCACATTAACACTTTTTCCTTTGCTTGAGCAATCATCGTTTCTGTGTTGGCATGCTTGCCACAAGCATAGCTCCAAGCAGGGCTGAGCCAGATGAGTGGAGCTCGCCCCATCCTCTGCCAGCAGCACGGTTCCCATCCTCCTTCTCAGGTGTGAGACATGGGCTTTCTCTGGATGTACTGGATGTACTGGCTGTACTGGCCACCAGCAGCATTCACGTGAACACACTCCCACCCAGGCTCTGCAGATCTTGCTTTCTGAAGGACCCGCTGAGGCGATTCACAGACACACAGCCTCCAGACCACCGGGCTCCGCAAGCAGCTCCTCTTCTTCACCGAGGACTGCTCAGGCACCACCCCAGCCCCCGCAATGCCTCCCTGTCCTGCTCCGCCTCCTCCTGATGCTGGTGACCCTCATGTCCTCGTCGCCCCAGCTGTCTCCCTCCCGGAGCACCAGCCTCTGAGCGGGGAAGCAGAGGAGCTGAGGGAGGAGAGAGGCCCCAGCTCACTCCAGTGAGCATCCCTGCCCCATGCCCAAGGGTTCGGAGGGTGGGGTTTGGCTGAATGCTATTGCGGTGCTGCCAGTCACAGCGGTGAGCTCCGTATCAATCAATTTTAGCCTACATATGGCAAAAGCGGTTTCTATAAAAAGGACCGGTCTTTCTGTGGCTGCATAAACAGCGGATAGGAACTATTGCTGCCTATAGGGATACGCAGCGCTGCTTCTGAGTTTCATAAGGCCAGCGTTACGCACTGCAGATTGATTGCTCTGAGCCGCACATTGTTTCAGCCATTAACGATGGAGCCCGGTGGATATCTGTCAGTGAAAAAAACTGTCATGAGAAAACGCCAAATTGCCTGATCTGAACCGTTGCATTTTATCGAGCTTTCACCAGCTGCGTGGAGGACTTGCTCCGGACTGTGGGTCCCACCCCGCAGGGATCCACCGGCTGCCGCAGCTCTCCCGAGTGAGCTGGGCTAGGGCTGGAGCACGGTGGGATCCACAGCCTGGTGGGGGGGTGGGCAGGGCTGGGCAAGGCTGCTCTGGGCGCTGGGGACCACTGCAGCTCCTGGGGGACGAGCGTTCTCGTCGTAGAAGGGCGGAGGGGAGAGCCCCACAGCGGCGCTAGTGAATCCGCTGCCTTTTGCTGGTAGTTGCCATGCATTCATCTTTAATGATAGAGTACATTTCCCAGTGCTTCAGTCTTTATAAACAGAAGTTATAAGGCAATACTTACTTATCAACTGAAACGTTTCTAGGTATTGTTCAGGATTTATAGCTATTTGTAATGCAGGGGCTGGCTAGGTTCCTCTCTTGGAAGGAAGAAAATGGAAAAGAAGAGTTATTGTTGCAGAAAATAAGACAAATGAACTATTAGTAAAAATACTCAATTTAATAATATTCAGTGACAAAAAAAATTGAGCTTAAATTAGAAGCGTGTGAAGTTTACAAGGAAACCAAAACTCAGATGGGCTTGCAGAAATAAAATAAAAAAAATCACCACTTCCCAGCAGATCCCTTTCAAGTAGATGGGGTTGCAGATGCTGGAATTGGTGCAGTACACATCGGTCCCTACAGCCCCTGGTTACAGCGGGGTCATGATTTCTTCCAAAGCGGTGTGATATGATTCTTTTTTCCATGTGAATTTTATTGAAAGCTATTAAGTGCGGGCAGTTTAGAGGAAATTTTTTAGAGAGGTGTGCCCCGAAACGCGATGGAGTCTGTGGCAGACACGAGCCAAGGCCGTGTCCTTCCCCGCTGTCACCCGCTCGCAGCGAGGCGTCTGCCTGCAGGAGGGGGACGCGCCCCAGCTGCATCCAACACTTGTGCCCTGGCTGCAGGGGAAGCCGGGACGTGGGATGCCCTGCTTTTCCCTGGCTAATGTTAGGTGAAATGAGTGCCAGCCTTACTGATCAGGGGAGCTGGCTTACCGGTGCAGGACATTCGGGGAGACAGCCCCTGAGCAAGGCTCTGCGGAGACAGAGGCAGGCGAGCCGGGAGCAGTGGGGTTTTACCCAGTTCCTGGAGCTGCAGCTGCGCAGGGCAGCCTGGACCGAAGGCTGGATTTTGCTTTCCTGGCTGACAAACAGGGCACGGCACTTGGGTGGCACATCTCCCAGCTGCCAAACGCTCGCATAGAAAGGTAGGGTTGGGTGAAACTTTCTGAGAGCTGCTGTATCTGTTAGCCGGAGGGACAACTGCCTGCCTGCCTGCCTCAGCTCTCCCTATCTCTGGGATCTAGCAAAATATTTCAGCGCATATTTAACCTCAGGCTTGCAAACACACTAATAAAAAATCAACGGATTGTCTTGCATATTTAAAGTTGAACATCTGAGTAGTTGTTTTCTTTGTCAGAGGAACCTTATTAGCGCTGAGAACTGCAGAGATTCTGGGGCTCATTCCCGTCATCTCCCGGTGCCCCACCTGACTCGCCTCCCACCCCTCCACACTTACTCTGGGTGCTTCTTTTAATTTTATTTTTTTATTTCTAAGCAGTACCCAATTCTGTTTTAAAGCAACATTTTCTAAACATTCCCTTAGTTTTAGCTTCAGAACAAAACCACGCTCACTGAGGACAGACTGTCTCTCCTTGGGGACACAGCCCCGCAGTGTGGTGTCAGGTCTCTGCGCCACTTTTAATGCCCTTTAAATCAGTGGGTTTACACTTCAGTCGACATTAAGCGAGGCAGTACTGAATCTATTTCTGACCTCTTTCTATATTGTTTCTATGTAAAGCATCTTTAGTCCAGTGTAGAAGAAAAGGGAAGGTTTGGGGTTTTTTTTCCCACAGTTACGCCTTTCAATTCTTGCCAGTTGGCCGTTTTCTTCCATAGAATATGTTCAGTATTAACTGCAGTTAATAAATCAAATTGTTCTTAGAATCAAGATGGCCGCTTCTCTTCCCTCTACTATTAAAACGTTTCTCTTTCTGTAGGCAGGTTTCCTGGATAATAACGTTATTTTATTAGAGCGCTCACTCCATTTTTCTCTTCTGATAAATGCATGTCAAGGAACAACATTTGCCTTTATGGTGCCTTTTCAAGAGCAAACTTAACAGTTCAAGGAAAGTATTTACTGAATGCATTGAAAGGCACATACTTTTGCATTATTTATTACAAGATACCAATAACTGTAAGACGCAGAGTATCTCTGGACATAAATTAGTGATGTTAGGAAACACTAGACTCTTCCCAGTGTCCCGGAACCTATTAGAAACTGCAGCAAAGATGCAGGCGCTCGTCACATCCCCAGTGCTGGGGGTACCGCCGCACGGATTCCAGACAAAAGGTGAAGTAAAGCCTCGAATGCAGAAATCCAGCCTAAAATCTGCTTTTTCATCTCAGACAGGCAGTAAAACATTATCTGTGGAGTGTGTTATCTGGTAGGTTAGAGATGCAGTCAGGGAACCCAAATTCTTCCTCTGTGATGCCTTTGGGCTAATCACCTCCGGAGACCCGAGTCTGGCCATCGGGACGCGGTATCGAGCTCACCGTGCAGCCTCCAACGTGCCCACGCAGGAGCGTCCTTGCTGCCACCCCGCTCCCTCGGGTCCCAGCAGAAACCCTGTGCTGGTGCCGCTGCCTCCAGGGGGGCCGTGCTATGAATCGCTCCCAGGGGTGCGACCTGTAAGTCTGGGTTTGGACCCAACTCTCCGGAGCGTCCTCCTCTCACATTTTGGCCCTCTTGGGGTATTTCAAATGGTCCGGCCCCGACCTTCCTCCCAGAGGCAGCTCTGCTGCAGCCACTGGAATTTGGCAGCTGAGAACGGATGCAAGAGAGGGGTCAGGATCAGCCACTCCAACAAAATATTCCAGTTTTCTGCAGAAAACCTGTTAAATACTGTCCCATGCACGAAAGGAAGCTGATCAGGGTAGTCCGTTATGCACCCGGCTGAGCCAGGCTCCCTGTGGTGCCATGCTCAGGCACAGGTAGATGGGTACAGTCCTGAGTTTGGGTTAATTACAGACATTTCCACAGCCTGAGTTTTGCATTTTGGAGCAGGTTCTCATTTCACATTCTAGCCCTGCAGAATTATTTAATAGGGCTGCTTAAAAACCTGTCCACTTATCAATCCACTCTACTTATTTTGTCCCGGCACATTACCTAACCATGTCAACATATGGATTTTTTTTTTATCTTACTGCCCTGTGTAGACAGCCTTGTCGGGCTATTTTTAAATCTGGGTATGCTACAGCAGCGGTATTGGTTTCAGCACTTGATGTTCTCTCTCTGCTAATAAATACAGATCAGCTATTAATACTGATTTTTTTTAGGATCCATTAGGATCTCTTGGCACAGCGATGGTCAGGTGCTGCTGCCCTGCCTGACCTGAGCTCTGATGGGCATTTCTGGCTGGCTTCACCCTTGCCCTTGGGAGGCGCCCCAGGGAGACAGATGCCGCTGACCACCGCAGAGCACTGCCGGCTTGCCCAAGGGGCGAGCACGCAGCTGCCCTGTGGCTTTCAGCCCTTCCCACCCAGCCGCTGCCGGCTCCCGAGGCTGGAGCGAGCTGGGGAGCGGGGACGCTGGCCTTGCTGAACCTCCAGCCCAGGAAAGCAGAGGGTCAGGCTTTAAGGCAATAAGGGCAATCTGAGGAGCAAGGGGAGATTTCTTCTCAGATGCAAGACATTGGCCTGTTTTAAAAGAGATTTGCAATCCAGGGTGTTTTAGACTATTTTGCCCTCCTGGAAGGAGCTTCAAAATGCATGCTGTAAACCCAAATGCAGATAAACTCAAATATATAGGGCCCGGGTTTGTAGAGAGCTCAGCTGGCTTTATGCCTGGAGGCCCCCCCTAGCACAGCCTTGCTCTGCCATGGCTGGAGAGGCATCCCCCGGTGCACGATGGGCTGCTGCCACGGCTGACCCCCGGCGGTCTCTGCGTGGGGCAGAGGGAGAAGAGGCACAGAGTCTTGGGGCGGTGACACCGCCGGGAGTCACTCTGGGGCAAAAACCCCAGGGAAGGAGGGGGAGAAGGACCAAGGCGAGCCCGTGCCTGACCCGCTGCTGTGGGAGCCTGAGTGTTGTCACCTCCACAGAGACAGGCTCTGGTAACCACTGCCAGCAGACATTGGGGAAAAAAAACAGCCAGTGTGTTTCAGCAAAGCTGCACGTTCCTAGAGGATTTCTGTTGGGAAGCGTTACCTCATTTCTGGACCAGCTTGTGATAAGCGTCGTGCAGGGTGAGCGTATCGTGCCGTGTAATGCCGTGCCTAGTTTCAGCGATGCTTCCGAGTTTGCTTATGGAAAATGCAGTCATTGCAGTTTAAGAACCTGCTGTGAAGCAGTGATGAAGAGGATGGAGCTGCTGGCGAGCGCGGCTGCGCTGCAGCCAGTGGCTGTGCAGGGGGTGTGAGGTGCCCGGGGGAGGCTGCAGGCAGGGGGAAGAAGCTTCGGTTGGCCTTAAACCACGTGCATCAGGTGGCAGCTGCCGGATGACTTTGGAGCAAAGGCTGCATGGGACTGCCTGGATACCCACGTGATCTAGGGAGGCGTGGAGAGCTAATTGCTGACGAGGGACATTGCCTAAACAGCAGGTACTGCCGCCATGGCATCTCAGAAAGATGTGATTTCACTTCTTCCCATTTTTTCATAGCTTTTCAACATTGTAGTGTCTGAGAGACCACATGAAAGTGCAAACCTACAGAGACCTGTAGAATTTGAGACACACTAGGTGTTCTGGTTATTTCTACGCGAGGCTGTAAGCAAACGGTCTCACAGCAGAAGTTACAAGTTTATCTCACAACAGATGTCTGAAGTTCTGGCAGCTTTTTCAGACAGCAGCTGTTGCAGCAGTGGATAGAAACCACAAATAAATGGGTAAATGGTTAAAAAGTGGCCACAGAGGTCTCTTTCGGGAGAAAACAAGCAAACGGAAGGTTCAGCTGGACTGTGGCAGTTTGTGCTATTGAACATGATTTTTCCCCGGTGGTGGTCACACGAAGTTGCTGCCACAGGCGCTTTGACCGGGGTTTGCTTTGGGGTGTTTAAAGTAATAAAACTCCTGTACAAAAGTTAGACCTGGCTGTTGGGAAGGTAGAACCAGGCCTGCTTTTGGGGATGGAGAAGATGAATGTGGGGAGCGGAGCAGCCTGTCCTGGGTCAGACAGAGCAAAGCTGGGTGCGGAGTTCAACCACGCGTCCTCCCCTGCCATGGGGCTTTACCCATCCCTCTGTGCCTGCGGGTGTACCACCGGCACCTCTCCGTCCTGCGGACATCTTCTGGGAGAGGATCCACTGGCACAGGTGCCTGCGAGCATCCCTCCTGCTGGCCAGGGCCGCCTCGCCTGCCCGCCCCGCTGCTGGGTGGGAGTGAGTGGGGGAAGTGGGCGCAGAAGGATGCGTCGGCACCAGTTCCCCGGGGAGTGCCTGGCCCGAGTCATGTGCATTCGCTGGCAGACAGGGAGGCAGCCCAGCGCGCTGTGGATTTCAGCTGATGCCCAGAAAACACACCGCAGCCCCAGATGGAGGGTGTTTTTGTGTTGCAAATCATGTAGGGAGCACAGGGAGGGGATGGGGGGCAGTTTCTGCTTGCTGAACTGTTCTTTCCCCTGTACTAACAAAGCGGGTTTGGGGGGTTCCTGCCTTCACCATTGTGCCCACAGTAATTGTTTCAAGTATGTGTTTGGAATGGCAGATCAAAGAAAAGGCTATCTGTCCCAAAATGTGGATAGATGTATTCTAAGTGCATGAACAGCAATTTCCAGTCGTATTTCCTCTGTCCTGTACATTACCCAGGGGATGGAGTTTACATTATGGAATAGCGGCCTGCACAGTTTTGTTAAAAAATAGTAATCTGCAGTTGTTATATGCTACGGCACATGAGAAGTTTCTGCAAAGAATTAATCTTTGTCTTAGCTATTGAGGGGAAAAAAAGGATGTGCTTTGCATTTTCTTTCCTAGACTGACATCAGATAAGCTAAATTGTTGATTCTAATGCTGCTGTAACAGAAGAGCAACACATTTCTCAGATGGTGGCTTTATAAAAAGTGTGGAAAATCTCAAAGCTGTGCACTGTCCAGAAATTGCAAGTGAATTCGAGGGCTCTGTCTGAGGACGGTTGGGGGCAGCACTGATTGCCTAGGAATTCTGTGCCCGAATGCCTAACAATCAGGTGCCCGTCCAAAATAATTTCTGAAAGTGCAGGTCTTTGGGAGGCAAACTCAAACACCAGCGTAGTCCCCCTGGGATTCTTCTGCGAGCCCTTGGGTGCCACGTGCCGGCACAGTGCTGGCTCAGCTGGCAGCTGTGCACCGCTGGCTCTGCGGGCCCTGGAGGAGGGTGACTGCTTGCGCCCACCGCACGCTGGTCTCTGTGCCCAGAGTGGCCGGCGGGGTCTACGGGCAGCCACGCGTGTCCTGACGCTCGCTTTCTCTCTCTCTCTCTGCCCACCCCTTCCCCAGCCTGCAAACGCAAAGAGCAAGAGCCGAACAAAGAGCGAAGCAACTCCCAGAAGAAATCTCGCCTGGTTTTCACGGACCTCCAGCGCAGAACGCTTTTCGCCATCTTCAAGGAGAACAAGCGCCCCTCCAAAGAAATGCAGATCACCATCTCCCAGCAGCTGGGCCTGGAGCTCACCACCGTCAGCAACTTCTTCATGAACGCCCGGCGGCGCAGTCTGGAGAAGTGGCAGGACGACCTGAGCTCCGGGGGCTCCTCCTCGGCCCCCAGCACCTGTACCAAAGCGTGATGGGGAGCGGCCGGTGCGGCGCGGCACGGCGCGGCACGGCGGAGAGAGCGGCTTTGCAGCGGGGCCCTTCACTGGTGACTTAAAGCACAATCCCCCTGGAAACGAACCCCAGCCCAGCTGTAACAGAGGACACTTCTTACGGCTTTTAGTCAGTCTTAGCAGGCGCAAGTTAAAAATTAACCTCTTTCTATACAATACTATGCTCAGGACAGGCAAAGCAGGTCTGAAACATAGGGGAGTCGTTCGTGAGGCAAGTTTCTCCTGAGCCCCAAAGAGCCCCGGCTGGTGGGGGTGCCGCTGCAAGCCTGGGCAGCCTGCCCGTGCCCGGTGTTTGCCGGCAGGGCGCTGGTGCTGGCCACGCCGCCCTGCACCAAAGCTTGCCGCCGTGGTGCAGCCACGCGAGAACGGAGCACAAAGTCTGACACGTAGACACTAAAGAATCCGAGAACCTGTTTCTAAAACTCAGGCATGGTTTTGTTAAGTGTTTTAGGGGAAAAAAAAGAGATCAAATTTAAGGTTTTGTTTGGGGTTTTTTTAGTTTGTTTAATTTAATCAGCGAGTATAGCTTGATCGTGGATCAGAAAAATTCAGTTCACTTGAGCTCAAAGTATCAAGCACAAAACCAGTAGCTACAGAAATAGGTACGATCCTGGACTCACTGCAGCGATTGTTTTGAGATGCAGTCTAACTTCCAAAGTCGGTAGGGAACACCTCTGTGACCACACGAGCCTCAAGCACAGTTTGCAGTTTGTCACAAGTTCTGTGTTTGTACCTAATGCAGATGCACACTCAGGAGGTCAATTTAACTGCTACAGTACATGGAGCAAACACAACGTTTTGAAAGGTCTAGATTCTTTTACGTCATTAATACGTCCTTTTTAGTTACCAGGAATCTAGTTTCTCCTTGACAACGTCTTTGTTACTGAAACGTATTTAGCGTTCAATGTATTTTTGTTCATTTTTTTCGGTATTTTATGGTACTTTCAAGCAGGAAAAAAACAGAAAACAAGCCCTTCAGATGCCACTGACCGTTTTAGATGTGCCGCATATGGCTTCAATACGCCATCTAGATCTATTGCATCCCTAAGTTCCTTTTATCCACCAGTTACCCAAGCTGGTGGGAACACAGCACACCAAAGAGACAGGATTACTGCAAGCCAAAGATGTTTATAACTTGCCATTTTCTTTCCGTCATCGCTGGTGCGGGTGGTTGTTTGGCGATGGGGAAGCCTCACAAACTCCAAGCCCTCTCTCCACCTCTGGCGGCTGCCGTGCAGCGGAGCGGGCAGGCAGCGCTGGCAGCCANCGCACTTACCAGTGAACGGCCCCTCCTGGAGCGCCAGCCGGGTCCCCGGCAGCAAGCCAAGCACGGTCGTGGTTCTTTAGAGACTCTTGAGACTTTTTTTATGTACTACTTAATCGAAACCAAAGAAACGTTTTCTGCACCTACTTCTTCTGCAACAAACTGTTCCATTTAAAAATAAAATAAAAATAAAAAAAACAAGGAAGCACGTCAGGAAGCAAACGAGTAACACACTGTGTTTTGACAGACATCTTGGACATTTTAGGAAGCAGATCTCAAAGAAAGGGTTGACAAGGACGAGAACAAAGCAAAGCCAGTACAATTGCTGCTTCATTTGACAACTCAGTCATCTTAAAGTTGAAGATTGTCTTTAATTTGTGCCTATGCAGTTTTTTCAAAAGAACAAGGAACAGAGCAACCAAAACCTCAACAGCTACAATACCAAAGATGAGGATTCTCACTACTTTTGTTTCAGTTCGTTGTCTCCTCTTGCACGTCTAAATGCATATAGCACCATTGATCTGTGTACAGGTAATCACTTCTGTTTCTTTGAGCAACCAAAAGGGTGGGTTTATTTATGTTTTTCCTGTTTCTGCCCCACACGGGATCTCTCCAAGAGCTGCATGGACTCCAAGTGCAAGATGTTGGGATACTACGCTGGTACATCTCCTCTCTCCAGAGCCACGTAGGAAAAACGTGTCGGTTGGGTATGACTTGTTTTGTCAGGTAGAGTTGGTCTCCTGTATATCTAGAGCTTTGAACAGCCATCCCTCTGTATGTGAAATCGGTTGAGTAACCTACACCCTTCTTTCTCTTCCCCAGGGATAAAACTTGCAATATATATATGTACCAATCTGTGTCATTGTAAGTGCTGAGCACCGCCACAGCCTGGCTCACTGAGATCAGATCCCGATCTGAACCGAAATTGAGGTTTCAGCAGTTCATGTGGCAGTTCAGTAGTTCGTTTTGACGTATTAGACACGTTATGTTGGTTGATTAAAGTCATGATGATCCAAATCATGACATGCAGACCTCGGTACAAATTTATCTTCAGAGCTGGAGTGCGGTGGTACCATTTTGCTCCATCTCTACCTTTAAATGAGGGCTTCTTTTTAACTACTTTGCAAAACTGTTGCAGTCATTTTCCAATGCTTGCGCTTAAAAAAAGAAAGAAAATCAAAAAGCCTTGTCTGCTCAGGACAGGAAAGATTTCTGAAAAGTAAATTCAGGGTCCTCACAGCGAAACTGACAGCACATACCAGCTCTGGGAATCAAAACACCCTTCAACATAGATTTCCAGACAGATCGTGCATGATTCAAAAATGGTCCAAAGAAGCCTTGTAGTCAGACATGGAATAAAGCTGCCAAAAAATGGTTCAGGTCTGGGCTGATGCGTACCGATGCCTCCGGGTATTTGAGTGAGAAGTTCTGAGTCAGCACACTGTAGAGCAGGGCCCAGCTGAGGTGCTTCGGTCATGCTGAAGTTTCACCTTCATTCCCATCTGAGACGGTCCACTCAAACCAGCCTCTCCACGTGCATTTTGAACGTGTCATTGCCCTCATGGGAAATGTCTCATTCTCAAAGTGTCCTCCCGCAATCTGCAGCAGTGTCAGGTCATGCTGGGTTTCGGTCGCTTTTCTCATGCTCCATTCCATGGTGCCCGTGCAACCACTGCAGGAGATGACGCACTACCAGTGAAACCCAGCCTGCCGTCCCTCACCTCTCCTTCCCTCTGCAAGGCAGAGAAGTGCATCTCGGGTGAGGAGAGTCCCAGGCGTCCTCTAAGGCGTGCACTTGGCAGTCGGTGTCCCACCACAGAGGTGGGCACGTGGGACACTTCACATTAGGGACATCCACAGACTGGCGGTTTTGCCTCCCGCCTACCACCGTCCTCAGAGGCAGCGAGGAGCCTGCCCTGGGCTTCTTGTGAAGTCGGTGAGCAAAGACCTGGGGTTTTTATTTCTGTTCAGGGTTCATCCCAATAGCCGTAATGAAGTAAGTCCAGTTTTCTCCAAATTGTGGAAGTTCTTGTTATGCAATATTATGGCTTAAGTTCTTGCTTCAATCTTTCAAATGTTGATCTGCAATCTCACACTGGGAACAATATAATTACATGGACTGAGTAGTACTGAGCCTGATGTTACTGCCCGCACTGCATCGTCTGTTTAGCAAAATGCGTGGGGCTTCTCTGTCCTGGGGATTGCAAATATATCAACACCCATGTTTCCTCCATATTTGACAAAAATCATTTTCATCTGAACATCTGAAAACACTGCTGCATTTTTTATCCCTGCATTTTTCATGGCCCTATGTTACATTTTCCATTTCACTGTCAACTCTTGTAGGCTTTTATGTAGCAGCTATCTCAGAAGAGGAGTGTCGATAGCATATACTGTGGGTAGATATATTTGTATGTACATGTATGAGCAGAATATATGCTATATTCTGCCCATACTAAAAAAACTCAAATAGATATGTTACGTTTATATGCCATATATTTATGAATCTATAGAGCTGTGTAATGTAACTTGTTCCTTTTATTTATTCTGATACGAAAGACTAGTATGTACAGATAGTATCCCAGCATCTTCCATACCGTGTGCTTGGAGTTACTACCATGGGCACATCCAAGATGAATTCAACTTTCAAGAAACCTTGGATATTGTTTAATCATCCAGGAAGGAACAAAGAATGTGCTTGATGACTTCGGTTGAATAGCTTTATTCTGGATCTCTCTTACCTAAAGCTGAATCCAAAGACCTGAGAAGGACTAAACCAGCAAACTACACTCAAACCTGCATAAGGGAATAGGGATCTCCTCTTCCAAAGCAAGACACGGTAACGACATGGTATTGCAAAGGGTGTGCTAGCTTCGGACAAAACCCAATGTTTTTCTTGCTTGTCACAATACCTAAGTATTTTTAAGACATGGGGAAACTTTATACTTGGCCTCCTTTATATTTATTAAGGGGAATTTTTATTGTTTAAATTTTTTAAAAAAGGCAAAGCTTAAAATGGTTTTATTTTTTTCCAGACACTTGTGGGTTTTAACCCAATATATTATCTATCAATACTGTAATTTATTTAATTTTTGTCTTAGAGTAGGTCCCGAAATCTCTGTTCAGTCCAAATCACATTGAGTTTCACTTTAGCTTTAAAATTCAACGGGAGTTTTGCCTGAATACAGACTGCGGGATCAGGCTCCAGTGGTAGTTATTTGTAACTATTTAATTCAATGATTTATGAATTATTTTGGGATTAATTTTGCTTATTTATCCATTTTACTGTTGTAGCGCATCAGAGATGCGAAGCCTATGTTAGTAAATACACTTAAAAGTTGGTATTGCTCTATAGAGCAGCCAGGTTCTGTTACAGATGGGAGAAAAATAACAAGTTACATAAAACGGGAGTCTAGTTTTAATTTCTCCTTTTAATTGATTTTAATTGTTTAAATATCAAAGTTTAAATTATTTAAGTTAATCTCTTCCCATCTGATTAGAAAGTGCGACGTACCTTTATTATGGCACGTAAAGCCTTCATAATATAACTTATTTATTTAACTTATTCATCATCATCTGAGGATGCCCTTGTATAGTTTTTATTTTTTATTTAGAATTACCTTTAAAGCACTACAGCTGATATTCTGTAAGAACAACAGAGTGAATTTTGAGGACAAGCAATGAATATTCAACCTAAAACTGTGCATTCAGAAACAATAGGGAAAAAAAGACACTGGGATACTTTGCCTGAACTTTGTGGCTTCTTAAAACTTAAGCTGGGGGAAAAATAATACATGCCAAGCAAAAAGAGAGAAACCCTTAAACTAGCTGCTTCCAAGAATGAACTTCTGTGTGTGTAAAAAAAAAGGAAAAAAGAAAAAAAAAGGAAAAAAGAAAAAAAGAAAAAAACCTTTCTATTTCTAGTGAGAACCAAAGAGGCTACCTCACTGACTTTTTCCATTTGTAATTTTAATCGTGTTGATGATACCAAAGATACCAAAGATTTCTTTCTCTGTGCGGTCTGCATTTTGCTTGTGCTCTTTTATAGTTTCAACTGTTCTCTCCTACATACAGCAATGTACAGCTGCAACCCAGATACCCAAAGAAATACTTCTTGTGGAAGCTGCCAGTTCTGGTGACGACATTTTCTGTGTTTTCCTTACGCCTTCCTGCCAGCCAAAAATGTTTGGAGACGTGAAACCACTTCACGTCCTTCCCCACGCCAAATTCTGGTGGATGGAGCAGTTGTGTTGACCTGGAGATGAATCCAAGCTTTGTCCGTCAGCCGATTGCTTCGGGAAAGGGATCTGTGAGCTGCCACCTGCAGAAGTCCTGCTTAAGTATTTATGGGTGTGCATTTGCATCAGCAGCAGAAATTAGCATTAGAATTCATTATTTTCAAGCAATGCCATGCTTGAACATAATCTAACAGGCTGGCCTGTGGGCCCCCGTGCTAGCAGAGCCCACTGCTGACAGCTAGTCTGAGCGGAGGGGGGTTCTTAATTTTGGCTGTCTAGACACCAAGCAGCAAGCCCTTTGCTCAGACGAAGCCCAGTTCTGCCTGGCCCACACGCGTACGCTGCGTCTCTAATGAACCCGGTGGGCACGGCAGATGCAGAGGCTGCTCTCTCCTGCTTACATTTCGTTGTTGTTTGCAATTACAGTTTTCATATGAAAATCAATTAATTATTTTTCTCAAGTTAGCGATGAAACAAAGCTACATTAAGCTCCATTAGTATCATGTTCCTAAGCGATTACTTAAAAGTTGGTTGTTTGTCTTTGGGGAATTAGTGATGCCCTTTAGCATTTGTTTCTTTTAGCCTGTTTTATCCTGTTTATACAGCTGAACCAAATGCTCTGATGAGCTGAATCTGCTTCTGGGCACTGCTCGCTCTTCCCACCACTCCGTACCTCCGCAGCTTCCCATGGGCCCGTTCAGACACAAGTTCAGCTTTTCTTTAGGAGCCCCCCTAATCCTGCCGTTAGCAGAGCCTGTTCCGCAGTAAAAACCACAAGAAGGTGAGCACTGGCTGGTAGGTAAATTTAAAAGAGAAAAAAAACCTCATTCAGATTGCAGGTCTGCACTTTTGGCTGAGCTTAAGCTGGTTTATAAATCTCTGGACCTGCCCCACATGGGTACAAACGCCTTGATTTAACGACAATTAAGGCAGGTTACACTTGCCCCAGCACAGCATCTCCTGCGTTGGTGAGACCCTGCGTCAGTGCAGAGCCCGGATGAACCACATCCCAGGGTGGGACAGGGGCCGTAAGCCAGCGCCGCCATCTGCTGCAGGGGCTTGGGCCTTTCCCTAGGAAATCTGCCTGAGCAATGCCTTTGGATTCACACAGATTACCAACAGCTCAACACAAAAGCTCCACTTCAATTAAATGTTGCCTTTTATTTTGTATTTCTTTTTGGTTTTAAGTCTGCATTGGAAAAGATAGGAACTCGACAAGTGTGCTTCTTATATGTCTCTCTATATATTCCTTCAATAAAAAGCTATAATAATTCTCAGGATGCCTTCTGGGCGTGGAGGAGGCGATCTGTCCTTGTGGTAGGTGAAACCTTCCCGCCGTGCCCCTCACCACCCCCTGCACAGCACGGACGGGTGGCAGGCTGGACACAGAAAATCCCCAGAGCTGGCAGGGTCCTCTGCAGCAATTGCGTTTCTTATCAGACTCATGCTTCACTTGCAAAGTGTGACATTACCACGGGACGAGTGCCTTGCTTGAACCAAAGCAACGATTTTGCCAGTCTAGACCTCTCTGTGCTTTTTTTTATTCTTCCTGTGAATACCTCAGCTTCAACTGGGCCGCCGAATCGTACCTGGTGGGCTTTTTGTACTGTGGTGCTTTGCAATGCAGCCCTGCAAAGAACAAAACTCCTAATAATACCAAAGGCTCCTCTCCTGCCTCCTCTCCTTCTCCTTCTCCTTCTCCTTCTCCTCCTTCTCCTTCTCCTTCTCCTTCTCCTTCTCCTTCTCCTTCTCCTTCTCCTTCTCCTTCTCCTTCTCCTTCTCCTTCTCCTCCTTCTCCTTCTCCTCCTTCTCCTTCTCCTTCTCCTTCTCCTCCTCCTCCTCCTTCTCCTTCTCCTCCTCCTCCTTCTCCTTCTCCTTCTCCTTCTCCTTCTCCTTCCCCTTCCCCTTCCCCTTCCCCTT
>WAAD01041879.1:159830-194788 GCA_013389945.1 Fregata magnificens | reverse complement strand
CTTCTCCTTCTCCTTCTCCTTCTCCTTCTCCTTCTCCTTCTCTATTTCTTCATGGTTCCAAAGCTTTAATATAAAACCGGGCATGTTGGCAACGCAGACCGTGCAATCCCTTACCGAATTTTCTCAGATATACCTCATAGAGAATAGTTGTTTAGAGTAATGTTATTATAGCGTATGTAATAAATTATTCACTGTTTCTTTTTGGTAACTGTGATTTAAAAAAGAAAAAGCTTTATACGTTTTAGGTTGTGCTTTTGTAATAGACGGAAAAGGTGCGCTTAAAAATGTACGTCAGTCTTTCTTCCCGTTGGGTTTTTTTGTTTATTATGGATTGGGGAAAAGTTGCAGAATGAGCCCAAAGTTTACAGTTTCATATTTTGCTGAAGAAACAATCTGTGTTAATTTGCTCTGTTGGAAAAAAAAAAAGAAAAAAAGATTATTTTCTACATTTGTGCTACTTGGTCTGAACAGCTAATTGTTCTGTGTGACGGTGTAGTATTATAATTAGCAACTGCCAATCAGCGCTACCATTTTTATGCATGAGGCAAAACCTTAGCAGTGTGATGCATCGTGGTTCTTAATGGCAACTTCTTTTTTTGAATTTGAAAATAGGTCTTTTGGTTTGATGGCATTTATTTATGCATGGAGCCTGTTATCTGTTAGCAGTTGTGGCGCAGTTGTGTATACATTTAAGCTGTGAAAACATGCACAGTTTTGCCTCATACGATTAAGTACTGATAAGAACTGATATTGAGATCAGTTCTCATCTATCCGTGTTTTAAACACAGACTCAAATTGAATTCCAGTTAAATTAAATTTTTACTAGAGGAAAGGTTTGGCCAACTAGCAGCTTTTTCCCGGCCAATTTGACTCGTCAGTCAGTCGCTTGAAAATACAGGTCTTGCTCAAAACGGAGCCAACTGTGCATTTTTTCCCAGGAACAGGAGTTACTTTGGCTTTATGGCAGACCCGCGGGCATGGCAGGGGAGACCGGTCACGGTGGGCGTGCCAGGGAGCCTCGGCTGCATCCCTTGCCCCGTCTGTGGCTCCTGCCCAGGCCGATCATCCCACGTGTTGCGACGAGGTGGGCACTTGGCAGGACGCAGACAAGTTCGGGGTCAATGGCGCTCTCCCAGCCACGTCACCTGTCGCGACGGACAAACCTGTCGCAGGGCATCAGCCCGGGCGGTGCAGCCAGACCCCTTGCATCGCTCCAGCCTGTGCAGCCCAGCTGGTGCCCCCGCTGCCACGCTCCTACTGGGAGGGAGCACAAGCGCCGGCTCTGGCAGCCCCGTCACTCACCGCCCTCCGCTCTGGGTTCAGATTTCTTAAAATGTTTTATACCCCCTTTGATTTATCCCTCGTGTCCTAAACCGGTTCCATGCTCAAGACCCCCAGTTTTACAGTACCGCTAGTGGACTGGCAAATTGATTGTCTTTTATATCCGGATCCAGCTTCAGACTCTTAATGCAAGCCTGACCCACCGATCATACCGGACATAAAGCCAAATCAACTACTAAATACACTTTACTCTGCATAGAAGAGTGCCACTTGGGGAATAGGAGTACGAAAGTCGCAGTCTTCTAACGAGGCATCTGAAGTAATGTCGGTAGAGTGTTTATATTGTCTGTCATTAAGGATATATTAGAGATGTGCTTTCATTAGTGCAAAGAAACATATTTTTATTTGGCCTTATACAGTAGATTGTGATAATGAAAGCTTTGTAATATAGTCTGTTTATTTTTTTTTCTTATTTATCTGCCAAAGACAGTAATGGATACAAGAATTTTAAATAGGTTTTTTTGTAAGACAGTTAATGATTGTAATAGTGTTTAATCTTCCAGAAAGCTTTATATGTTCTTCCGCAATAAGCAGACTCGATATTTGTTTCGGCAGACTCAACTCATGCTAGCAGATCCCAGGCACTACTCAGACGACACGCAGTTGTTGTAATACCTACACGCTGAGTTCACCTGCATTTTTCAGTCCAAAGGCAACAAGGGGTATGTGAGACGATGACAATGTTCACTACTGTGGCCAACACTAGATGGTCCAGCTTGCTAAAATTTGCCAAGGTACTTGTATTATGAAATTTAAGGTATATTTTATTAAGTCATTTTATGTCATTTTTTAACTTTGTGGAAGGTGATATGTTGAACTGAGTGTAAGCTGAGTTTTTCAGACAAATAAAGTAGCTAAAGAGTGAATGTTATTTTATCATTAAAGGGTTTTTACTCAATGATTTGTGCCAATAGATGTCCTTTATCTTAATGACAAGTATTACATTGCTTTCAGATTTTTATTTATAGCTATTGATGTAAAACCCCCACACACATATTATTTGCCAAAGTTCAATAAAGGAGGAAAACAATGCTTTTGCTTCCTTGTGCGATGACAAGTTCCTGTTTTTTTTCCAGGTGCCCTCCCAGGGTCTAGCTGCTCACCGCAGCCTGATCCTGCATCACGGGGCGGAGCGGAGCTTTGCTGCTCAGGCCCCCAGCACAGGCGCGGGCTGTTACCACTGTCAGGGGTACAGCAGAGTAAAGCAGAGCCCAGCACAGTCGGACTAACATAGGTCCACATCCCAAAAACGCGACATTGCATGTAGGATCTGGCCAAGTATGAGCAAAATGTACTTGAAGATCAAGATCTGACACATTCTTCTATGAACACAGTTCACGCAGCTAGTGCCCGAGACCTTACAGCAGCCTTCCAGTAGCTGAAGGGGGCCTGCGGGAAAGCTGGAAAGGGACTTTTTGCAAGGGCATGTGGTATAGGACAAGGGGTAACAGCTTTAAACTGAAAGAGGGTAGACTTAGATTAGATGTAAGGAAAAAATTCTTCACTATGAGGGTGGTGAGGCACTGGAACGGGTTGCCCAGAGAAGTTGTGGATGCCCCATCCCTGGAAGTGTTCGAGGGCAGGTTGGACGGGGCTTTGAGCAACCTGGTCTAGTGGCAGGGGCCCCTGCCCATGGCAGGGGGGGTGGACTAGATGATCTTTAAGGTCCCTTCCAACCCAAACCATTCCATGATTCTGTGATTATAATGGAATAGGGACAAACCAGAGCATGGAGAGAAGCAACTTCATTATCCTGCAGATGATTTCTCAAGCAGAGCATTTTGCAAACCTTCTCTCCCAGGTCTCCTCTCACACACTTTCCAGTGCATTAACCTTTACTCCTCCTGCTTATCATGCGTGGTACGATGCATACTCATTGACTTCAGTGCCACTGCTCGGGGGTCTTTGCACAACAGGGACTTGGGGCTCTGGCATGGGAGTATTCAAGGTCTCTTGTAAAGAAAAATCCTATCATTATGCAGGCTGACTGAAAATGAAACAGAGCACTGCATTTGCATCTGCTAATGCCATAGCTCGTGAGCAGAGGGCGATGATACGGCTTTAGTCTAGAGGCTGAGAGCAAGAGAAGAAAATGGGGTGAGCACTGCTGCCTGCTCAGCATCCTTCTTCCCACTGAAAGGGTCTTGGCCCCCCCGGGGCAGGGGGTGACAGTGCTGACAGCGCTTCGGAGAGGGAGCAACGGGGACATGGCCCATCTTTCCTCTGCTGTGCCAGTACCTGGGTGCAGGACCTACATGCTCCCATGATTCTCCCCAGGCGTTTTAATCTCAGCACTGGTTTGGGGGAGGGCATTGGGTTTGGGTCTCACAGGTGGGACAGGCAGGAGCAACTGCATTTATAAGCAGAGCTTAATTATTTGTGTGCAAACTCCTGTCTCAGCCCTGCCAGGACGCATCAGGTCCTATTCAGACAGGATAACTCATCTGAGGAACCACCCATCCTTCAGCAATAGTCACTGACATCACTCCCAGAGGGCCCCGCACCGCTACCCAGGGCAAACCAGCTGAAGGAGGGACCAGCAAAGACAGAGGTCATCAACGTCAGCTTCTTTATCCTTTTCTTTTTCCAATGGCCTCTGGTTTTCCCAAGAAAATTCCAAAAATTGGTTCAGTCGGTGGTAACTCGCTGTCTACATTGCAGCAGTGAAGATCTTTGTTAAAGAAGAAATCACCTTATATTTATGTAAATCGTGGAATTACATGATGCACTGCATCTTAATTTACCATCAAATTAAGTGAATTATCACACTTTCATTCCCTGAAGCAGCACTACTGGAGGAGGCAGAAGGTTCCTTCAGCTGAAATTTCAGGGCAAGGAGAATGTAGCAGGTTTGCATTAATTCATTCAATTTACTCCAGCTATGGGCAAGTCTTTTTTGTTTTTTCTCCTTGAGTAATCTCATCATGTGTAGATAAAATGCAAAACTAAATGAACAAGGAAAACCACTTTCCTATGTTTATCTCTTAAAAAAAAAAAAACAAAAATGGCCCTTTCCTTCCTTAACCTTTTGGCAGCGTTGGAAGAGCCACTCCAGATGCCATTCCTCTCTCTGCCCACCCAGAAGCCACTGGCAGGGCCTGTCGATCGGCCACCTCGGGGCTCCAAGGCGTAGCCCTGGGAAGGGCATGGGTGGGCAGGAGGGCAGCGCCGGCTGCGGGGGGGACTCTGCAGCCCCCCCTGGGAACCGCCGTGTCCCATCCCCGGGCGAGCACCGTGTGCCGCACACAGGGCAGCTGTGGGGGCTGCGGCACCGTTGCTGGTAAAACGACACTGTGGGTTTTATTATCTCGAATCTAACCTTAGCACCGATTTTTAACCTTGGGGTTAATGAAATCACAGAAGAATTCGTTTTCATGCTCATTCTCTTCATATCCCTGTCTCAACACTGAGCCAGATTTTGCCATTAATTACATTTACGCTGCTTCATTTAACTTTGCTGAGTGGCTACCGGTGCAAATAAAAGCAGAGCTGCTTCTTCAGCATTTTGTGTCAAAGAGCCCAGAACGCTGCCGTTCAAGTCTCCTTTCCACCTTCACCCTCTTGGCACGGGGTGCGATGGGGAATCCTGAGGAAAGGGAGGGAACCGAGCCCCCCCAAGCCCCGTGCTCCCGGCAGCTCACGCAGCCAGCAGGCATGGGCCTGAGCGTCTCTCTGAGCGCCCTGCCCCTACCCCACGCTCCCCTCACACAGCTACAGCTGGCTGGTCCACGTACAGGGGCGACGGAAGTGACAATGCAGCCTCACCCTAAACCCGCTGTCCCCACGCACCCGGGGAAAGGAGCCCGCACACTCAGATTTGGCTTTGACCCAAACCTGATCCGGGTGCTCAGGCTCTGCGGTGAGAGCAAGAAGGAACAAGCTGGGTTAGGTGTGTTTTCCTGAGTCCCCGCCCCGTGCAGAGCTCCGGGCTCCTGCCGTGGGTAGCAAACCGCCCCGGCAGAGGGGTCTCCGGGAGAAGGCGGCGGTGAGGACCATGGGAGTGAGTGCTGCCGGGATGGCTGCCAGTCCTGGGGAAGGGCTGGGAGGGTAGCTGACCACTGGAAGGGTAAAAACACTTCAACAGCAAAAAGATAAAAGCGATGCCACTGAGACTAACACAGCCCACAGTAGGTCATTTCCATTTCACTTGCGGGATCATTCTCCCGGGAATGCATTTTCCAGGCACTTAGCAGTGGGCACATCTGGAAGAAGAAAACGGGACCGTTTCATTAAGCTGACAAAAAGCTGAAGGATGACCTGAGTGCGTGGCAGGGTTTCAGCCAGGCTGCAATGCTGTCTTGGTACAGAATGCTGTTTGGCTTCTCCTACAAATGCTTTAATTGCAGAAAATCCCCGGGCAGAGGGAGGCCTTCAGCTCTGCAGGTGCCCAACTGTGCTGGCACTGAAGCCGCTGGCCTTGGTGGGCACTGGGCTGTGCCGCAGCAGTGAGTGCTGCTGCGAATGCCAGGCATTACCCACCGACCCGTCAAATGGGGGCGGCTGATCCAACCCAGCACCTGGCAGACTTGCCAGAGCATCCTCAGCACAGCCCATGCGCAGCCGTGGCCAGGCCCCCTGCGCACACAGCAATGTGCGCTTCCAGGGGACGGAGAAGCGACCGCGCTCAGCTGAGGAACCCGAGGAGGATTCAGTGCTCTGCATCCTCCCGTTGTCCCAGCAGAAGCTCCTGCCCACACATGGCAGCTGCAGCGGGGCACCCACAGCACCGGTGGTACCCTGTGTGGCACCGGGGGACCCACACCACCTACATGAGACTCTTCTCCACCGACCTCAGTTTATCAGCTTATGTTTGAGTCACATTCGGGCCTGCAAAACACACCAGTGTGAACCCAAAAGGACTTTAAACAGCTGCGGTGTGTTTCTTCGCACGTCCTCCTCCGACTCTTCCTGACAACCCGAGGGCAGGGAGTGCAGGAGCTGCGGCGGTTGGAGTGGCGTCCCTGGAGCAGAGCTTGCTTCCACCTCCCGACTGCACCTCTCCCATTCCCCTCCACCACCTCTCCCATTCCTCTTCCCCACTGCTCCCATTCCCCTCTGCTGGCTGGCAGCAGCTGGAAGCCTCCCAAGACAAGAGTTGCTGCTCTCTCCTTTTGTGGCTTTTCCCAGTGCCAGGTCGTGACATATGCACTTGGGTCCACGCCAGACCTTGCATCCCACGGCAAGCGGATCAACTTCCCTGTCCCTGTTGGAGCAGCTCATTCCTGTGAATTCCCCTCAACTTGCTTCTTAACGTTGCCAGGGCTCACACAATCATTCCAGGTTAAAACGCCTTTAAAAACCTCAGTTTTACCACCGATGTTAAAAAACCCACACCAAAACACTGCATTTACATCGCGGGGACAGAGGGGCACCCCGGGGAGGCCAGGCCGGCTGGTGCCCCTGCTCCCCGGCTGGGCTCCACGGCACGTGGCAGGGAGCCTGGGGTGCTCCCCAAAACTTTCACCCCCAGTTGCCCCTGGCAGTGCAGCCCGGCCCGAAGGAGCGGGCGCCACGCTCTCCTCCTCCTCCTGGGGCAGGCCGGCACGCAGCAGCGCCGGGGACGGCAGTGCATCCGTCAGGCTGAATTTGACAGTAACGATCCGCTGTGTCAGACCATGCAGTGATCATGGCACGGGTCCCTCCTGACTGCAGATGAAGTGCTGGCAACGAGGGTTTTAACTTACAGCGTTGCCATCTTCTTTGATCCAAACGCTCAGCCCCAGTTTGAAGCCTTGTAGGGAACCCTAGGGGAAAAACCTGGAAGCCAGCATGCAGGGAAAGCTGCACCCCGTTACAAAGTGTCGTTACAAGGCAACTGGCTTTCTTTTGGGGGAAAACAGCAGAAGATTGTGCAATGCCACTGATATTTTTTTTAGCGCATGTGGCGTGGAGGTGCTTAAGCAAAACAACCAGGAGGAAAAAACACTTGTGATAGGCAGCGTGGTGGGACACCGCAGCGGGATTGTCGATGTTCAGGTGGAAACCACCACCATCAATGCACATACACACACACACACACACACACACACAGAGGAGAAAAAAATGAGATTAGCTCTGCCTACCATAAGATGTACCCACTGGAAAAATGCCTTTCAGCTTCTGCACATATAAAACCTCTGCGAGTGACTCCAGGGTCCATCTCAGAAAGGCATAATGGCAGGAAGCCATAATATATTAAAACAGTGGATTAAAACAAACAAGAACACTTTGGATCATATTACACATCACTTTCCTCACGCCTGACAGCAGAAGAAATCAAAGGCAGTAAAAGACAATCGTAGACCATAATGGCCTAATAACTCTGTGATAAAAGTGCTTGTGGGAGTTGGCTGCGAGGAGCCCAGCGCAGCCCGCAGGATGCGGAGCCACCCCTGGAACCCGCAGCGCTGCACTCAGGAGCATTACAGCTTAAGTGCTCGTTTAAGACTTCCTTGAAAATGCAGTGTGCTCACTTGAGAAACGTAATTAGGCCTCGATTGCGGGTGATGTTCACACGTTATGGATCATCCTTAAAAATGACAGGAAAAGAATGACTGAGGGCTCTGGATTCTGCATTACAGCTCCCTCCCCATCATCCTGGGAGAAAAAACAACCCCCCGGCAGCGCACCCACCCTGTCCCCCATGGGGTGGCCCAGGCTGCTGGCACCGGCAGCAAGGGAAGGGGCCGGGTCACTCCGTAAGGCTTTCCTTCCTGGCACTTTTAGGAGTACGAACTGTGTGCACACCCTCTCTGACTCGCCGTGCACACACGCAGCCAGGTGAAGCTTTAGTTTGTCCCCAGACACTTTCACACATATGCAGACATTTTAAAAAGATTTAAAGTGCCAGCAGCCATTAAGGTACTTCTTGCACCTTCTGGCACCTCACGCACAGACGTCAGCTTGCACCAAACCCAGTGTCCAAACCTCCAAGTCATCCCACGGCAGCTGGCTGTTTTCTCAGTGCAGAATTCAAGGAGAAACTTCTTTCTCCAGGGTCCTTCCTACCGTTTCTCTCTCTGTAGCACTGGGACATTTGGGCTCTGTGCTGGCACGTTGGGCAGAAGCTGCAGCTCTCTCACAGCTCTGCCAGGCACCGTTTGAAGGAGCACAGCTTTTTGCACTTACTTGGCCGAGAAGCTGCAATCCCCCTTTCAAGCCATTTTGGGCTACTGGGTCCCCAATGAGCAGTAAATTATTCCAAGACTCTGTTCTGCCAACCAAAGGACCGACAGTCCTCTCCGTGAGAACAGACGGTCATAGCAACTTAACTATGAAACACAAATCCTGCAGTGCCGACTCGGCTGTTCGGTTGGATTTGGGGTGGTTTGCAAAGGCTGCTAACGCCATTCTGGTGCCCACCACTCCTGTGTAAGCTCCCAAAGCCTCCCCAGGGACAACTCTCATTCAGCTGTGCATTCAGCAGTCTTTTCTCCATCCCTCAGCCCCAAATCTGCTTTGTCTTCTCACCTCCACAGCACATTGTACATCTTAGAGCTGAACTAAGCTGACTGCAGCATTGCTGCCACATCAGTTGGCATCATGGATTCCTATTAAGCATTGACCGTCCCTCCAGAGGTCACAATTCACGTCACCTTCCTGCTGTCTGCTGCTGGTTCCCACTGCTGGGTCCCCGTTTGGTCTCTGGGCAGGGGTGGTGTTCACACCACGCTGTCAGCAAAGCATCTCCCGGGCGAGACACAGTGGATTAATGCTGACTTCATCTATCAGAGAAGATCTCCATACCACTAAGCAGGCTCCCATCGAGATCGCCCTCAATGTCCAATAATCCACTGACAGACCCCGATGTTCTGCAGGCAAGCTTTTCAGCTTCCACCAGTTACCAGGCAGGGAGGCATCAGTGCTGGGAGCACTGGGAAGGAACTAGCCTGGAGCAGGGCATTTGCAGAACACTGCTTCTGGGCCAAATGTAGGGCAACTTCCTGAAGAAATGTGGAGTATGGAAAACATGTTCCCGTGCACAGCTGCCTCAGGCATCTTTTGAAGGGACCTGAACATAACATGGATAGTGATGAAGTCAACAGTTTGCCAGAGAAGATAGACAGCAAAACCCCATTGATGTGCTGTCAGGCAGCAGCTTCCTCCTTTTTTTCCTTTATCTGAAAGCAGCATTTTTCTTCTGTATGAGCACCCATGGGACTCCATGAGTCCATGCTACTCTCCAGAGGGAGAGCATACAAATACACAGACTCTAAACAATGCTCGAAACTACAGAGCTTGTGGTTTATTTACTACAATACCGACCCCACCCCGACCGTAAAGCCAAGGGAAGGAAAGAGCTCAACACCTGCAACACCCCTTTGCCATCGTCTGAAACCGTGCTCCTCGTCACCTCAGGGCCTGGCCATAGCCCACTGGCATGGGAAGACCCCGTTGATTCAGCAGGCGTCAGCCCGGGTCTTAATTAAATTCCTGGCAGCTGCCATTAGCAAACACATTTGCAGGGGACATCAGGACATTACTCACTGCACATTTAAGTCCCATCTGTCCCCACTGCATATTCTGAGCCTACCTTACATAGCATCAGAGCTTTTCCAGTGATTTCACAGAAACATGGTTTTTTTCCACATTTTTCTGCATTTGAGTGCTTTATGCCCATCATAGCAGCTGCAGTTCAGACCAACGCAACAAGGCACTGCCACGCTACTGGGAAACAGTACATTGTTTGGCAGGATAATGTGAGCTACCGTTAGTCTAAACCATACGCATAGGCTTAATAATCCCAAAATCTCATTTAATATCTTCAGTTTATGTCTAGCTCTGCTAATGGAAGCAGAGTGCTGCAGTTTAATGGAACAGGCTGTCTTCTGATCAAAGTTATGCTGACATAATTATTCAAGTAGGTATATTGACTTCAAATTATTTACCCCAGCCAAAATCAACAGCAGCAAATTATCTCACACACCAACATAAATTCTGAACACCTTGAGCAGAATCCTGTGGTCACGTGAAGCTCTGCCATTACGCCATCTCGGGCAGGCTCCCCTTTGCCAGAGGTGTGTTTGCACACTTGTGGCGCAAGTCTGGCGATGCCTGCGGTCCCCAGCCAGCTGCAGCGGCCCCAGCAGCCCGGCCCCAGCCGCTGCTGCTCGGACGACTGTGTTTCATCGACCCCTCTCCCTCTCAGCTGCATCCATCTGCTCTGCGGTTTGAGATCTTTCAAAGCCTTTCTGGCACTGCATTAGGTGCCCTAGCACCTTTGCTTGGGAGCACTGCTTAGGGAGAGGTTGCTATTTATAATGCCTCTTTCTAGGCGCTGCAGTGTACGTGCAGCAGTTATGCTTTCAGCTCTGCCGGAGTATTTCTGCTCTCCGCCGCTGTGTCAGGTTTTCCTCGCCACTAGGGAGTGTAAATGTGTCTTCACATGCATTTCTGAGAGACCCTGGAAACCTTGCCATAAATCAGCAGGAGGTAATGTCGCTCTTTAGTACTTTGTGGATAACGTATTTTGACATCAAGGTAATGAGACAGAGGTTTGACTTCGAACTCTGCATTCTTTTGCGGTGGGTCTGGTCCTGGGAGGGATGAGCCCTCGCAGCCGTCCTTGGGGCCGGTGAGAAACACCCGTCACCGCCAGGCATCGGCTCCACCATGCATTACAAAATGCAGCAGGGCATCCCCATCCCCGTGACCTTTGGCCCTTTTTCCTGCACCATAAGCGATGTGATCACAGGCACAGCCCCCTTCTCCGAGGACAACGGCAGTGACACCTTTAGCGCTTTCTCCCCACGTTATGGCCTCGTGATCTCTTGGCCTTTGGGGTTCAGATGTCAGCGGGCAGTGGCTCCCGATGCAACCTCTGAGCTCAGGGGGATAAAAGGTCACGCTTCTCAGAGGCGATCCATCTCCAGACGATCCATCTACGCGCAGTCACGTAAAGGATGCCGTTCAGCCAGGCCAACAGATGCAAATTAAATATCCTTTTCCTGGCCCTTACAGATGAGCACATATTTAGCAGGTTTTAGACCTGGTCCAAATTTACAAATCCCTGTGCTCCACATGCAAGAGCAGAACTTGCCCGTGAGGACTTGAAAGTTATGAACTATAAATAAATCACTTGCCCAGTGCACCGCGGGTGGTATCACTAAAAGACGAGTACTTTTCTCAGAAGATGAAAGACATGGGGCAGCCCGTATGTGCTCAGGTGGCCCCGATGGTGGTCTCACCCAGCCAGGAGGTACAAATCAGTTTAAGCCTTCGACCAGCCCGTGCTGAGCATAACAGTGTGAGGACCCGGTTGTTGGCCACAGTTTCAGGGTCTGCTCACCCTCAACAAGGAAAGTAGCAAAACAGGAAAGCAGGGGGACAGGTCACCTCTGCAGTTACTGCAAATATACGGGCCATTTCCTTGGACTCTGAAAATGCACTTGCAGCAGGTATGCTGGTTTTCATTTCTAAGGTTTGCTGTAGGGTAGCAGGGAGTTCAGCTTACCTGCCATGAACAGGACATGAATATTCATCCTCCTGCAACCTAAACCCCCGCCTATCCAATACAAAGTGACCTTGTTGCCAAGACAATCCTGTAACTTCCCAGGATTAGTTTAGGGAAAGCATGCACCGTGCAGTCCTGTGCAGAGCTGTGCAGCCCTGTGCAGCCGCTGCGAGCCTGAACTGCCTCCGCCTGCAGCATCACCCATGGCTCAGTGACGTCCCGCGGACACCCTTGCTGCTGGTCCCAGCAGGGCACCGAGGTGCGTGGAGCCCACCCGCAGAGGGGCGAGCGGCTTCCCCCTGAGGTCACGATTCCCCATACAAATCTCAGCAGAAACCAGCAACAAACTGATCTACCACAAAGTGAGAAGCTGCCAAAATCAGCTTCTCTGCTGCGACAGCGGCAGAGGGACTGTCACTCCTGCTGAATACGGAGGAGCTTCTCTCTTCGCTACTGCATTTGGGAAATGAGAAGGTAAAAGCCAGCAGGTAGGCAATCGCCACAGACTAACTGATGCCTCGCAATTTTTTTACCCTGCTATAGCTTTGTGAAGGGAGAGTGAGCCAATGCTTCCACAATGTTAGAGAGACCCTTTTGGATTCAAATAAATGTGACATTGCTTAAGTTCTGCCATGCTTACTCAGCCAAATCCCCATTCAAATGCAAAATGGCAAAGCTACTGACTGAACTACCAGAGGAAAGGCAGTAAAATCACTGCTCCCCTTCATCCTTCCCGTCTTCCATCGGCTCAGCCCTCTCCCCCATCACAATCTAGTAATGAGAGCTCACTAATGGATCAGCTTAAGTATACAACAACTCTCACCACTGTTCTAGAAAATAATCAATCAAGCACTTAATTTTTAACATAAGAAATAAGCTGCCTAGAGACTGTTAATAGATAACTGAATAAATTAACAATCACAGGTGGGATTCAAAACTCGTGCAAATCTTTTATTCACCATGTTCTTGAGCCTGTTTTTACAGAAAGCACACAAACCCGTGTTTCACAGAGAGCAGACTGACACTCAATTCCACACCTCCTCCAAGCGCGTAGCTGGACCTTGGCATGAGGAAACGTGCATCCGTGTATTTTATATCCCTTCCACATCCTGAAGCATCACTTGGCATCGTCCCAGACACTTAGCGAGACCGTGGCAAAGAGGGCCAAAGAGGCAGGGTGAGGTGTAACTCACCCCAGCCTGAACACACCCATCTAGACAGGAACAGACTGCGCCTTCAAAACAAAGGCTCAGGCTGAATTTGACCCCTTATACAGAAAGCTACAAATGAAGGCACAGAGGTAGGCAGGTTCCCTTGCGAAAGCCTCGCTGTGCAATTGTCACCTCCACCAAGGGACCAGTTTAACTGATACTGGAGTTTGTTACCCCAGGTGGGAAGTCACGGAGTTGAGCGCAGCGTGCAATTATCACGTCAACGTTGTACTAACTGCTGAAAGGTTATGTATACCGACACTTCTGCGTGAGCAGAATAAGCAGCTTTGACTACTGGGGACATCCATTTTCAAAAACACGCATAAATACCCAGATAAAGGCTGCTGCTCACAGAACTTCATTAGTGAACCCTGCCCTCGCGCACGCCCGACTTGACCCTGAAGGACTGTGAGCCCAGAGGGCTGAAGTGCCATTACTTCCCCTGAAAACCTAAGGGATTGCCTCACCATGGCTTGGCTACTTCAGCAAGTAATCTGGCACATCAGGAGCAGACCAGTATATCGCAGCGGGCACTGAGGCCCTCCGTTAGGGCCTCATGTAGGTTAATGTTACCATCCAGGTAACACTAGTCTGGTTCCTCTGACTGAGCGTTCAGATGGGATTTGGCTGAGACCTGCATGCAGTGGGAGTGTTTGGTGCACGTCGGGAGTGCTTCTTTCCAGAGGCATCCGGAGTTTGAACCTCTCGTGCACAAAGTGAATCAACTCTGTCAGGGGGGAATCATTGCTTCACAGGTCACTGCTGATCCGAATCGCAGTGCTGCCCCAGTACATGCCCAAATATGCTTTTGCTTTCCGGTGCAGAGAAAAGGAAAGGAACAGAGAGGACAAATACCATCATAAAGGGCCCTTACTAAAGACACACAGCTCAGTTATTTCTTCCAAAAAATTTAATTGAAATTCCATCTTTATGGCAAATGATACACAGTAAGATTATACAAATTTTGTGTTACATTAAATGGAAGTCCTTGTTCAATCTGAAATACATCTGTTGGACTAAAAGCAAGTATTTGTACACATCTGGCATTAAAAATAAAAGGAACTCCTCCCTCTTGCATCTTACACTTCATATTGATTTCCAGCTCACTGGGTGTGGTAGAAAGGGAAAATAAAGTGAGCTTTTAGATATTCCCTGGAAAATCCTGGCCCCACTGAACTCAACTGTAACATCCTCTTCTCTAGGGGGAGCGGGAGGTTAGCTCACAGACACTACCCACACACCTTTTAATGTTACAGCACCACTTTTGGAAGCTATCACATTTTCTAAAATGCAGCCAGTAATAAGGGAGATTTTATAAACTCCAAAAGAGAAAAACTTCAACTAACCAAAAAAAAGAAAAAAGCAAAATTGCAGAGAGTTAAATCAGGAGAACAGCCTAATCACAAGCAAATTCTTCAAAGCATTCCATTTGCAAACACCTTTACTTCCCGCTTCTTTCCTTAGGACACCAAGGGCTCTGTTTCTGAACTCCTTCATTTTTTAATCAATATCCTCGGCCCAGAGCTCTGCAGCGCTGGGAGCGATGGTGTGAAGATTTCACTCCCCAGCTTTCATTCCTACTTTCAGGTGCAGTCTCAGTTGTGCAGCTGTTTGTCAGCCTGCACTGCAAATGGCACCGCCAGCATTAGCAGGAGTAAGACCAAGCAGCCTGGGCAAGGGGACGGCGACACTGCACCATCCCCGAAGCCCCCCCACTGCTCAAGTCCAGCCTGAGGACTCGGCTCTTACCAACGAAATCTTGGGATACAACGCGGCCTCAACGCATCACTTAAGCTCACTTCCAACTCGTTGCTTTATGGCAGGGCATATGTAAACGACAAGCATTTGCAAATGAAATAAAGTACTGCAAAAGGAGTGTAATGGATAATGAAAAAAAATCAAACTAGATTATTGTCCGAGGACCAGAGTCTCGCAGATGCTGATACTTCCATGTGCTCAAATCAATTCAACCAGAGCAGAAAGTGCTCAGGATCTCACGAGACTGGGTCCTGAGTTAGTAGCACCAAATGTTTAAGATCTGCCAGAGGGGCAAACTGAATGCATAAGTGTAGGATTAAGACTGCAATCTCCCAAATGCAGCAGCTACACATCACTGGCAGAGTGCTGAAGAAGGAGGCACGTAAATGGATGGGATTCATCTCTCCTCATGTTAGACACATGCAAGATAGCTAACCACCTCTGACTGAGCGCACCACGCTCCCTTCATGGTCAGAGGCAGCAACGGAGTGAAACTCATCCAACCCATTGTGGACATCTGCTTTGAGAGATGAATAATTTCTCAGAAATGCATATCAAAACAATCTTTTGACCATAGGTAGTGCCTAGAAGACCAGTTCAGATGTCGACATGTAGATCGGAAGCATCCAAAGTAAGGTCAAACAAATTCCACCGTTAGTTAGCATAGTCAGAAGTGCTCCCAAACGGAAAACGCAAGATTAGAAGATTTCAATGGCAGCAGAATTCCCACTGTTATTAGTCTCACTGTTATCTTGATTTCTATCAAAAATATTAAGCGGAGCTGCTAGCTAACTTGGTCAGGTAGTTTTTCAACAGGCTTTTGATGCTGCGCTAAGACACAATAATGTGTGTTAAATAGCAGGACAGAGTGATATTACACAATCTGTTCAGCAAAATGAAGAAACCCACCAACTCTATGAGACGAGATCCAGTTGCTAAAAGCTAGAAAATTAAGTGATTTCTACATTATGGTCTAATAGCAGCAATAGGCTTAGTAATTATCCCACTTGTGGTTAGCATACTAAAAAGTGAATTTTAAATACCTTTTATTACTGGGGACCAACGTAATGCCTCATAATTAGTGCCGGCTAATATTTTCAGTACTCTCTCCAGTATGGAAATGAAAAGCCAATCCATATTTATAATATCGCCATGTTCACATGAAGTTAACCTTCACTTTCCAGCTTCAGCCACGCTTCTAAATGTGCTGGTCACAACCTGGACCTGAAGGTCAATATACCCTTCAGCTGGTAGGAAAGAGGTATAAGTAGGAAGATTTTGCAGAACAGATTGTTTTCCACTGACCCATAAGCATCAAGCAGACAAATGGGAACGGAGAAAGTTCTTTGTCCAACGAGAGACATAATGCCAGAGTCCCCTTCCCAGGCATATTGCAGACGTTTTTATTCTTTTGACATTGATTCAAAGCTTTTCCATGAAAATTTCACCCTTCCATACACATGTGATAACCCTACCTGCTCCACCTGAGCAAGGGCAGGAATCAGCTTTGTGTTCCTTTTTCCTGCCAAGGCAGCAAGCAGAGACCAAGAATGGAGCAAGAAAGGGAGAACAGAAGCCCCAGCTTCTGGCTCCCTGCCACTGAAACAGGCACAGGTAGGAAGGGTCAAGGAAGACTTCTTTCTGCTAAAGCAATGAGGGACAGCAGTAATGCAGGAGGTTCTGGCACTGAAGGAATTTAAGTCTGTCTCACCATAATCACACTTGGAAGCTGCCTTATGGCAGTGGAGACACGTCAAGCAACTCTCAAGATGTATTAGGCCACAGGCCCTAGTGAGGCTGTACAGTAGGATTTACATCGCTCCATGGCAGTACTTGGCCCACTGGCTGATCGACACAGCATCCATTCAGTTCTTTAGTATCCCATGTTTAATTCTTTCAACATAAAATAGAACAAGATAAAGCCCTGTTAAATCAACAGAGGCCTATTTTCTGCATAAACAACTCTATCCTTGAAAGATCAGAGGTTCAAACTGTTCGTGCCTCATAATTACATAAGCAAATAAAACTGTCTGAGCAGCACGGCATCTGCTTCTCAAACATCACGATTAGCTGAACCATCAATTTATAGAAAACAACCTGCATTGCCAAAGTACTGGCATTTCAGTGCTAATTACATAAAGTAAACATTTATACCCACAAAGTTGACAGCTAGACTAATACACATATGGCTCGGTCCCACAGAACACGGTCACAGCTTTGCTCCTCCTTTCTCCCACCCAGGAGGAGAGGTCCCTGTGCAAGAGGACCACTGACTGAGGTGCTGCGGTACTTCTGCCCTGAACTACTTCAAGTGCCAAGCTCAGGCATGCTGTGTGGTGACCAGCCTTTCAGAAAAGCCCCCTCCTATCCCAAGACTAACCTGGACACTGGTTCCGGTGCCGACAGGGAGGGAATACTGCCCTAGAAAGGTTTTTCGCTCTACAAAACTACCACTACTTAGGAGTGGATTCAGCAGTCCTGATGCACCCAAATGCCTGCCAAAACAAGCAAGAAGTTTAGCTGGGTTACAAGTGCATCATCCCGGCCCAGGATCAGTGCCAAAAATCTAACAGACAAAATTTGGCTTTTGACAAAGGTATGCATAAGCACACAGCTGTCAGCCTGCGGGGCTGCCTGCTCTCAGGCATCTGCAATGTAAATTACTCCTGACTTATCATCTCAGTTTTAAGTAACAACATCAATTAAGCTAGATCAATCATACCTATGGAACTCCACAGGTATCCCACAAAAACCACAGCACTGTGGCACAGTAGAAAGCACAGAGCAGATCCATAAACCTTCTGGAGAGCAAGCCTGACTTCCTAAATTTACTTAGCCAAACAGAGAAAGCCCTTTTTAATAATAATTCTAAAAAGCCATTTTGCTTAAAAGATAAACCGACATGCTTCCATACATGCTGCTGATAGCTGCTACATTTGAAACATACACAGTTTGTTTCAATTGAGCATGTTCTTCAGCATCACCCAAGCAGGCTTATTCCTTTCATTTTATGCTCTTGAAATGCAGACACTTTCCCGCAGATAATGAGACTGTTTTTTCTAGAAAATGTAAACAAATCTTGTGCATTCTACTATCCCAGCTAAGCTTTCACCAGAAGTTTCTGGCAGGAGAAAAAAACCAAACCAAAACAAAGCCTTATCTTTATGTTCAAAAAAAAAAAAAACCATATACAGATTATTTAAAAAGCATTAGAAGTCACTTGATCTTCAAACCCATCTGAAAAATCACTCTCAGAAGAGACAATTGGTGACTATGCTGGTTATACTGTACCTTAAGCATAAACAAAACAAATAATTGTATGCTTGTCCTGGAAAGCTGAAATTAATGCACTCATGCCAAAACTGCATACAAATAAATCCCTGCATAGGAAATAGAAGCTAGTTTGTAGAAAAGTTTTTTAAGTTTTTCAGTGCATACTTATGGGCTCACGCTAAGTCCAGTCAGAATCAGATTAAACAAGATCTCTTCACATCTCACAGGATAAATGCCCTTATTTCCCTACTTTCTACAAACTCTTCTCAAACAAAGAAAGCATAAGAAAAAATAAAACAAAAAAAGTCAAGTTCTCCTCACTGTCACATGAGGTTAATATCACAGACTACCAGCCTGTAAGTATCTAACAACAGAGAGTTTGGGCACGCTGTTTCTTTCCTTTGCACTGCTTCACCAGGGCGATTTTCCTGCATAATCCAGCGGTGCTCTCCCAGACCGCCCATCACAGCTGTTGATTAGCGAAGAAGGCTTTTGTCTCCCTGCAGACTGGATTTACACAGAGCGGACAGCAGAGGGTTAACTGCCTAGAGCAGATTTCATTTGACTGGATATGCGAACAGACCAAGTCTGCTAGAGCCTGAAAGACAGTTAATTAAAAATCAGAAGTGAGCAAACCTAGCTGCAAAAAATAAAAAAAAAAATGCTTTAACATCTGTCACGCTGACTAGTGAGACTGCCAAACTCTGTATCCATCAGACTACACTTTTAAGCACTACCCTCCTTTACTTCAGGGGAAAATCCTGCTTTAAAACTGCATTGGCATAATATCTTAAGAGAACTATTTCATTAAAAGATTACTACAAATGAATACAAAACTGGTTTTCTTTTTTGTCAAACCAAACTCCTGAATGTTTAAAAAAAAACAAACCAAAAAACCAAAAAAAACCCCACCAAAAACAACAACAAAAAACCACCCCAAACTGTGGTAAAAGAAAACACTTTGTGGTATACAGATTAAGTACAGGGGTTTCCATTTTTACTCTTAAACTCAAAATACTTTAAAACTACAAGAAGACATCCATAATCTAGTAGGAAACACACAACTGCAAACTTTTACAACTATTGCAACAAAGAAGATACCTTGGAGAACAGTGGATTTCCATTAAGAGACTCTGCTCTTCTGATATTTTCAACTCCACACTGAATCAAAAATAAGGAGGAAAAAAAGTTAAGTCTGCTAGATCCTTCACTAGTAAGCCTTCAAAATCTTCCTTTCTACTTCATTCAGGAGTTGCCTCAAAATGACGGAATTAAATGCAGTACCATGTTTTTCAATACAGCAAAAATAAGTACAACGCAAAATTTCACTTTGCTGCCAAAAATCAATGATTCTTTTTTAGTAAGGATAGTAGTGGCTTAAAGAGTTAAATCTAGAAAGACAAATTCCCACCTGTTTTTTGTTGCTAAAAATTAATTTGAGTTAAGCCAGTTCAGATCCATTTTCAATTTGCAGAAAAAGTTTGCCCCAAATCATATTGCAAGAAGCAACTACAAAGCAAATTTCAAAACAGGAAAAGTCATTTCAGAGCATCACTATCCAAACAGTTATAAAAACTATAGAACATCTACCTCATTCGCTAAAACTTGGGCGTACTCAATATCCAGTTCATAAAGTGTTTCAATGTGGTCACTTGTAAATGCTATTGGGACCAACAACATGTTCTTCTTTCCTCTTTGGCACAGTCCTTTAATGGCCTCATCTGTCTGTGGACCAAGCCAAGGCATTGGTCCAACCTGTAAGAAAAGGGGGAGGGAAATAAAGAAAAAGAACCTCATTAAATCATTCTTAGAAAGAACACCCACGTTTTCTTAAGCAGGACAACAAAGACCAGATTATGTTTAAGATGGAGCCAGTTATTTGTATTTCCCTGCTTTTGACAGTACCTCTTACTTTCTCTACTAAATTTTTTATGAAGACATACTGTCCCATCATTTAAATCCCAAAGAAACAGAACCTGGGCTGGCCTAAATGAGACTCTCATTAAAATAAATGAAAATTCAAACAAAGGTGTACTGTTTTCAGTTCATTAAAACCCTGACCACTACTGCACAGGGTTTACCTGCCTTTTAAAGAAGTTACCATTCTGTAGCAAACTTTCCTTACCCCTTTACTATCCATGAAGTATTCGGTGCTGATGTACCATAATACGCAACTTTAAGAACAAGACAACAACGGCATGATAGGTGTAATGCCCTTGAGACATAAGGTTACTTGTACTACATAGTTCTGGTAAAACTTAAGTTCCTCACTATTTGCAGTAGTGATAATAAGTACAAAGTAACATAAGCAGTCTTCGTCAAGAATAATGAAGCCTGTTTGGATCAGGCTCATATTATTATTAAGAATGCCCATATCACAGTGATGACTTTGGAAAAATCCCTCAGAGATCCTCAGAAAGCAACACTTAAAAATCCAGTGACTGCTCGATTCTTCCTTCTGACAGAGAAAGACAAATGCCAAACTAGATGTTATGAGATCATAGGTTTTCTAACGGACACATCAAAAAATCTACTTTAAAATCATGCAATATACAAAGGAGGTGAGAAACTCTGGATAGAGTATCTGGAGAGACTGAATTTGAGTAAAAGATAGGGATTCTGTTCTAGCAGAAATACTTGCTGAAAATGGGAAAAAGGCACTGATGTTATGATCTTCTTAAGCTGCAAGATCATAACCTCCATCACCTGAAGAGCTTTACAGCAGCAGGTGGCTTTACAGCTTCCCTGAGCACATACCTTGGACTGCCACACAAGCCTGTAAGGGTTGGAGTAGTTCAGCTTCTCCATGACTCTCTGGACAGTAGCTCCCACTTCCTGAGGATACGGATCACCACGGTTCACTACCTTCAACACAAAAACACCAGACCTTTTTTCTTCCAGTGAACATGTTTGAGCAAAGGCCACCTAAAGACTGGGAAAGGCGAGCACGCTGCACGTGATGTGGCTGCGCCCAGGACGGGCGGTATTAAGTGCCTGGCTCATCCAAAATGGGGAAGAAAAAAATGCATTCTTGCCCAGAAAAACCTGTGACGAAGCTGCTTTACCAGGACATCTACTCCTCCTCCTTTCCACAATAAAAGATAAATTCTTCTATCATTGTATATAGGTAATGTTGCATTTTGGTAACAGCACTGCATTTTTGAAAAATGATCCGAGAGCCATTTCACCGCAGTTGCTGGTTGCTGACAGAGGATCTAGTCATTTATTGTAACCTTGCAAAGATTTTACTTTCATTCCTTCAGGGAAAGTATTACTACTGCTTTCTAGAGGTGAGAAAATAACCAAATTTTCCACTCCGTTGCCGTCCGGGTTTGAGCTGGCAAGTTCGCGAGGCCATGAAAGCAGCCATACTGAGTCTGACCTATCCCAGCGCCCCATCTTCAATGGCGGCCAACAGGGCAGATCTGAGTAAGCATGCAGGAGAGTCATCACAGCTCACGTGCCTCACCTTCAGCTCTGCGTCAGGCTTCCAGCTGCAACTCCCTAACTCGCCTTCATATTTCTCTTTTATGTCTGCCTGGCACTTCCACAGCTGTGGCCCTGCCCCGCGGGTGTGCGAGCCGCATACCCTTCCATTCAGCCCAGCCAGTGTGACTCCGGTCTAACAATGACAGAAACAACCTGACATAACTCACAGACATGGGCAGCGAGTGAGCCGAGAAGAGGATGATGACATCTTTCCTTTTGTCGGGTGGAAACAGGTTCAGTTCCTTCTGTATGTGATCAGTGAAGCACTGTTCAGGGGGGGGAAAAAAAAAAAAAAAAAAAAGCAAAGACCTGAATCAGAAACACTGGGAGGCATTATGTGATCTCAAATGACCAGAGACAGGCAGCTTTGATGTTCTAGGTTGCCTTAAGAACTTCAAAATCCCCTTCGGTACGCGTGGGGCAATAGCGAGAGACAGCACGTATTACACACTGTCAAGTATACAGTATCACACAGTGCCCAGTCCCAACACACCGAAGGCCCTCATGAACTTTTGATCATCCCAATGGTTTTAAGATGCTGGTAACAAGCTGAAAGAACATAACCAATTAAACCCAACTCTCCCCTACCGCCTCTGAAGAGCGGTTCCCTGGCCGTGGAGGGCACACGCGTGCAGCTGCTAGGGTAGGGAGAGAGAGAAATGGTGAATGGCCAGAGCATGACCATCCTCTCTTAGCAGCCCCATTACACTTAGACTAAGTTAGAGTACACACACATGGCATCGGAGAAGAGCCTGCTCTGTGAAAGATGTCCCCTAACGGACTGTTGAGGCAAGTTTGAGATAACTGTATTCAACTGTATTCAGAGACCTGCACCTTGAGCTCAGCTGACAGGAGAGATGGACACCTCTGTCCATCAACACCTGAAATGTCCTTAGTACTACACAAAAAAGCAGGGAAACACCTGTGACCCTTCGCTCCCACCGTCAGCGTTTGAACTGAGAGCCGTAACACTACATACACACAGCCAGGCTGAGGGAATGTACAGAGAGAAAAGAAGCTGCCATCACTGCTGGCATATGCTGCTGCTGGAGCATGAAACAACTCTGTCTGCATGGTCTTCTCTCTTAGATATTTTACAGTGAAAAACAGATCAGAAATGTTAAAAAAATTTCATTTCCATTTCAACTTTATAATCAGGGGCTGAGCCAGCCCTTGCAATTACAGCCTCCCCGGACTTAAGGAAATGCACACTGGTGAGCTTAAAGAAAAAAAAAAAAGGTTGTATGTACTCTATCTAATGGAAACCATTTTGCAGGTTCCCTGAAGATATGAAAGGTTCCTAAACTCTGCTGAGGTGTTTCACTGAAAGCAAGGAGAATACACACTGAAGGCATGGAGAGTGCATAACAACAATGGCACATCCCAGGACAGCATCACGCTCAGGCAACTTGTCAGCGGAACGTCACACAGTGTGGGCAGTTCCACCTTGCCTTCCTTCATTTTTATCATCTGTCCAGCACACCACAAAAATTGCAAAACCCAAACTACAGGAGAAGCTCCCCAACAAAGATAAAAATGCCATTTTCTCTGAAAAGGAAGGAGCAAGAAGGCTTCCCTTGATTGCTCCTGCCACAGCCAGTGCTGTGCCTAGAATTACCTCTTTGCTGCCAGATGAGAATCTGACAAACCGACATGATCTGTATGTGTGTCGACCATAGACCTGCTCTGAGCAGGAATTTGGACTAATGACCTCTGGAGGTCCCTTCCAGCCAACACTGTCATGATAATATGACTATGTTTTTAAAACAAGATGTGCATGGTGGTCATTTTCACACATTATCATGCCAAAACATCCGGCATGAAATAACCATAATTCTCCTGTAATTTCATACGTAGTAGACAAGACACATTTCATTACCATAACTAAAACGTACCCTCAAATTGAAGCATTCCTTTTATTCTTCTCAAGTATGGTTTTTTTTTTTAAAGGAAATATATAAACACAGCCTAAATCAGCAAATAGGTTCCTCTTCTTTTAGTACATTCTATAGCTAAAAATCTTGTAAGCTTTTTTCGAAGCTAAAACTTGATCTAAGTGAAGTGTTTCTTCAGAATGTTTCTGTGGCTTAACATTATACTGTGTTTTTACCAGTAGCAAACATTTCTAAAAAGGACACTCAATAAACACCTGTATTTACTTAGTTCTTTGCTGTTTTAAAGTCAGCTGGCAATGCAAAGATACCAAGCTTCTCCTACATCAGCCAATCGAAGAAAACCCCAGGGAATACCAATTTGGTAACATATCAGACCTGCTCAGTTCACACCTCTCATGCTGACTGCTAATTTCAAAGGCTCTCATACAAATTCATACCTGAATAAGAAGGGGATGTGTGGGCCATCGGTCAATTACACTCCACTTCATCTTCGGCTTCTCCCCTTTTTTATTATAGTAGCAATAAATGGCATTTAAACTGCTTCCTGAAATGCAGAGAATTAAGAACATAAGTTCAGCCAAAGCATTAGCAACTTGTCAGATGAAAACAGTTTTGTTGCAAGGTATTATAATATTTTAAAATGCTACATATTTAAAATGCAACCGTAAATCAGAACTGAGCGCCTCAAATGGGAACAATTATTATATCAAAGTTCATACAACATATCAATTATATCAAAGTTCATACAACGTACCAGCCAAGAACAATTTCCTAAACCATTCTTTAACTGAAGAACAATTATTGCTCTAGTTTCTATGAAGAAAGCTTACCCAGTCATGTTCCTCAGCCTTCAGTTTATGTTTTCTCACAATAACAATGGTAACATAAAGCTACCCTGAGTGAAGAAGTTTCTACCTAGAATTCGGAATTATAGTAAATACAGAGGACCTCAAGTTGGCAATGAGGCCAACAGGAAGGGGCACTTTGAGGAAGACTGGACAGCTTGCACTGACACTCCACACACTCCCTCAAGGCTCGCAGACACGTGCCTGTGTTCACCTCTGTCCATGCTCTGCTCCTGCACGGACACTCACCTGTGGTAGAACAACTGTACTGTGGGTACTGCGTGAAAGCAATAGCCCTTTCAATGCCATCTTTCTCCATCTCTTCAATTGCTTCTTCTGTCAGAGGATGGACGTACCGGAAGCCAATGTAGTATTTGTGAGGTGCTGCCAGCCAAAGCACAGGAAAACAAATTGCAGAAAAAAACCCAAGAACTCGCAATAACACATCATTAATAAGCACAAAGTACAGAACCAGACAGACTGAAACTGTTGAAGTAAACTTGCTGATAATTTTCTGGCTACTTTTCTAAACTGCTGTCATACAAACACCCCTTTCTTTGGCCAAGTATTTTTCTGGTAACTCACTTTGTTGTTATTAGAATTTAAAAGTGATTTATACTATTGTTTGCTTCTGCAGGAAGCATCACTCTTCTGCTTTTACTTAGTTTAGCAGAGGCGTGGTTTCCAGACTGTACAGAGCTCTGACGTTTTACTGGGCAAGTTCTGATTTAAAGGATGTACTGGTAAAAAAGTGTCACTATGAGATGCTAAACAAACACTACTATGCCCTAACACAGACCACAGTTACAGACGGGCTATGGGCTTCCTAACAGCACAGCTCACCTCGCTTACTGAAATCAGAAGTCATATGTTTTAAATACACCAGTGTAACTAAAATGCCAAAACCCTAGGAAAGACAAGGCTTTCTTCATTCTGCCATACAAAAGGAAATGCATTGCTTAAGCAGTTTGCACATTCCAGGAACTTGTATTTACCTAAACTTTCAAATATAATTGGGCTGCAATATTGTGTGCCAGCACTGAGGTGTTCTGCTCTCCAGGGATCAGCTTCAAAGAGGAAAAGGCCCTGCACGTTATAGACATTAGCTGCCTAGAAGGCATTTCAAGAAAATCACATCATTTTATCCCTTTCATGCTCCAGGTGCAAACAGAGAAGTCATCAAAACAGGGTGCCTTCAGTGCATGAAGGATTCATATGCCTTTGCCGGATCAGGCCCTCAGTCCCAGCAATGCAGGGGTGTTCAGGCAGAATTCCCAGGTACCGACTGTTTGCTCCACATGCCCTCCCTTCCTGGCCCTCTAACTCCTATTTCAGCTTCAGCAAAGGCCTGGCTCCCTTGCATTCCCCTCACCTACTCTATCTTTTCCTTCATCATTTTATGCAGATGTAATTCTATTTCACTTCTTTCCACTTCCTTGCCTCCAGTTAACCACATTTAAAAACACAGCTAAAAACAAGACAAGGTGGAACTGTTGTTTGCTGCAACTGCTCTGGTCACCATCCTCGCGAGAGAAGATGCCTTCCCCCACCCTGGTAAGTCTGCTCCATTCGCCCATAAACCCCCAAGGACCGGGACTGTTTGTTTGGGGCAGGAGGTAGGTTGTACTGAATAAGGGACACACGTTCCTTCCTTCTGGTTTCCGGGTGTTTTTCATGGAAATCTTCATGCCTTTAAACACTTTATTTTGGAGGCAATATTATTCTCTCCAAGGACAACATTTTAGCTTTTTCCATTTTTCATGTCTAATCTTTTGGGTGTTGGCTTCAAGGTTTGGGGAGTATGGTTTGGTTAGGGGGAGGGAGGGAAGGAGGACAGGCTTCTTGTTTAATTTTGGTTTTTTTAAGTAGTGGACAGAGGTTCTTAACAGAACAAAAGCAAAGTTTCTTTTTCAGGGTTTCCAGGTCACTAGCTCTGAAATAAAATTTAACAGGTTTCTGTAGGAAGCAGACATCCCATGCTCAGTCTCCACTCCACACATTTATACAGAATTCAGAAAACAGGTTTAGTCAGCCTCAGTTCTCTGCACAAGGCAAGACAGCTCCCAGCTGGGAGCAGCAGCAAATAATGACCCAACTTCAGGAGCCCCGAGACCCAGTAACCTCATTAACATCTTTAAATGGCATTAAAAACAAAAGTGGAGTAACCAGAGCAAAGACAGTAGGAGTTTAACCTGGGAAAGGACATACTGGGAAAAAACACGGCCAACTTGGAAACTTCTTGCAGTACTCTCACAGTATTACGCTCTGTCCTGGAGCACAGGCAGCAAAGGAGAGATTTTCATGCCTGTATACATATTCATTTTGTTGCTACAGTCAGAGTCAGAACTACTGGAGTGACATCTCCTTCCACGAAGAGCTGCCAATCTAAACAATGTGGCCGCCTCATCCTGTGATCTTTCATTCTGCTGACAAGGGAATCTCAGCTAAAATACAGCTTGTAAGAAATACTAAGAACCATTATAATTAAAAACAATAAAAATCAAGATGTGCCTTCTTAAAATATAATTACCATTGCAAGACATTAGCCTATTTGATGCCAGCACTAAAAAAAAATCCCCAACAATAGAAATGGATTTTCCTATCACCATATTTGTGTGATTTATTCTTACAGACTACTGAGCCTACCCAACCACACTCACTCAGAAGGAAGAACTCTTGTTCATTTTCAGACAGCTGCCTGTAACAATAAAGCTTCATTTTAAAATTATATTGTTCCCAGATGACATGGGCGAGGCTCTTTATTTACTACTTTATGTTAGTCCCATCACCGAAGTGTAACATGTCAAATGTATACTACAAGTCAGTAAATCAGTAGATTGAATAATTTACACAGAAGGGAATTTCACAGGTGGTTATTGATACCACCTAACATGAGCTCTTCGCCAACTGCAAATACACAGCAACTATAAACTCTACACCCCAAAAGTCCAGGTCAAGGTAAAACGAGTATGCAAAGGATCTCTTCTTCGCCCTGTGTTTGAAGTGCTACCACCACAACTCGCGAGTTACTCATTAACAGGGCTCAGCGCTCCCAAAGCGCTACCTGTGAACGCATGATATTCCAAAACACATAGCTGAGTCTGGAAGCACATCCAACTGTTTCAAGTTATTCTGAAGCAACACAGTACTCTGTATCGCTGGAAGGTTACCCTAAATGCTTAAGGAAATGGTTAGCACTCAATTCAACTGTTAGCAATGGTTAGCATGTTCAATTTTCAAAACTGCAGCTACTGTCAGGTAAAAAAAGGAGGTCTCTAAAGAACTTATCAGGTGTAAGAACTGCACAGAGGCGGGTGTGACTTCACAAAAAGTGGTCACCAAACAAAAGCAACCGGGAGTGGTACGCTGAGAAAAGCAGATAAACTTTCTAAGCTTTATCTTCAGAACCTGTTGCAAGCCTGACCCTTCAGGGGCTACTGCTGCTAAAAACACTACTGCCTTGGATGCCGCAGCCCGGTGCAGTTTTGGCTTCAGGTTTTGACTACACTTGCAGGGACCACAGCTGGAATTAAGCTAGAGAGTAGCATCTGTGGAAAAAAGGATCAACCACCACCCAAATGAAGGCATCAGTGACACATTACATGCTGAATGAATGAAATAAATTTGGTTCTAGCCTTCCAAGGACATTACTTTTCACCTTCCAGAGCCTTTTACCAATCTTCTACCTCTAGCCCTTTTCTACCCAAGTCTGAAGCAGGTGCCACAAAGAATTACAAAACCGCTAGGAATCAAATAACGTGTATTGTCAAACATGGAGGGGGATTCCCTGACACACCAGCACCACATCAGCAAAGGTCACAAGGGAGAAGGCGGCCTGCAGCACCACGCATTGTAAAGCTGCTGAGCTGAAGAGAAGGGAGAGCTCTCCTCTTTGGCTTCTCTTACTCCAACAGTTTTTCTATTAAAAATGTTTCATGTTCCTATTGGAGTGGCAGGATGAGAAGTATTATCTGTAGCTAACACATCGGTAAGGAATTCAGCAGGCAGCTTAGTGATCTTGTTAATTCCTTCTACTCACAAAGGTAGCCTGCTGCTTCAAGAACAAAAAGCATAATGCAGAGAAATACCTTATCGGAACAAAGGTGACCCCCAGACAGGTCATTTCAGACAGACCAACCATCGCGTTACTGTTTCTCCTGGCTTTTGTCAAAGCAGTGGTGATTCACTGTCTTTTTTTTGTCTGTCCCATGAGAGGCAAGACACAGAAGATGGCCTTCACCCTTGAGCTGCTACGTGAATGTGGAAGCTTAATTTCTAGTGCTGCCACTCACGTTTATTAACGCCATGGTTTTAAGGTCACATAGCAAGAAACTGTAGCATAAAAGGTACTGTAAACAAATGACCTATCACCTTCAGCAAGCGGCAGAGGAGAAACAGACTTCTACTTCACCATAGCTGCTAACCGAGCAACAACACAAGCTGAAGTCAGATTCAACTAACAATCAATTTGAAAGCAGTTTAGCTAAACTGGTGCAAATTCCACCATGAATGCATTTAACCTGGGTGAAAAATGACTCAAGTATCAATTTAATTGGAGGTTTTAGGAGAGAGATTGAACATGGCTGAATCACAGCAAATTAACATTATGCGAATGACCACAGTTGTCTGTGTTTGCACACCTAGCCCATTGCAATTGCACAATAAAACGTGTTAGCTGAAGCCTTTAGTAAAAGGACATTCACAGAAGCGTCTGCACCCGTTTCCCATCACACTAGTGCTACCAGGTAGCTTGGCACAGGGTAATCCACACAAGTCAGAGCTCCTTGCTGCGAGGAAGCAAGGTTCAGAGAGATTCTGTGAGCCAGACAGAGGGGAGGGAGGTTGTATTCACCTTTCAAGTTTTCTTATCATGAAGGAAGAACTGGCAAAGACAGCATCTACTTCCACCCAAGGCAAACCGTTAGGCCTTATCTCCTGCTTATGTCCTCGGGTGGAGCTCACTGCTATCACTCGACCAAGCCCTGCAACGTTCAGCTACAAAACCTTGTCTTTTCTTCCAGCCAACCTCCTCTTCAGTCCTGAAATCAGGCCTAATTGGTGTAAGTTACTTCATCCATTATTAATAGTTACAGATTCAGACAAAGTTTCAAAAGCTCTGGATACATCCAAGCAATAATTGCAGAGACATGTCAGAGGAACGAAAGACACCTGTGGCTTTGGAGAACAGTCAGACTCCCAACACCCTCCCATGCAGTCACCTATTCTTTAGGCTCAGGCTGGCATAACAAAGGCAAATACAAAAGGCTTTATAGCATTAAGTTCTGGCCTCAGAGCTGTTCTGTAACACAGTCCCTGCACAGCATCCTGGCCGAGCTGGCCCTGACCAGGGAAGGGCACTTGGAGGAAGCAGCAGGAGCAGGGAATGCTGCACTGTCCTCTGAGCCCTAACTGCTGGCTGCTGCGAGTGTGCAGCAGCCGAATGACACCATCCTGCAGTTAGCTACAAGGAGCAGCCATGAGAAGGTGGCCGTGCATTTTACAGCAGGAGATCCCACCCCCCTGTGAAACTCAATAGCACCAGCGTGTGCAGAACATGAACAACCAGGAAACACTACATTGACAGGCATTTTTTACTGTGTGTGTGCACGCACATACTCAGCCTAAAAGGAGCATCATTCTCCCACTCTACCTCTTCGTAAAAGGTAAGGGAATTACATGAGATTATACTGCCACTGCTAATGGTCACAAATCTCCACCTCATTTATGCTAGTAAGAATGCCATTCTGAACGCCCTTCTCCCATGTCTGCCTTATTTGTTCACATGAAATACATTCCCCTTTCTTATCGTCTAAGTCTCAACCACTTGTCTTCAGTGTAGACTGCTTCAAGCTCAAGCAGGGCTTACAGGGCAAGGGGTGTACGACTGCAAGGTGTCATACCAACTGAGACTCCCGTCACCTAGCTTTAGCCATCTGAAAATAAGATACTTTGTCTATCACAGTCATCTAGATTTCTTCCCATAATCAAAGGAGAGAGACAAGTGTACCTTTAGAGGGTGACACCCACCCCCCACTCCCCACCCCCCGATCTCTGATAATGACCTTAGGATGAACTGAATCACTTTCTCTCCAAACTCTACTCTCTCCCGATGAAAGGGGGAGCAGAGGCCACCAGTTTAGGCCAGATGCCCAACTTCCTGAAGTTATGCAAGATGAAACATGCCAAAAGCATCTAAGAGTAGACTTACCCAGGGCAGCTTTTAAGCTAGTTACCTTGGGCACTAGACAGAGGCGGCAGCTGGATGACTGCACATACCAGATCCAGCCTGAGAAGGTGGGTAAACGCTTGGTTGTTGGCTTTTGGTGCTACACTGTGTTACTGCAGGTTGAATGAGTACCGACAGTACTCTCCAAAATCAAAGTGATTCTCCAATGCAGCCACAGAAGTGTCCACAGCACAAAAATACATTGGCATGCGTGGGAACCCCGTGCTTTTGCATATGCTTAGTTTTTAACGAATAAGAACTTCTGCAATATCTTTGTCATGATTCCCTAGCAGGACTGAGAACACTGTTCACAAAATAAAAACGGAGAAGCAAAAGCTGCTTTACAAGCGTATACTTTCAACACATGAAGCGAAAGAAACTTTTAACAAGCACAGTAGAGCAAAGAAGTACCAGTGCGAGGAGACATGCTGTCCAGCAGTTTCACCATGCCTTCTCCCTGCACCGCCGTCCACTTCTTGATCGGTGATCCACCTCCAATCCTGCTGTACTGCTCCTGGATTTTCGGTGTGCGGCGTTTGGCAATGAATGGTGCTAATTTACTAAAGCATTCAAAAGGTACACTTATGAATATTGTAACCCAAATCACCACCCCTTTCCCCAAATCTCTCCACCGCAGTGGGTTTTCCATGCCAATCTCCCCAAATTATAGCAAACCAGCGTTGCATGGCTTGTTTAATGTTATATTCCATCACCCTTCCCAAACTTCCTAGGTGACAGGAAACCACAATTTGCAATTAGAAGAGAACGATTTTGGCACGCTAATTTCCAGAGAATTCTAACACCGTTTGTTGCACTGACTAGTCCCAAGATGAAACAGTCTTAAGAAATGCTGATATACACAGAAGTTAAAAGCTTGTGCCTACAGCTAAGACAGCAACACCCAACACTGACTGTAACGCAGGAGTTCACAGTGCTTCTCACTTTTGAGCTGGAAGCGTCATTAGATCTCTGTCCAGGAAGAGACGAAGTAAGAAATCATGCACATCATCCAGTCGTTCTGGACCTCCCATGTTTAACATCAAGATTCCTGTTTTAGGTTTCCTATGGAAGCAAGAGATATTTCAAATCCTACTGACCTACTGCTTTTTTTATTATAATTATTGATTGTCTTGTAATATCAGCTTCTGCATTTGTCTTTTGCAAAAGCAGCATCTTATTTAGAAGCTCATCCTGCTTACGTAAAAACATGAACTACAAGCATAAATAGCTAGAGAACAAGTATTTACAAGATCTTTACTTTTTTTTAAAAAGTAATCACTTTGCAACACAGAGTTTAACTGGAAATATACTGAGAAAATTATCTAACAGCTGAAGGCTGTAAGGGAGGTTATAAAACAGGGTCTAAGGAACTATCTCAGCTGAAATGCCAGCTGTAGATTCCAACCAAACGAAGCAGCAGCTTCCACAGAAAACAGATGAGCTACCCACACAGGTCTTTGCCTTCATTACTCTGGAGACACATCCCATCTCCCAAAGCAGTGAAAGCAGCAAAGAGCCATTCTACACATCAAATAAGTGCAGGGTTGATTTTGTTTGGGTTGTTGGTTTTTTATCCAGGTGCAGGTCCAGCACACTGTTCTAAGGATAATGTCCCTCCCAGCACAGCAGAGCGGAGCAGATGGCGGTATCAGCTTTTGCAGAAATGGCTGCTGATCACAACTCTCACCCAAGAGGTGGATTTCCACACCGAATCGTTTCCCCTGCCCGAGGGAGCCCAGTGACCAGGATCTCTTGCCTCCTGAGCGGGCGGAACCAAGGTTGCACAGGGAGCTTTGCCCTCCTCTTCTTAAAGCCAAAGTCTTACAAAGGGGCACCGAGAGGAGCCTAGGCCTGCCCCAGTGGGTTGGGACCTCAGTTTCCATTCCCTTCCTCCTGGAGTGTCTATCAGGAGGTTGCTGAATAAAACCCAGGAAGCAGGAACCAGAACCTCAAATAACAGTTTCTTATTTGTTTGTTCTTCTATTGCTTCTGCACTGCCTCAGGCCTTACCGTGGGCCACTGCATTCTGCAGAGAACAAGGCAGGCAATCCTTGCCCTGCAGAATTATGAAAACAAGAGGCTTGGTGAATGCAGCCAGCCAGATAAAAGCAATTATACACACACACACAAAAAAAATAGATCAAGCCCCGTGACTGCCATGTTTTACCACATAACCAGCTTTGCTATGCAAATAAAGCAGCATACCATATCAGAGAGGGACAGAGGGTAACGACAGCAGGTCACACCCACCCAGACCTCCTTGCAAACTTACCGCACTTCTGGCTGAATTTGAGGTTTTGTGCTTTCTGTCACTGCGGTTGCAGTTGCCTGACCTCTCCATCGTACCGGGACCCTCAGCTGATGGCTGCTTTTTACAACTGGAAGAAAGATAACAGCACATTGATAACCTTGTACCGGGCTGAGGGGCCTCTCCACCAGACAGACAGGCACTAATCCCTCAACAGCTACATAAACACACTTGGCAGTACTGCACTGCTTGGCATTTTCTCCCTTAAGCTCCAGGTCCTGGAACCAAAGAAAGTCATGAAATTGCAAGCTTATGCCTTTCTTTAAACACTCTGTGTACTAACAATTTTTCAGATACCAGGCAGTAACCTAAAACCAAACAAAAGCCTCGCTAATCTCTAAGCTGCGATCATAAATCCAAAATAACTGCTGACAACACAAGAGAAACTATGCAGGGCGGACACACTAAGGAAGTATGTCAAGCTATGTAACTCCTCATGGCACAGACACACCTGGGCTAACTCTAGACAGGCGAAGTATTTCTATACCACCTCTACAATGTAGGTTAGACATTTGTTAATTTATGGTCCCCAGCAAACTTCAGCAACGTAGGTCCAACGTATGCGAGCCATAAGCACGCAGCTCCTTAGTTTGACCCTATGTCGGGTACACTGAGCAGCAATTTCAGAATCCATTTACCCAGGGACGTGGGCAGCCTTCTTTCTCACTACCCAGCTAGGCGACTTCTATTATTCCTGGATTTCAGCATCAGCCAAAACCCAGGATACTTTAAAAGTAAAGTCTTCCCACATGCTGGTTACAGCCTGCTTTTTCAAAAGCACACTTTGTTTTCCTCAGGAGTTCATAGTCATTACATGATATTTTTTTTTAGTGCAACAATAGTGTGAATTGCCCAAGATGAAAAAAATTGTTAAATTTTGCATCCCCAGCAATCGTTTGGTGTGACACTTTCCTGGTCAGACTGCAGGAGTTCCAGCAGCAATTGAGCCCCAATAGCACAGACCTCTGCAGCGGCTGATCCACCCGCTGGGAAGAGCATCTTACGGTTCACAGGTCCCTAATAACATCCTGAAGAGATGCCGAATGCCCTCAAAACCTGCTGAAATCAATGACAGTGAAAAGCATCTTGCAAATCCAGCTTCTTACTCGGGATTAAGAGTGTGTAGTTGCGGATGCCTGTGTCTGCAGTGATACAGAAGGCTGCAAACTAAGGAACTTCAGTTCAAGCATCGCTGATGCCTGAAAGACTTTTTTCAAATGTTTATATTCTTCTTCCAGTTCTTAGGCTACTGCTTTTTGAAGCACTGACACTATACGTTAATTATATAGAACAATAAAAAGAGAAGTTTCAATGGATGTATTGATCCTCCTGCGCTGTAAATAAATACTGGCAATCATGCATTTTACTTAAGGTGAGGTTTGGGCACATTTCTATCCGTGCCACAAAGCACACGACGCAGAACGCAGAGGATGTGTGACGATGGTGATTCCAGCTCGACGGAACATCGATAAAAGTGTTCTTTTCTAAGTTTTAGAAATGGCGTTATCGTATTAGCCTCTGGAGCCAAGGCCCGACAAAACTGGTGCCCAGCACACGCCCGCAGTTTTGCCGGTCTCAGGGTAAGCATGCCGGTGCCTCTCGGCAGGGACGTGAAGTGACTCCGCCGCGGCAACAGTAACGGGGTAATGTGTTATATTTATGGAGTAAGGAAAAGAGCTCCTGCTGAAGGAGCGCACAAAACTGAGTGCATATCGTAAAAACTGCAATACATACGTGTACGTAGATAGTATATATAGTACACATTCGTAGCGTTAGGAGAGCTGTGAAATTGCCTTGCAACTGTATTTGTTACTCACACCTCCTCACCGCGCCTGGCCTGATTTTGAAAACACAACCTGTGAATTGTTAAACAACGATGATTTTTACACAAACGTGTTCTAAAAACGACAGCGCCTCATTTAAAATTAAACTCCTGAGAGGTGGAGGGGAAAAAAACCCAAACCAAACCCAAACCAAACAATGAAAAGCCGAGCCCGACAGCAGCAAAGGACAAATCCCAAGCCTCGCAGCCCCTCAGTTCCTTCAGAGGAAAAATCGTCGTTAGCCCGCCCGGCGCCACCCGCGCGCTCCCGTCATTAAGCCGGGCTCTCCTCAGGGTCTCCGCAGCGCGGCCACGCGACCCCCGGGGCAGAGGCAGCCCCTCAGCGCCGCCGCAGCCC
>WAAD01041879.1:145979-159645 GCA_013389945.1 Fregata magnificens | reverse complement strand
GGTGGCGGAGGCGAGGGGGGCCGGGCCGGGCCCGCCGGTCCCTCAGGCTGCTCGGCGGCGGCTGTCCTCCGCAGCCCCCGTGCGACCGTTACCACAGGACCGAGGGCTCAGAAATGAGAGATCAAGCCCCCCCCCACGATCGAAACAAACAAAAGACCCCAATATCTAATTTTTTGAAGCTAAACTAATAATGGCATCCCTTGCGTTTATGCCGGGATTACATTTTGAAGGTTCTCTTTGCAAACACGCACGCTAAGTAAAATAACTACTTGGGCATCTCTTAGGTTTGCCCAGTTAGGCTCTAAAGAAGCTGCAGACCCTTTCAAAAAAGATTTAAAATCTTTTTTTAAAATCTTGGGGTCCTTCTCAGCAGAGAAGCTCATCCACCACCTCAGAGCTCGGGCAGCCTTTGCAGTTAAACCAGGATCCTCGCCTACAAAAACCCTCGTCCCTCCTTCCTGGCTCCGTGAGGAGCCCAGTGTGATCCCAGCCTGCCTCTTCCAGGGGACGTCAACCGATGGCCTCTTCCACCACCCAACCCCTTATTTAGCCTCTGGTAATTCTCCGCTCCTCCAAGAGCTGTCCCCATGCCAGGTCACCTGGGTTAGTCCCCTCTCCGTGGACAGTCCTGAAGCTTTGGGGCTGGAGGCTACCCTGTCTGAAAAGGGCCCTTGTCGGTAGCACAGGACACGGACGTAGAGCTTGAACACAGCGCTCCCGCTCCGTAAGTCTGCATCAGCACCCAGATGCTCTGCACAGGGTACCACAACTGCCCAAAGTTTATCTGTGTGTGACTGGGGCGTGTTTTCACCTGAGGTTTTATGGGAAGACACGTGTGAGGGCGGTCAGCACGTCTGGCTGAAGCCGGGGCAGGACATCCCGCGGGGCCGCACCAGCTAGGAACCGGTCCTGAGCACTTAAACCGGTCCTCAGTGCTTGAACCGGTCCTGAAATCTTCTCTTAAGAGATGGAAAGAATAGGCTTTCAAAGCTCAAACTCTGCATCTGCCAGGGCACAGTTGGAAAACTTTGCAATAGAGCTGCACCTCGCGCACAGGGACACGCGCTGTGTTTATGGCGTGCATCATTTATGAGGAGATTTCCTTCGCATGCTGGGAGGAACAGTGTTTCCCGGCTGGAGGCAGACATCCGCAGACCTGGATTTATGACCAGCAGCACCTCCGTGTACCGTTACGGCGCAAGTTGTGCTTCTCTGTCATGGTCACAGCCCGGTGAGGTTTGCGGATGCTAGGAATCAAAGGCGGCTGTTTGGTGGGCAGGAGGGGGCAGACAAGGAGGTACTGCTGGCCCTGCTGCTGACTTGCTCCATGCGTGCTGGGGCTCTCACTGCTGGCCCTAACGCCATAGTCCTTACCCCTCTTTTCCACGTCATAAGTTTAGACAGCAGCACTGCAGGACCTGTGCCTGAGGAACAGGACGGCCAGGAAGAGCTCCAGCTCACGTGGAACAAGGACTAACGGCAGCGCACAGAACGGACTGCACGTGTACAGCCCCGCACCAGGGCAGGGCCTGACTTCTGCGTCGGGGCTCCTGGCTCGTCAGAGACACTGGAGCAGGAGTGCAGAGCTTGCCTGGTAACCTCCGTTCCCAGTAGAAACGCGAAGGAACAGATACCAGAACAGTTATCCTGCGCATGAACATTTGATTTGCATCCCACATCATCTCAGCAGCACTTTCAGTCGCTCCGTGGACAGCTTATGGAAGCTGGGAAGGGCCTGGGGGTGTGACGCACCCACCCCTGTGCCTGCAGCTCCTGCAGCAAGGGGCTTCCTCAAAGCCTGGCCCAACGCTCCCAGGCTGGGCGCACACCACCTCTCCCCAGCTGGGTGCACCCCGCGGGGTGGAGGTGCTTCTCTGCCCCTCACGTGGCTGCCCTGCTTACTGCGGGGCAGAGGGGGCTGCAGGCCCCCCACCCAACTCCTAGTGCTGGGACACCACCTTTATCTGAAAGCAAAACCTTACGCTAGCGAATGAAAGTCCCCATGCTTGATAAAATCCTGAGCTGTCCATAAACTTCTACTTCTCTTGGACCTGGGGGACAGGCGGCTGGCAGCTCATCAGACAACGGGGGTTTGGGCAGCTTGGCTGCCTGGGCAGAGTAGCAGGGAAACCGACACCTGCCACGGGATCGGTTCTTTTCCCGGTCAGCAGGTTCTCCAGAGATCTGCTGTCCAAAGGCAGCCCAGCTCTCGCTGCCCAAGGCCTGGAAGCACCAACACTCCTCCTCGCCCCTCCAGCAAGTGGCGGCTGTTTCGGTCCCGGCTGCCAGGCGGGGAAGTGAGTGAAGAGGAGAAACGCGACATTTGCGAAGGACGCTGGGCTCTCCAGGATAGTTAGCGCCACGCCACTGGCCAGGAACTTCAAAAGGTCCTTACAAAGGGTGACCAGATGAGTTTCAACATAGATAAATATAAAATAATGCACGTAAGGAGATGTAATCTAAACAAGGCTACATGATAGTGATCTCAAAGCTGCCAGTTACAAGGCTGAAAGGGCCTTGGAGCCAGTGCTGGCAGTCTGGTTTACCAATTACTGATCCAACTGTGTGGAGATACCTTGAGGGAAAATGAAAATGAGGATGAGGAGAAACCCAAGTTTTTAGTGCACATTTTCTCATCTTTTGCAGATTTGTTTACCCTTTCTACTGAAAATAAAACCAAGTATTCTTGTATTCCAAGCAGCTGCAGCGCCTTTCTGAGAGCTGTTATTAATGATCACGATTTGCAAGGGATCTAAGCTGTGCAGGAATTTGTAACGGAGCCCAGAGGAAACTGCAGCTCCCTCTAGTCCCTGGAGTCCTAACAGCCGGTGAGACCAACGAGCTGCTTCGCTTCCCCCAGTATCTGACCAGTATTGCCCACATATACAAAGTACTTGTATTATTGAGGAGGACTTAAACATCAAACTGGGATTGGAAGGACCTGGGAACACTGCTAGCCCAAAGAACACGTGAAGCAGCAAACGTGATTAAATCAGCCCTGAATAAGAACTTACAATCAAAAAGCTTTACTGAGAGAGCTTGGAAACTAGCTTTCTGGATAGCTGCCAGAAACACCCAGGATCATCATCAGTTTTAAATCACTGGAGACATCATCAAACTCAGCAAGTTTTGTAAGAACACAATAAAAAAAGAAATAAGACACCATACAAAACCACAACTGATGGGACCTAGAAATAAAACCAAGCTACATTTATCATTTTTCAATCTCTAAAAGTAATTTTTTTTCTTAATGATCAAAAACCTGATTTGAGCCTCGATGATAAATCAGGAACAACACCAATCCTATTTACCATAGCAAAGGTTTGTTTTGAAGCAGCATTTCAACATTACCACATTCCCGTCGGCTAGGTTTCAGCAGTCGCCTAAGGAATTTCTCTTTACTACTCCACCAGTAGATTTGCACAGGCTTTTGCTTAATTCAGGGATCTTTCCTGCGCAGGTGGTTTGCCCAGCACCACCTCTGCTCCACGAGCAGATTATGGAACTGCACAGCAGTCTCCGTTCGACTCGACAGCATCTTTCATCCTAGTCACCTTTTAAGCTCCTTATCTGATCTGCCTCTTCCACGAGCACCTCTTAAGTCCTCAGACCTTCCTCTAGTAGCTCCCCTGATACAGAGGCTTTTAACCTTTACAAAGCAGCTCAGCCCTGCCAGTTTTAAGGACAGAAAACTGATTGCCAACAAGTGATGTTTTTCTAGTAGGATCTTTTCCCAACCTCGCTCCTCCCTTCCCATCACTTCAGGCATTTGAAGGAATTTTTTTTATGAAAAGTCTTTACGTACTTATAAATTCCTAAATATTCTGAATTACAGAAGCCTCTTGAGCTCCCCTCCCCCCCAAAACCCCACCCCCAACAACAACAAAAATAGTCCCACAAAACCAAAACCCCAAGGGGTGTGATTGCTATTTGGTAGCACGTTCAACTTTTGGACTGGGGTGACCTTTCCTGTAGCTCGCTGTTAGTAAGCTGTCATGTAAGAGGTAAGAAATTGCTAGCATTTTGTTGCAGACAAGCTTGTTCATTTCTCTCCTCTTCCTCTAGCTTATGGGCTTAACACATACACAACAATACCCCAAACCAGAGGAAATTTAGGGCTGACGATACTTTTGCAAGTATTTAAAAGAATCTTAAGTTCTTCGTTCAGACAAAGAACAACCCATCAAAAAGAGAGTAGGGCAAATGTGAGAGAGAGCTGAGGCACATTACTGTGCAAAGTTTTCTTCTATTATGGCTACAAAAGGACTGGGAAAATCAGTGAAAAGGGTGAATTCAAAGAGAGGTGGGTAAGAAAGAAAACCATCCTAGCAATGCTCACTTCTTAGAGCCTCTTTCATTCATCCTCATGCAGCCTCTACTCACCTCCCCTGCTTCAAAGGGGTACCTGTCAGGTCACACAGCAATGCACAATGGTCCCCAACAAACCCCAAGACATTAAATCCAGATGTTTAAGAGCTCTGGAAATAACCTCACTTCTTCCAACTCTATCAGTTGGCGAGGCAGACATTAACTCTGCTTACAAACCTGGCCTCGCTTTGGGCAGCCACAGCTACAAACAGCCAGCAGCCACAGCCGCTCCCCCTGGAGCTGCTGCCTTAGCAACCAATTATTCAGCACCACACTTCTCATTTATTCTCTCTAGGATGTTTCAACTGGGTAGCTGAGGTGGTCTATCCAAATTATAAAAATTCATGCCTTTAAGTTAATTAATGGAGATTTAGTTTAAAAAGAAAAAAGCTAGTTCCATTTTTTGGAATATGTGTTTACTGCACTTGAAAATGCACTTTTGCTCTGCTTTTGCCAGCACAGACTACATCAAGCAAGCAAGCTATGAAGACTAAGTGAAAGGAAAGGAACAGACATCACAGGTCAAGAACTACTGTCTTGCACACCAACTTATGTTACCATAATTTATTGGTTGCCGATTTAGACCAGTTTATATATGTAGCATGCAAGATGAAGAAAACCAGTCTTTTATTACAAAAATGTGGATATCGCACAGCTCAACAATTCTATAAGTGGCAAATCCAGATCAAGTCTCAGGGCAGGTAGCAAATGATGCACCTACCCTTTTTTTTTTTTTCCTCTTGCTAGCAAAAGGAATCACTTTATTTATGACTAAAAAGCATACAGAGGACTCAACACATTAAATATTTAATTAATCCGATTTGATAACTTGATTACAGCCAGAGAATCTGCTCAGATGCAGCAGCACAAGAGAACACTGAGCCAGCTAGGACACACGGAACTGCTCTACTATGAAAACGTACTTCAGCGTGAATCAAGCACTGCTTGAACTACAATTCATCTAGAAAGGACAGCAATTCAGTCAGCATACAGTGCTAAAATCCAACTGTATTTGAAAGTTACCAGTTTCTTTGGGTCTTCAGTCAGTCATTTCTGGTTTGAAACCAATGGTAGAACCTTAATTTGGAAGGCACCACAAACATCCCAGTGCCCACAAGCTAACAGACAGTGCTCTGACAACACGCCCCCTCCTACTGTAATTCAGCACAGGTTGGGTGTGCATGGACCCACTATAGCGCTTCATCCACGGGTATCAGCAAAGAGTAGCAAAGCCTTCCTCACCATCAGNTGTCTCTTGCAGTGGAATTTTGTGCTCAATACTACATACCTTGCTACTGAATAAACTCAAATGGAACTTCCATTAAAAACAGTAGGAGCTAAAAAAGTGCTGCGCTTAATGTAATTATTCCCTTTCTCATACTTTGTTGAGCTCTTTAGATGATGTCTCTTCATACCATTCTCAGAGGTCAGTGTTTGGGAATTTAAAGAGCTTGAACTCCCGATTTCTCCAACAAGAAGCCACAAGAGAAAACAAATTAAAATTAAAGCAAATTTTAAAAAAAAATCTTGAATGCCCAGCATATTTTCCTTTAAGCCACAGAAATTAAAAGCAGAAGCCTATCTTGTTTTTTAAGTGACAGCTTATCAGGATCTTTGTTTTATGTTGACTTGAGAGCATAAATGCACCTAACATTTTTTTCTAAGGCTTGTTCCAGTTAATCAGTAGCATTTTCCTTTAAAAAAGTGTTTTGTTTATTTTCCTTTTCACATCCTAAATTAGTATTTGGATTGGCAGCAGGTGGCAATAAGTCTTGTTCTTAGACAGGCTGTAGTATAGCAGTGTGTATCGTTCTTTTCCAAGTATCAGTTGCTCAATTTTCTAGGAGTTTATCACAAGGATAGCTAAGGTTTGCAGCGCTGGACAAAGCGTGGATAGAGACAGACATCTCGGATATGGTGTCTATTCAGAATCCAGGTTAGGAACCGTTCTAATCCCAAACCATATCCACCATGAGGGCACGTACCATATTTTCTCTGAAATTAAAATCAGAGAGTAGATATTAAACATTTTCTTGTTATTTATAATTGCAGTAATACCACCAGGAAAAAAACCCCAAAAAACCAACCAAAAAAAACCCACACCACAACCCTTCCAAGATTATTTTCTGAATGATGAGGAAAATCAACTATGCTCTTTTCAGGCAAGGTATTTGTGTTTGGTTGTCCTGAGCTTCCTGGGGCAGTGTAGGGACTAGAAGAGGGAAAAGGAAGGTGAAAAAGAAAGTCTTAACGATCCTTTTTCAACCGCCTCCTCTTCTCCTCCCCTTACGCTAGCTAGAGCTTAGCCATTCAAATCTGTAAGGACCAACCTCTCTTTATCTAACAACAAGGGCTTCACAAACATCGCAGAAGACATTACAAGAGGAATACACCCACACAGACCAGTCTAATGAAGGTGATCTGGTAAGGGCAGCATGCAACTACAGCTAACAGCAGCAATTTTAACAGAATGGAAACTGTTACCTGTTGCATTTTGCCAATGGTTAAATGACTATCTACCAAAAATATGTTTCCAATTTAAAATGATGCAGTCTAAGAGCAGTTAAAAAAAAAAAAATCAAGGATCATATCTGACAAGCCGGACATCTAATCTGTTTTACAAACCTGATCAGTATACCAGTAGTACGGCGTAGGATCAATGCCCTCTCTCTTATAGCCTTCGAGTAGCTCCTCACTGTCCCAGATACGCATAGAGCCTCCAACAATTTCACCGACATTAGGCATCAACACATCAACCTACAACACACAACATGAGATCAAACTATTACAACTAAGCTGCCTGCAGGAAGGGGAGGAAAAATAGCCCAAACTTAAAACTGTATGTCCATAACACATTTTACCATGTAATTTTAATTCTCCATGACAGGAAGGCAGGCAATTCCTTCCAGACCCAATTTATAGATGGAATAAACCGACTAGGTGCTCTAACTTAACCTCTAATACTCTTGGCCACACTGAACTGTAAAAAACAAACAAAAAACCCCCACAAGCCACCACAAAACCAGCAGCATTCCTAGCAACCACCACTCCTCCTAGCTGCCAGACAGCTACTGTGTAGACAATACAGTCTCCAAGAAGTCACAGAAGTATTGCCATTAGGCTAGCACTTACCCGAGGTCAGTGAAGAGCATGCTCACTATGATCTACCGACATTTTACTAGCACTTCAGAGTTGCTTCGTTTATTTCTATAGGATCAATAAGCCATGCCAAGAGACACCCAAAACAAAACCTGGTAAGAATTCTCCAAGATTCTCCTGGAGTACTTATTCATTTTACGCTCATTCATGCTGGCGTTCCCCACTCTATTTAGAAGCCTGCAGTAGCACGTAAAATACCAACTTACAGATTCAGTAAGCCTGGAATCGTCATGACAGCGCTGCATATAGAAAGACTTTATCTCTGCAGGGAAGCGGCACAACAAGATTGGCTCATTAATGGTGTCTGTCATCAATCTCTCAGGAGCTTCAGGAATATCCTAAGGTTAAAGAAGGCTTTATTAATATTTAAAACCAAAACCACTCCAATACCTTGAGTTCCACATGTATCAGGCATGAAACAAAGACAGTTTCAGACCACATGTATCCATGCATTTGTCCTAATGTACCTAAATTTTTAAAACAAACATCTTTGAAGAAACTATATTTTTATATAAAAACATACATGTGTGTGTGTGGGGAAATCTGTTCAATTAAAATCCAAGTCTTCCCAATGTTTCAGACAGAAAACTGAGGAAAACCTAACCTGAAATGTAGACTTTCCAAACATCCAGTAAACACTGAAGAGCTTAATCTCCCTCCTCCCCAACACCATTTTCCACAAACCTTAACACTAAGAAGTTTAAGTGCTTCCTTCTTATGTATATGGGCTATTTTTTTAAAAACCTCAACTGATCAGTTACATAGATGAGGTTATTTGGTTTTTATTGGAGTTTTCTGACTGAAATCTGATAAACTGTGAAACACCTAGCAGAAGTTTCATTTTGATCAATTCAGCAGTTTTAGTGTTTAAAAACTGGGGAGAAGTGAAGGATGACACCACAGTTACACTGACAGCCAGGGAACATCAGTGGTGATGTGATCATGGCTTGTTAAACGAACACACTTTGTTTAGTCAAAAAACTCTGTCTATCCCTAAAAGGTTTGATTTGAACTTTTATTCAGCCAATGGTATCACACGTTTCTTAGATTCTGAGTTGAAGTCAGAAGATTAGATTTTTTTTCTTTAATAGGAAAAATCAGCCACACCTGTTACTTGTTTTAATCCAACTGAACACTGCTACAGCACTGACTGCTGTGGAAGAGGGGCAGAAAGGAGCCAACTATAGCATGCACAGCAAGGAAAGCACAAGGAACATAGACCTTGTGCAAGGGCAGCTGACAAAGCGTCAGCCCGCAATGGGGGAGAGGAGGTAAGAATCCTTATTTCCCTCTGGAACCTTAAGTTCAATACAGTTTGAAGGCCTCTCCCTCCCTTCATCTCTACCATCTTTCATACAGATGGGAAAAACAGTAGCAGCAAAAAACCCAACACATCCGATTTTGAGCTGCCAAGGTTCCCTCAGAATATGCTGTGTAGACTTTGAAGTTAAACAGTTATATGATCGCCTCCTAAAAATCTGACTTCTCAAATCCTTTGATGACTATGGCTACACCACCAAGTCCTCTTGAGCCCCTTCACGTAATTTTGTCTTACATGTTGGAGAAGAGCGAGACAGGGAACAGACAGACAGGTGACAACACAGATTTTGATTCCAATGTTCAAAGAAATTATGTGAAAACCCAGCCCACACTTGCATTCCCCAATACGACATCACTACACCTCCCAGCACAGTCCAGACAAAAATCCAGGCCTCACTGAAGTTTACAGCAAAACTCCTTTTAACTTAAACGGGACTAAAATTTGACTCCTTATTGGTATCATTCCAGACAAAACACAACAGATTCACACAGCAACAGTAAGCCCAATAGCATCATGGTCCAAACACACTGTTCTTCAAGGGACTTATACATCCCTAGTGCAGGGCCATGGGATTTCGTTTGGTTTTAATTCCTAAAGAGCCTCAGAAAGACTTACTTCCCCAAACTCATAATAAGTGCCATCTTCCTTCTTCACATCATGTTCCTTTAACCACTCAATGGCTTCAGTATAGTTCATTCGTCGGAAAGGACGTTTAGGAGGCTTGAAGCCCTGTAAATAAGAGTAGACAAAGACAGCTGTAAAAGCACCATTTTTAAAGAATACTTTTCTAGTTCATCAGCAAGTCCACTTCCAGACATGAAGGATACACATTACTCTTTCCAGCTCATACAAATTATTGCTTTAAAAAAAAAAAAAGAAAAAAGAAAAAAGAAAAAATCAAGCTCAGTACTGAAAAGCTAGAACCAAACACAACCATCTTCCAAGCCCAGTAAAGCTCACAGAACAGATGCTGAAAAAGATGGCAGGAGAGAGAAGAGAGGAAGTACTGTCAAAGCTGTTTCCTTTTCTGCATGAATTCATTGCATGTGTAGTGTTTCAAATTGAACCATTAGCAGAAGCCCAACCCACCTCACAAAGGCGGGTTCTGAAGCTCTTCTACACACAGGGAAGGAAAAATGCTTTGTGGCCTTGCGCATGGAACCCCTGCTATTTCCTACCTCCTGCCCTCTGCCTCAGCCCAAATTTAAAACTGAGCCTTCCAGTGTTTATCAGGAAAATGGGTCAAAATAACAGGGGTGACTGAGTTTGTATGCGCTCTGAGAGAAAAGCCAGTGATGGAGATAAAGTTAGCAGTCTCTTTGCAAAGGCAACAGAAGACAAAGGGTCTCTAACAAATGAAAATAGCTTTACAGAGCTACACGTTCCAGGTTAGAAAGTAAAACACCAGTTGTTTCATTGCTCCCTTGTGCTCAATCTGCAAGTACCAGCTGATCAATATTATGAGCTCTGGGATAGAGATTTTTATTCCACTGGTACAGTACACATTGCAATAAATCCCAGCACATTGCTGGCTCCTGGAACTTGCTAGCAGGGAACTTCTTCCCCCCCAGTCCCCTGCTTCTGGAAGAGTCATTACCAGCCTTGGAGCATTTTCATTCTTTTGATGTTATTTCATATTTTTCTTATTAATAATAGTAAGCAAGCAGAGCTCACTGCCATGCCCTGCCTTGCCTTCCCCAGACGAATATGATGATCAGGAAAGGCTAAAGATCATATTTTCTTGGCTATTCATGACTGTTCCACATTGCTGCCTACCGGGTTTAGGTCATACAGTAAGCTTGATGCAGGTGATTTCAAGACTCTGTCTACTACATCACAAACCAAGCTCTCCAGACGGTCCAATAAATCCTCAAAACTTATAAAAGGACATTCAGCTTCAATGTGAGTGTATCTGAAACACAAAGTCATGCCATTACAAAACCGCACACAAACAACAAATCTTTAGCTATGAAAAAGATTCTCATGAGAAAAAAACCTCACAACCCAAGAACACATGCTTTCATCCCCTTTTTCATTTCTCCCCCTTCTACACTGTAAAGGAAATAAAGCCATTAAAAAAAAAAAAAAAAGAGACAACCGTATGAACTGTATTTTCTAAAAAGATAAAGCTTCCTAAAAGTGTATGATGTATGTTTCACTCAGATCTTCCTTCACTAAATGTCAACATATTATGACCAGCTGGACATTCACCGAGACAAGGTACTAGCCCCAAATATAATTTTGATCGGTCCTTCCACATTAGTATTACGCTGTCTGCTCACTGTACATCATGTCATCCAACTGCCTGCTTCTCCCCTGCTTTATGAATTCACTTATACATAAATAACAAAGACATGTATTCTCTCCATACTCTGCCAAGTGTCTGCGGGTCCTGGATTGCTCAGCTCTGTATGACTGAGCAACACAGAAAACATCTCCTAACGCTGGAATGCAGGTCTCCAGATAGAGCTGGGACGATTGTGTTAAGTATGCCTCTTCACCAAAATAATCCAGTTTGAATAGGGTTGAGCCTCCTTCCACCTGCGTCTGGACTAAAGTTGGTGGTGTGACCTGTTAAAGAACAAGACCGTCATTACTTGAGTGAAGAATTAAGGCCAATGATGACAACACATAAGAGCAGTGACATAAGACACACTCTTCCAGAATACCATCTACAAAACTTTTGTATGCACGCAGACAAGTACTTCAGTCTGATATCCTTCAGCACCCTAAAAAGAGGTATGCGGGCTGTTTGTGAATCACCCTGTAACACTTACATGCCTCAAAAGTGTCTAGACACTATGTTTATGAAAGGTATCAGATAACAGTTTCCTAATAAACAGTTTTTCTTTTGCCCCTTTCAGGTCAATTAGAAAGTCTACACAGTTTTTCCATGAAAAAGATAGCCTTGAAGTCAAGACCATTAAAGCAGTCATTTGCTGACAAAGGAAAATACACTTACTTCATAACATCCATTGGCAAAGAAATGATCCCTGAAGGCCTGTACTACCATGGAGCGCACCTTGAAGATTTTGGACATATTCTCGCCTCGAATCATCATATGCCTGTTGTTAAGTTGCACATCAACCTCTGAATCCTCATTGAGTAGATTGTCAGCCCCTCCTGCTGGGGCCAGGCCAATAAGCTCCCAGTAATCGCAGTTCAGCTCGTGGCCTCCTGGAGCCTGCCAATTTGAAGAGAAACAAAAATTTCAGAAGCCCACTTTTTGCCCCTTGGATGTCACCATCTGGCATTGTGGCAGAGATGTTAATCCAGTTTAAACAAGAGATGCTAAAATCCTAATTGCAGTATTTTCAAAGTGACTGCTTTGTAACTCAAGTCATACACCACACTTGGAAGTGCCATTTGTAACCCACCACGAGTCTCTCAGACTTAACATGAATGGGATTGAGTACTACAGGCAGGCAATTAGAAGCTTTCAGATACATTCAGTTTAAGTATAATGCATCACAGGCAGCTGGGTTTATTCAGCTGGAAGAACAGAAAGCTAAGCAGGGGGAAACTACTTACTACCTTCAACTATTTAACGGGTGGTTGTAGGGAAGATAGAGCCCGACTCTCTTGGATATGTCCAGCAAAAGGACACACGTCTCAAGTTGCAGCAAGGGAGATATCAATTGGCTATAAAGACAAAAGTTCTTCACAGGGCGGTGAAATGTTAGAGCATACACCAAGCCAGACTGCAGTCTCCATCCTTGGAGACACTCAGAAACATATTTGGACAAGACCCTTGGTAGGCTGACCTCACATTACATCTTCTTCAAGAAAAGGCTGGACCAGATGACCTTCAGAGGTTCCTCCCAACCAAAACCATTCTGTGGTAACTTACACTGTGTACTGGTTTTGGCTGGGATAGAGTTAATTTTCTTCATAGTAGTTTGTATGGCTCTACAACACGACATACTGGCACAAAGAACCTTCCCATATGCCTTAAGAACACCACACACAGAGTGAAGAGTCCCCTCATCTATTAGAAGAAAACGCAGACCCAAGACTGCAGCACGACATTCAAGCTATTTTGTTCTTTGTACTATTTGAGCCACATTCTCCTACTGGATGGCAAACTTCAAAAAAGTTGAAAAAAGTTGCTTAGATCATGACAGACAAAGAACTAGCTCACTATGGGTACTTTTGAGTTTGTCTGCCAGAGGCACCTGAGCAACCTTTCTGCACTAGATAGCATCTCACCACAACATGAAAATAGCAAGTTTCATGCTGGCTCGTCTCCCCTGTCCTATTTGCTGCCATACAGCAAGCAGAGGTCCCTGTACCAGGGCTCAGCCCTCTCTGGCTGCAGAACAGACCTCTTCATTTCTGGTCTCACCAGCTCCCCCGTGTGGGTTACAGCAGGCTTCTGTCCCCTACATTTTTTTTTTTTTTTTTCATTCACAGTATTTTCAGGGTATAAATGCAGATTTTCAAAGTCTAATCAACAGATTTTTACAAATCTGGTGGTTTTGTTCACTAAAAGCATTGTATCGTTGTGATGAGACATGAAAACATTAAGTGTTTTCAATGTCCAAAACATTATGAGCAGTAACATACTACAAGTTACTTATGATTACCAAACTGCATAAAGTTTGCAAAACACGCCAGTAAATGGCCAACAGTACATGGCTTACAAGAAAACTGAATTATCTACAAAGCACCACAAAAGGTTAACACTTTGACCTTATTTTACACACTACAGGCAACCACAGTGAGGGACTACTTTGGTCAAATATTGTCTAATACATCTTAGAAACATTGTTTGAAGCAATAGAACACTCCACAGTGTGATCACTTCATTTCACTCAT
>WAAD01041879.1:96198-139461 GCA_013389945.1 Fregata magnificens | reverse complement strand
GAGACCGCGGGCTTGGAGGCCTGACTGAAGTCATTCCGCGGAAGAGAGACGATAGGAAAAAGCTCTTCTGAGGAATACCAGCTTTCACCTAGAAACCTGAAATCCTCCTTTCAGCTCCTCCCAGTTCGAGGCTTTGGCAAGTGTGGTTCAAAATGCAGTTGGTCTGCGTGGTTCTGCATCGGATACCCCGGCTCTTCGTCCGAGTCATGCAACTGCGCTGATAAAAGAGAGTGAACCTACCTTGGTAGTAACGGCGGGAGCGTCATCTCACTAGGGGAAGAACCCTTCAGCAGGCTCAAAGCCCGCTAGCTCTCGAGCTCCCTTCTCATCTACTTGTCTTAACTTTTTGGTCACCCTTCAAACAATCAAACCTTAGCTAAAGCAGGTTTCCTTTTCATGACCAGTCGAAGCCAAACAATCATTATCTATGACAAATGTTTGTCTCATTAGAAAGAAAAGGAATATACCCACCTCAAGTTACATATTTAATATTTTAATATTACACCCGGTTTTAGAGTCCAACACGTGGTGGGGTTTGTTTTTTTGAAGACCAACCCCATGTGTCTCAATGAGAGATTAGTTACCTCTGTTTCCTACTTCAACTCCTCTCACACTTCTATTCTTACCCATATACTTATTAGAAGAGAAGCTGTAAACTTTAGGACATTTATTTGCATTAAATTTTTGAAACGTACATTCCATCAAAGTAGAACTGTATATAATGATTTTTACTATAAAACCATTGCAGTAATCAACCTCAGTCCGGGAGCTGGAAGTAGATAAAAGTGAAACGTTCATACATCTCAGCTTGAAGAGTAAAAGTATGTGCAAATGTAAAGAGACTCTCATAAAAACACTTTTTACGTTGTAAGAATTGATTCACTAGGCAAGTGAAATACGTTCCATCTACAAGCGACTGTTTTCTAGTTATCCATTATTGACTGCTGTATCTAAAACCAAAATGAACAAACTTTTGCCAGCTCAAAGGGCAGCTCTCCAGAGATCAGATATATCTGTTCATAAATACGCTGTATAAGTAGACACAAACATATTCTGGAGTTGGAAAGACAGACAGGCAGAGAAACAGAGAGCAAGTGAGAAAAAACTCTGTCAACTATTGACTCAGATCTCTTTATTCCGGGGGAAATCAAGGAATTGGCTATGAAAGGAATAACGGCATATCACTCCTACTAACAAGATGCAAAGAACGATCTCTCTCGATTTAGTGCAGCAAGCTGTAGTCAACTGTTGAAGAAAGGAAAGAACAGAAACCACACCTATAAATGTCAGAATTCCTAATCAAATCTGACACTGACTGAAGTTTATCACCAGATACATCTTAATCTCAGCTGTACAAGTTCAGATGAGAGCATCTAGGGCCCTCTCAAAAGACTGATCATCTGATTTGCCATTATGACTGCAATTTAATGAAATGGTGCACACAAGGTAACTGCTACTTAGCAGTTTGCTTTCAAAGACAACGTATGAAATGTAGCTGCAGTTTTATACCAACATATTATTAAAATGTGAAAAAAGTTTGCAATTCCAGGCATCGCTAAAAAAAAAAAAAAAATTACAATGCTGGGTTTTCATACCCCAGCACACATATCCTTCACTTTCACATTAAACAGAAATCAGTTGCACAAAGATTAGTAGCTCCGTAGAAAACTCTTGGCCTTTCTATGCTTCCAGTAGTCCAAAACCAGGAAGTTCTGTGACGAAACATAAAAATCTTCACATCCTTATGTCATTTGGTTAAAAAAATATCCTGAGTTTGTTTAAAAAAAATTTTTTTGTGCAATTATTGGGATAAAAAGCTTCTCCCCAAAATGCAGTAAATCAGCTTGTTTCACGAGCATCTCTGACTTCTGTCTCACTGTTGCCCAGGACTGCATCTAAAGGAGCCCGTTTTTTCCGTATGCTGCGTCCAGAAGCAATAAGATCAGCATATCCCCGCTGATGGGAGAAAGCATAAGCAGAACGACGGCCAGATATCCCTCGGCGAAAAGCACTCTGCCTTCGCTTCCACTGTTGTTCTTCTGCCATGTATTTCTTACGGTTCTTCTGAATCTTCATGCATGCAAAGACAGATCAGTTCATGGATTACAAGGGAAAACAGCTTGTTTGCATTTACTGTCTGGGGAAATAACCTGCTACTTTTTTACATCCTTAAACTGCTTAAAAGGAGGGTTCTCTTGTTTAAATTCGATGTTGTTAGAAACAAGAATATATGCAGTAACACCTCACCGTTTCAGGAAGATTTACTGTATTATTTTGAACTTCATTATTTTCATTTACCTTTAAATGTCTTTCATTGAAGTGATTGAAAATATGTAATTGAAAGCTGTTCCTGTATTCTCATGCTGACACTTCTTTAATATCTTTTTAAACAACACTACCACAATTTTAACTATTTTCATACCCATATGCTATTTGCCAGCTCAAGGCAGAACAGAAGCAAACAAAAACTGTCCACTATATTCTGACAGGTAACAATGGAACTCCAACACAGCCCAAATAAAAACAGAAGTCAGACCACCAGTAGCTTCAAAGTAGGTTTCTGTGGTTTTACAAAGTCAAGTGCTCAGCCAAGACAAACGATGAATTAGCCGACACTGAACTATGTGCTGAGCTTGTACACGTACCTCTGCATCACACAGAGGCACACAAGGAAGACACTGGGAAATAAGAACACATCAAAGTGACACTCTGCTTTAGATAGCAAAACATCGTAGCACCAGTCATCACCCAGCTAGAAGGCAGGCTCTCTATTCATCTCTAATATTAGCACCAATACCAACTCCTGTAAGTAAATACATGCCAAATTAACCAAAATAACGTTAAGACTTTACTCACTCTATCACTTTCCGAAGGCCAAATTGTCATTGATAAGAAACGCTGTGCCACTACAGGAAGTAAGCATATAGCAATTGATAAAATCATGGTCAGCCAGAGGTACGGTTGTCTCAGAGCATTTGGAGCAGTGCCTAGTAACAAAAAGAGCAAAAATTAGTTTATGACATGATCAAGTAAACTAGTTATAAAACACAAATAAGATATTAAAAGCCACGGCTTGCTTTCCTGAGGACCTAACATTCAGGTATTCTGTTGCATGTCACAACATCAAGCTTTTATTCAGAGACTCTACTATGAAGAGAGCATAACAGGACAGAATTTTATGAAGCACTTCTATTACAACATATCCATATTCATGTCAAAGCCCTTTTAAGAGTTATGGCAGGCTGCAAGACAAACGCTTGGCTGAGATGCACGGCTTTTGTCCTGCTTTAAAACATGCAAAGCAAGAAAAACTCCTGCCAGTATCATTGGTATGTATGTGGTCTAGAAAGCAAGCAATATTTAGTAGCCAAACACCTAATCTCGTGGAACTTTCTATCAAACTAAGTAGCAGTCACAGCTTTATAAACTTCTGAAATGCGTAACGTATTCAGGTAGAAGGAAGTTGTAAAAGAAGTGTAAAATACTACTACAGGTCAAAGAAAAACATTCTATTAGAGGCAACTACCTTTTTTCAATTGGGTTCAGCTTAAAAATGAGAACATAAAATTGAGGGGTTTTGTTATTGGGGGAGTGGGGGGGGGATATTTAGATCCAAGGCAACATAAAAAGGATTTGTCACTAGGAAAGTTAGGAAGCACGGTTTTCCTCAGAAAAAAATTTGCTAATGGCTGCTACTTACACCTCCCTGGACTTCCAGCAAAATCCCAAGGAGCTGCTAAAAGCATTTGGCTCTGTCTTACTCTGGGCTTCTACCTTCCAGTGATCAGTTAGAGCAACTCGGCAAACATGTACCCTGCCAGATCATAGCATTCCCTTTACTTTAAGCTGCCCCACCAATTTTAACTTAGTTTTCATTTGCAGACTCCTACTGCTGGGCAATGTCAAGTTCCAGCTCATTTTCACTGAAAGAAAATAAATATTCCAGTAAAGCAACCTGGCCCCAAACATAAACAAAACCGTTCCTTGGAAGTGAATTAGTATTTAACGTCATTTCCTTTCACAGGCATTAGGTTCATGCCATGACATTTTGGCCATAGTTCTGCTCAAGTTACAAAGCTGTGTGAGACAGGAACAAGAAACACGAAACACAAGGGCTGACCTGTGAACTGAAAGCCAGAAGGAAAGAGAACGTGGATTCCAGCACTGTGGAAGTCAAACGTGATACCAAAGTAAAGTGCAATACTGCCAAATACTGAAAAGGCATTAACAAAAGTCCAGTAAGACGTATCCAAGCCAATCTGAAAGCAAACAAAAGCTCCAAATGAGTTTATTAACTCAAAATAATGTCAACGACTCTGAAGACTGACAGCATTTTGGTCAAGTCATCTCTCATCCAGTTACACATCAGTCAGAGAGGGAGCATCAACAGAGAAGAGACAAGGGGAAGCTTTTTGCATTTTGTTACATTTTTCATAGACAAATTTAGAAACATGACCGGAAAGTGTTTTCAGAGCAACAGAGATCAGGAAGCTAAGCTTACTTGCCTGAAAATTGACGACAAATATAAGAGAAGATGCTGCTGTGACAGCAAATGACTGATAATCTGAAGGCGCTTCTCCATCTTGTCCCATAGTTTTAAGGTAAGCTCCATATGGTATGAAGAAAATTATCAATGAAGTTACAGCTCCATGAAGCAAACTTAAAAAGAATTTCTTGTAGTTAAAAAGTAAATCTTTCTGTCCCAAAACATACAGTCTAGGGAACCGAAGACTCAATTTGTCGCTCACATCCTTAACAAAGGGGGAAAAGGAAAAAAAAAAAATTGCTGTAATTTCTTGTTCTCAGTGTGAGCATTGAAGAGTAAGAAGTTCAACTATACAATGTCCCAAAGGAAATGGCAGATTTCTTTCTCAAGCAGCAGCGTGGGCAGCGGGCCTTTGCACAGAGTAATGCATGCAACTAGGAAGAACCAAGTCTGGAGGACCTCTCTCTCAAAGCTATCACATATCCTGTTTCCAGGCTTCTACGTTTTTAGCACATTATTTGCAAAGACAAGAATGGCCACAGTTGCACAGCTCTTCACAGCTATGTATTGTGTTGGAGTCCTTTCTCTACACGGTGAGTAAGCAGAAGATGGGGGCTATCACTGCATGTCCTGACTTTAAGTCTCTAACAAATACTCAAGTGAGAGCTTAATTTGGTACTGAATTTATTTCTTAGCTTTTATCACAAAAGAAAGCAGAAGCGTTGATTTGCCTAATCAGCAGGTAAGCCTTGTACGGAAAAACAAGTGGAGAAGGCCAGAAGCACTTGTCCCACTGAATTAAAACAAATGCTGCGCACCAAGCCTTCCTGTCAAATACAGTCATTTAAAATTGTGCAGTCCCTACATCTTCAGCTCAGAAGGGTAAGCAAGGAATATCTTTTCCATTAACAAAGCCACCCGTTGCTGTGCTGTGTGAATGATCTCACGGAATAGCAGGCACTTCGAAATATTTTTAACAAACACTATTAGCACTGAAGACCTCTGGCCCGATTAACTTCGGCTCTGCTCTCTGTAACCCTCTGCTTATCGTCTCATTACCTGACACGCTGGGAAGAGGAATACATTTTTAAAAAGCAAAAGACCAAACAAAACCCCCAAAATGCCTTGTACATAAAACAAAGCAACCAGTTTCAGTGTAATTAAAGACTTGATGCTAGATGCCTTTGGATTCATCTGTTGTTAACAACATGGAGAATACCTGGTCAAGCAAGCCAACTAGCAGAACCGGGAGACTAGAATACAATACATTGTACAGCGTGATGAACCAGTCTTCATACGCTGTCTGCAAGAACAGGAAGAATATCAGTAGTTAATGATTTCTTTTTGATTACACCTTTTCCTTCCAATTCCTGAGAAAATTCACATCTGCTCTACTATAGCATTAAATTACCCATCTCAGTGTTTACCCAAAAGGCAAGGGGCACCTTAGCTCAAAGCTGTTGAAACTATTTTTAGCCCGTATTAAGCTGCCCCACTCCTTACAGTGTTACCTGACCTGGAACACTATCAAAACTGAACACCTCACACTAAGTGTCAGTCTGGTTCATAGCTGCACCTGTGACTGTGATAAGCACTTGGCATCTCACACACGAGTTTGGGAACCCTGGTTTCTTTTTATGTTCTTTTTTTGCTCTGTCCTAGGCACCCACAGTTTCCGTCACAGCAAACAGCATTAACCTCAGGCAGGGCTGCTTGTCTGTGACTATGGCACTGACCCTCCATGCTGGTCCATGCAATGACATCTGCCTGTCTTTTGGTTATGCCCATGGAGATACACCTCAAGTCTCAAAGTCCTTTCAACACTATGTGAACTTCAAACACTGCCAGTTAGAACAAGCACATTTCAAGCCATTCTAGCCAGCAGTTCAAGGTAAAAAAAATTCGAGTTTGGTTTCCTACTGATATATACATGCACCATCTCGCTTCACCTCGGAATATCTTAAGTAGCAGGGTCGGGAAAGGTTTCCCAAATCGCTATATAATAATCTCTTCCTCCCCTCCTCCCTGTACAATCATGATACTGACTTTAGTGTTCTGAAATCAGTTACAAGCTAAGCAGTTGGTTATAACTAGGTTAGTAGTTATCACCTATTCTCCTGCAGAAATTATGGATGATAACTTCAGGTTCCCGTCACTTCCCAGGTTAAGGCTTTGCTATTCTGCACTGACAAAAAAGGAAGATCTGCTTGTTAATATCACACATGAGCATGTCTTCTTACCTGGGCAGAAAAGCCATTAAAGAATGAAAACCAGATGTGGACTAGTGTAAAAGCAAAGTTTTTGTAGAAAAAATATCTTAGAAACTTGCACATCCTAATGTAAGACCATCGTCCGTGGACCAGCAGCAGTCTTTGGAGGTAGCGGAATTGCCCAAAAGAGTAGTCACTTGACATGACGGCTTGCATCCCTTCTTGGCCACTGATTCCAACTCCAATGTGGGCAGCTAAGTTAATGAAACAAACACCACACACTATGTTGAACAAAGGGAGAGGAACAACATGACCAAGGGCAAATCTTCTACCAGTTCCTATGCTCTGCTTCAGGTTCTCCTGCCTCATTTTATTTCTGTATGCAGCACAAAGGCTGCATTAAAGACTAACACAACAGTGCATAAGCCTTTCCTTGCCCTGCTGTTTACTGCTCACCTCTCCACCGTAGCTTGAATTCTCTCTCAGTGCTTGTTCCGTCAGAATGGACGCTGGGAAATTTGACCAAGGGAGAACTAAGCAGTGATACAGAGCAAGCAAATCTCCGAACGAAATGGCCAGGCAGTTTACACTCCTAACATAAACCATATCCCAGAAGTTTCTTTCTCAGAGGGATTTCTCAGGAAGCAGTTCAAAGAGCGCCAGTTGCAATACAGCATGGCTAACGCCCCCAAGCAAGGGGCAGCTAAGCTATTGCTTTGTTCTTTATATTACACTTTTGTAACCCACAACATGATAACAGATGTAGCTCAAGTCCCTTCTCAGGGAATGTCTACAGAAAAAGCTAAAATACATCAGCAAAAACCACTAACCATTTCATAAAGGGCTTCCTCAAAACGGGAAAGCACAGGCATAGAAGCTAACAAAACCCAAGTGATGTTAATGTGGGTAATGAAATAGATGGTAGAGTCTTCTGAACAAAGAGTAATAGTGAAGAGACTGCAGAAGAGCGCCCAGAAGAGATCCTTCCTACCAAGAGAAATTTAACAGCTGCCTTACTTTTAATCATGTTTACATCATTGGCACCATCCCCAATAGCCAGAGTAATAGCTTTCTTGTATTTCTTCACAAGCTCGACCACCATGGCTTTCTGCTTTGGAGTCACTCGGCAGCAGATCACAGCCCTGCATTCACAGGCCAAATCAACAAAGTTCTGCTGCTGCTGTTCTTTGTAAGCTTCAGCCCTTCTTTTCTTCTCAGTTTGCTTTTTTTTCTCTTCTGCTGTTCTGGGGAATTTCAGTTTAAGTTTCTTTTTCTTCTTTTTCTTCTCTAGTAGGATTTCATTCTGTGTAACAAAAAAATTCTATGTTTCCTTCCACACTGTTTCAAATCACACTCCAAGTACTGCCTATACAACACACTTAACTTCATTATGCTCCCATCACCCATTGATAGCATTTTAATAAAATGCTCGTGCAGAGGAGTGAACGAAGAACTACAGAAACAATGAAAAGAATGTACTTGGTGGGATTAACAAAAGCAAAGTGCTTCTATTTAGTGTCACAGCACTTCTTGCAGAGTTCAAAGGAATATTTCCTCTGATGGGAACTAATTCACTTTTGAAAACATTCTGGTATTTAAAATTCCCTCTCTCCTATTTCCCCATCTCCTAAAGGAAGCATGACCATGCCCAACACATGTGGAAGTGTCCTATAAATACCCGGGTTAGCTCTGGGGCAGTTCAGCTGGAGTAGGGGGTAACAGAGACCTGCAATTTTATCTGATGCTCCTGCTAGATTACCTTTAGGCATCCCCAGCCTGCTTCCTATGCCTTATACACAGATGTACATTTCTTTATACAAAATAAAGGTTTAGGGCTGGAACGCTGAAACGTGGCAGATGGTCCTTAGCTGTTCACTGGACTTTCTCCTTTACAGGTGTCTGTAGGAGCAGCCTGCCAACAGGGTGGGTAATAGTCACTGAATTACTGCTAGTCACCTCTCTGCTAAGAGCTCTTTTCTGCTTTCTAAGCTCCTGTGAGAGCACTATATTGCAGGACTGAGCAGGAAACTTGTCTTTTGTTTCTACCCTTTCACTCCCATCTCTCATTTCAAGCATGATTTCTGTGCCTATACTGAAGCCATGCATCCTGTAGCGCTGGCAGTATCTCTTTCTAAATCTTTTTCTATTAGACCAGAATCCCCATGAAGAACAAACACACTGAAAATCAGACCGTGCTTTTGCAGGGGCTTGGCTTTACTTTGATGGCAGCTACCAGGGTGGTTTGAAAGGCCCAAGACATTCCTTATTTTATTGAGCACTATTTTCAACTTTCAAAACCAAAAATATTTCTGAACACAAATATCAAACAGATGTGTTCAACTGGCGGTACAATTGCCAAAGAATTTTCATTGATTGCTTTAGCAAAGCAGACAAATGAACAGAGTCCTCAGTGAAGGACACTGTGACTTGGTGGTACCCCCAAAATCTCAAATACACAGGGAAATTTCTTTTGTACATACCAACCAGGAGCCAGTGATTATTAAAGCACGATCTCTGCTACCCTGGAAGAAGGGCTCGTTCATTCTTAGAGAGGAATGTGTACTGGATCCAGCTCTGTTCCTCTGGTTTTCCAACCTAGTTTGAAGAAGAGCACTGGAAAGAGAGGTGGATACTATTACAGAAAAATCAAGGACAGAATTTAAGCTAGATCAGTCCCAGACTGAATATCTGCAAGAAAGAAATGCAATACATGCTGCATGGCTTTTTTTTCCATATATTAGGTGATGTTCTAAGCAGTGCTAGAGCAACAGTGAAAAGAGGATCACGCTGGTTTGATATCCTTGCTGTTTTGCAAGTAAGGAAAAACTTGGAAAAACAAGTCAGGGATAGTTGTGACAGTTAAAAGGCCCTAGTTCTTCTCTCAGCCCCATGTTGCTTTTCCTTGAGTCTAACCATTTTGACAAATTATTTACAACTAAGCACTGAATACTTTGTGATCCACTGTGGTTTTATAGCATAGGTCTGTACTGTGTACAGGAGCATGGGATAGGGTGAAAGACCAGCTGGGGTAATGCTGGAATTCAGGGACACGTGGCGAGAGCAAAACTTGGCAACTAATCAAGATTTGGACTAGGGAGATACCTGCTTAGCCCACTCCAGGTGGGCTCCAGACTTGTCTGAACTACAGGACAAATTTAATGTCAACAGTTGTTGACCTAGAATTTATAACCTCCTGCAAATAGGATATCACCACCTCTACTCACAATTAAGAGGCTGCCTTGTAAAATTACAAATCCATAAAAAGCAAAAGAAACAGACAATGTACAGCTGAACTACTGCCAAGAAATAGTGTTCAGTCATTGAAGAGTTACTGTGGGATAAACCAATGTTACTGCTGGGTTAATTTAAAAAATTGAACATTTTTAATTCCCACAGAAGAAATCCTGTGTGCTTTTCACTTGCCTGATATCTTCTCCATAGCAGATTGTTGTTTCATCTGTTAAGAGTTCACAAGAAAATCCAATATTTTCAGCAGTTTCTACAATAAAAAATAAGAGGGGAAAATATTTACTTAACGTTCCATCATGAGTAACTGTTGGGAGCAGCCAGAAGTACCTGAAGACCTTCTAAGTAATTTTTTGAAGTCACATTTCAGTACAAGAAGTTCCCTTTCATTACCACAGTGTGGATGAACAGGGGAAAAAAAGAAATCATACATAGCACAGAGAAGCTGGGGGAATGCTTGTTAATTATTTGTCATACAACAACTGTGTGGCCATGAAGGCACAGTGGATGATGGATTTAAAGTCAACAACAGGGAATTATATTTCCTATGCAACATTTCCTATGAAATGTACACTACTGTGGTGGAATGCATTGTCACAAGATGTTATGAATGCAAAAACTGTTAGTGACTGGAAAAGTCTATCAGCCAATTCGTGGAAGAAAGACCTAACAGGGCCTATTCAACTTGATGGTGGAGATGCTGTCTCCATGTCAGAGAGCCGTTACACCAAAGGCATTGCAAGAATCAACCACAGGGTATGCCACACTATCTTGCCCTGCCCTTACTCTGGATTCCTTGAAGCAAGGCTGTTGCAGCATCAGAGAGATGCTGGTCTGGCTGCACCTCCATCCAGGCTGTAGTACAGCCATTCTTACTTACAAATTCAATGCCATTTTTTGAACTGACTTAACAAAATGTGTTGCCGGACTGCAGACTAGCAACCACGAAAAGAAAAGAGATCAGTCTCTGTCAGCAGCACTTGTGGTTCTTTGAAAAGTAAATTTTCACTGTAAAAAGACAAGTTTTGGTACCTGCCCTCAGAGCCAAGCAAGCCTGATGTTAAAAGCAAGTTGTCCTGCATTTGCTTTGTATTGGGAAAAGCAGTAGCTGGATGTTTCCCTATCGAAGACAGTCACAAAATCAGTCATCTAGGCTAATCTGCTGGAGGAACAGAAGTTACACAGAAGCCCATCCAGTAACTCTGGACTGCGGACAGCTGGGATGAAATTCTGCATGTTGTAGAAATTCCTCCAGTTTTGATTTAAATGGACTTTCATATTAAGCTTTTCTAGAAAAACATATGCTTTATTTCTAGTCTGCATTTGTCCCAGTTTATCTTCTAGCCCTTATCCTGTTTTTACTAGCTCTTTGGCTGTAAGTAAACCCACCTTTTTTGTCACCAGTAAGCACCCAGATTTTAATGTCTGCTTTTGAAAGTCTGGAAATAGTTTCTGGAACGCCATCCTGTAGTTTGTCTTCAATAGCTGTCGCACCAAGCAGCTGGGAGATATTTGAAATACGGGTATTTAGTAGGATAAACATGTATAGAAAACTGATTTATTTTCAGCAGAGAATGAAACTATTCTGGATATGTCTTCAAGCCAAGGTACAGCTCAAGCTAAGAATTCAGTAAAGACAAACTCTTGCATATAGAAGTGACCGCACTGAAATACATTTACTAAAATACATTTCTCTTCATTCTATTAAACTCTAAAATTTGGCATGGCTGAAAAGCCAATGAAATACTGAAAAGTTCTAAATCAAAATGTCCTAATAAACAAGGGTAAGTTATTTTCAAAAAGATCTGTTTCTTCTTATGTAAGAATAAAAGTACACTAAAAATTTAAAGCTTGACTTACAATCAAGTTTTTTTCTATTTCCTCATATACTTTGTCCAGAGCTTCATCACGATTAGTTGTAGCTACACTGGCCTCCACAAACTTTTTATTCCATGCTTCAAATTCATCATGACTAATGTCTCTATAGCACAGGCAGAGTGTCCTAAGAGTTTCATTTGCAAAAATCTGAAAAAAAATTAAAAAAAAAAAAAAAAAAAAAACATATCCACAAAACAAACCCCTTCATTTGCAACCCAAACCTAAGAGTTAAGGTCATAAGCATTTGGTAAGTCTGATAAAACAAATCTGACTGTGCAATTAGTCCTGGGTATTTCAGAAATGCCAAAAATTAAATCATAGCTAAGAAGGCAGTCTGAACTGAAAGACTGAAGAGATGACTAATAGAACAGAGTGTAGTGATCTGGAATACTGGTAACTATGGAAAAAAAACCATGTAGACAAAATTTAAGTTCACTTCTCATGAAAAGACAGCGAATGCATTTTTAAGAACATGCATGAAAACTTATATTGCTTTGATTATTTCTCAGGTTTGGGATGACTTGTAGAACCAGTTATAGCTCTGCATTTGTTTTAATAGCTTAAGAAAAGGACTTTAATAACATTATGGTCAGAAATAAACAATTTTTAATTTAAAAACAGCATATAAAATACAAACATACATCTAGTGCTTCTTCTGTAGCTCCTCTCTTTAGATTCCTCGGGTGCAACCGTTCATAAATTACTGTATCAGCCCCTTTACAATATAGCCTGATATTTCCACCTGATTCTCTGACTGTGGGGTAAAACATGAGAGGTTGGACAAAATGTTAGAGTACATTTAAATAAAGGAATAGTTTCAGATTAGATTTTTCAGTCTACTGCTGTTAAGTACCAAAACCACAAGATCATGTTTCTTCTTCATCATCTCTAATATTGTTCAATTAAGTAACTTGGTTGACAACTGCATTTCCTCTTCTCTTTCATGACAGGAAAGGATATTACACTCCAAAGGATTATGTTTTTGTTAATGGTTCATACAGTATTAACATCTCACTTGCCCATAGGCGCTGGGCAGAGACACACGCTAGAGATGTGACGCACCATAATTATAGCCTTAAAAAACAACAGATCTCTAACTGATTCAAGACTGACTTCTTTAAGATAGTTGAAACTAAAACTAAAGAGCTATTTATACCTCAACCTGCGTACCTACTGTTCCAATAGCTAGAGGAACATAAAACTTGTTTGTTCTCTGGGGAAAAAGGGGAATAAATCATCTTTGCAGCATTTCTTCAAGCTTCTACTGGAGGGACCTAAGATTGTCTTCAGCAGAGGCCACGTCTGAACACCAGGACTGTCTAGTGGACACATTTGCCCCTACTTACAAAGCCTCTCTTTTGCTATACAGAGCTACGTGGATTAAAATCTATCATAGGAGTGTGTGTTACACAGCCATAGTTCTTGACTCCAACTTCCCTTGCACGTACTTTTTCACCTATGAAATACAAGAGACCTTTTCTATACAGGTTGGTTGTAATCAGCTTACCAATGACAGACATCCGTTTTCTATCACTGTTGAAATCCAAGATAGCAAGGACATCATAAGTTCTTTCAGTCCCCATTTCACTTATAGTGATGGTATTTTGTGTTCGCGAAAGAAAAGCATAGCCAAAGTTTCTGGCCGCCGTAACGAGGGCCCCTTCGTCTGGGGAAGCTGCTTGGTAATTGAGCTGACCTGTATCATTGAAACAGTGAAAAGAAGAGAGAGCCAGGATATACCTGAGCATTATGGGGCACTCAGACACCACAGCTAAAAAATTCACACCCATTCTTTAGAGTACTTGAGAGCTGGACGTGCAATGCCACGTCCTTTCCTTTTCTGAAGTGAGGTCTAATACAATGCTGCAGCACCCAATAGCAGTGCACACAGAGGAGAGGGACTAGGGACCCCCTCCTTTATATTACATGTACTTTCCGAACAGGATAAGTAACTGAACCCTCTTCCCTCCAGGTATGAAAGCAAAAACTGTATCTTCTCTGCCTCAAAACAAATATAACTTAAATATTTTAATTTCTCAATACATTCATTTAAGCATTTTCAAAGGAAGCTCCAAAAGACAAATCCTTGGCCACAGACACCAATATAATGTAGTGGAGACAACCCCAAAAACATTGGTAGGAAGAGCAAGGAAGGACAGGAGACTGCCGGTTTCACAGATCTTGCAAAGATAGGAGTAAAGCAATATTACTCTTCAATGTTTTAACTGAATCCTCCAACCTTATTTTTCACATTCATTAATTCTTCAATAGCCATTCACCTCTAAATTTAGTTTCTGTCACATTTTTGTTACTCATTTTGGTAATTTGCTGCCAATACTCTTAGGACAGACATACATGATTTGTATACATCTATGGGGCTGTGCTTCAAGGAGTAAGAGCATGAAACCCTCATGTTGAAAACACTTGTTTTTCCACACTGAAAACAAGTGTCCAAATGTGTTTGTACTTTCACATATGTATGTGGAACCAGAGGCTATGCTGGTGTCATTATCATTTTATTTGAGGTTTATGCTTTTGAGATTTTAAAGATGTATTTGAACAGAGAGAAGACACAAGACCTCTGTATAAACTGTTCCCCTACCTTTCTAAATCTGCTGTTATTTAAGATGCACATTTGCCACAACTGTAACTGTCATAAAGACAGTCCTCCTTCCATAAAGGGTCAGATAAGTTCAGCACAGGGAATAGCACCAGCTCTCACTTTTGTTTAATCTGAAAGAGCAGCCTAGCACTCCTTCTCACTTATGGCACTGGCATTGGTTTTGGACCTCTCCCTTGTGCAACTGGATTTGAATTATTGTTTCCCCTTACACAAGAAAAAAACGCCAAACATACTCACCATCAGAAGTGTCAACCATGACTGTGTGACAAATAGCAAGCAGAAAAAAGAACTTTTGAATTTCTGGCTCCTTTCCAGATTTTATTTGCTCTATCAGATAGTGATCATAGAATGAGAACTTTCCATCTGCATACTTGTTCCAGCTGAAATCCACCTCCTGCTTAGAAAACAGAAGAAGAGTGAGTTATCTCATGTGCAATTGCTTTGTGCCTACCTGCACCTCTTCATACATTGGCAAGGGAACGTTCCCTGTTCTACAGACCGTAGGGACTTCAGCGGCAGGTCGGACCGACCTACCTCTGGGTGGTTCTGAAGCTGCCCTGCTCCATCCCGGCAGTCTCCTGCAATGCAAGCACCATCAGTTAGAAGGCACAGGACAGAATAAGAAAGTTTTTATAACTCATTCACAACGTAAAAAAATATATATAGAATATCTACTGCACTAGAATAGCTCAGATTTTAAAAAAAAGCAAGTTCTCTCACAGCCACAGAACCTTTGTATACTAGTGACACCAAAGCAAATATAAGAAAAAAAGCATGCAGCGGAATTGTCATAAAACGACCACGTTGGCTTAGCACAGCTTTCACTGTCAGAAATTCCCCATCTCTCTTCAGAGGTAGGATGTTTAAAAAGCACATGGCATTAGCATACCGTGCTCTTCGTTACTTGAACTGACCAAACAATAGTTTTGGAGCACATATACTGCGTATGCTAAGTATTGAAATCCAGACAAGATTGGAAATCGAAGTAACTAACACTGACATTAAAAACTGCTGTTGTTATTACATTTTCTTATTTGTTTCTAAATTAATTTTGTCCCTGAAGCATTTCTACCACAAGTAAAGCATTCTGTAAATGACTCATTTCTGACTTTTCTACTGGGAAGTTTCCACTCAGGTCCATCAGTTTCCTCTTTTTAAAAGGGGAAAATGGTGGGAAAATCCCAACAATTCAATTTTACCGGAGCTATGTTCAATGCCAGGGCTAAATCATGGAAGTTCAGTTGAAACTAAAAAGACTCGTACGCACCTGATTTCAAACAAGCATTAAAATTCCTACTCATTTGTATAGACTGGTCAGAGGCTGCCAGTTGTGCTATACAGGGACTTGCAGGGTCTTTCCCCTGTGCTCCTGTCACAAATCAGAGCTCCTGTGCTAGCCATGGTTTTCACTACACGGTACAGCAGTGTGGCACAGACTTACCATATCTTTGGCCGTTTATGCAACATTTTTTAAATGTCATGATGTTCTGTGTAAGCGTTCCTGTCTTATCGGAGAAGATGTAGTGGATCTGCCCCAGCTGCTCGTTCAGCGTGGTGGTTCTGGCCTTCGCGGCAGTGTCCTTCTCAGGATAATACATTTGCAGGTCCCAGTTTATAAAATAGCTTTGGCCCAAACGAATCACTTCGACGCTGAATGAAACAAAACGAATTTTCTCACTCCCAGCTGCATCTCATGTTTCAAAGTAATGACATATTATCAGAGCCAGGGGACTCTGACTGTTTTCCAGGACTCAAATTGCTTATATAGCCCAGGAGCTTAAGACAAAACGATTACATTTACCAGCACATTACAGAGCACCATCACCCTTACGCAGGCCACTCAGACTGATGTCGGACCACACAGCTGAGCTTCAACAACACTGCAGTAACTGGGGAAAAGCCTCTACGGCCTTATCAAGCCAAAAGTATTGACGGTGCTGCTCCCATAACAAACAGAAATCCCACTTGGGAATAGCATTCTAAGTACAGTTTGGAGAAGAGTGGGTAGGAGGCTGGATGACTTCAAATATGTTACAGACAGGTTTGTCAAAGGCAAGGTTATTCATACCTCATGGAGCAGTAAGGCCTCTCTGAGAATAAATCTAGAAAATACGATTTTTCCATTTAAATTTTTTTTCCAAATAGTTTCTTTCATGCACTGTGACTGCAGAATTAGACTGATAAGTTAAGTACTAGCAGGATCAAGTCTCCAATTTTGTCAGAGATCATTGCTTGGAAAAATTTTTTCCTTGGTTGAAGTATAGAGCAGATATGCTTAATACTGTAAGAAAAGCTTTATATCTTTAAATTCTGAGTCAAAGATCCTTTAGTGATGATTTTATATGAAAGCAATACAGATCACTTTCTTGTAAAGTCTCAGTGAAGAAGGTGAGTGTATCCAATGTCTTTTCAGTAAGACAGACAATTAATATGCTTTCCCATCCAACAGGAAGCTCCATTTGTTACCACCAACAGGAAATTAAATCCATTCACCATTAATCCGTAAGTTAAGTAATTCAACCCCATCACCAGTTGAGCTATTAAAGGCCAGGGTATTTACCTACCTCACATAGAGGGAAATGGGAACCATGGTGTTCAGAACAATGATATATCCCCAAAAGTTAAGGAAGCCACGATACGGAGGACTGAGGTCTTGTGCATCATAGAGGTACCAAGACGAGTTGCCAGTCTGCTGCTCCCAGTAAGTGTGTCCAATGGCGAGGCCAGCTGACAGCAGGATGAGGACGACAAAAATCTACAGTGTACACAGAGAGGCTTGTGATGCTTCGGAAGCATTTGCTTGATGTAAATCCCAAATCTTCATGTTCAAAATAGAATATTACACGTATTCATAAGTAAGAAGAAGGAGAGCAAACCCTTCCCACAAAATTATCTCTTCAAATAATCTGGGTTCTAATTTTAGTCTGTTCCCCAAGCATCGTTTTCATGTTTTTACATTTATTTAAGCAGGCAGTGAATAGGGTACGCGAACATGCTTGGAGCAGACGCAGAACCACAGTTGTGCCGAGATATGTGCCTCCGCCTGCCAACAGGCCAGCTCCTCTCTCCTCTTTCCCCATCCCAGGGAATCACACTGGGGTGAGTGTGGGTGCGGGTTGTAGGACAGCGGGTATTCCTCATACACGCAGCCCACGGGGGCTGACCAAGGACAAAAACCACGGGTGTTGAACCTTTCAGGCTGAACGGACCTCTGGACCAGGACCTGGGTCCTCAGCTCTCCATCCAACAGTTTAGTGCAGACAAGCAGAAGCACCTGCAACACTGGGTTTGAAGCACTTTTCTGCATCGCGTAGGCTGCCCTACACCTGCAGTTTAGGACTGCAGATTCCACCAACAGCAAGGCACCTTTTTAGATTCCCTTCTACTTCATCCCAACTCATCAGGTCAAAACAAAGTGGAAACATACTTATTACACCAAAAGAAAAAAAAAAGTTTCCTAAATTTGTATTCACTCTATTCACTTAAATATGAAATCAAACACCTGAATTTTAAACAAAAAAGGCTTACAGTATAAACCATGTAATTCATAAGGGAGTCAATTTTTGTCCTTTTAAATCTTGTCTTTCCACTATTTTTCATTATTTTTGTATCAGCACCTAAAAATGGGGGGAAAAAAAAAAAAGGAAAGATACGATACACAAACGAGTGCTAGTATTACTATTTTACAAAACTGGGACATAAAATACAGTCAATGTTTGTAAGATAAAGATGTCATTTCACTCTATAGGGCATGCTCTTAGTTGGTAAGTATTACACATGTTCAATTCATAAATACCTGCAAATATGACCACTCCATGGCAGAAGTCTGTATTCCTGATTTTACATCCACGTAACAAAATCTTATCAGCATCCAGTGAATAACTCATGTTTCTCCAGAATAACGTTCCTGCAAACTTATCCAGTCGGTTATTAGGTTCTTCACACTCAATCAGACCTAAAAGATTTAAAGGAGAATATGTTTAATATACAACAGTTAAATAAAAATGCATTGATTTGTATCCACCATACAAGGAATTTTACTTCATAAGGTTGGTTTTTTTGAGAAAATGAGTGTTCTGAATAAAAAATGTTTTTGAAATTTAGGGTGTACAAATACTCAATGCTGTATTGCTGACATTTTAAATATGGTGGTATTTTGCTTTCCAGATGGAAATAGCAGAAAGAATTCATTTCTGCACCAAGACCAGTACACACAGCATTCACTGCAAAATATGGCACTTTTTATTCACCTTTTCTTTTAACATTTCTCAAGTTTTAACAAAGGCCTGCCTACAAGAGCCTGTGTCTCGCTGGATCTTACACTCTAGCATGAACGTAGTGTTCAGTTCATTTTGCCATTGAAGACTTACTAGCAATGATCCCACAAGGGGAAGACAGCCTTCATGCAATACGTTGCTACAGATACACATCGCTACTGTGCATTGCTACACTGCGCAGACACCTGAATATTACAGCTGAAAAAGTGACATTTTACTTTGACTCTCAGTACTTGCCCTATTCCCACTGCCTACTTTATGATCGGCACTTGATGCTATATATTTGCATTTCCATCCCCAAAACTGAGATCATCCTAAAATTTTGGTTCATGCTGCACTTCCTGTTATCAAAACTCTGTTTCAGAAATAAATAAATAAACATAAATGTCAGCATAACTGCCAATTGAGAGGAGCAAGAATAGCAGTTTCAGGACAAAACACAGCTGTCTCGCCCTGAACCCTGTCTCTCGTCAAGACTGGTGGATGTGCAAGAAACAGTAAAATTACAGGTGCAGGCCACAAATGCTTTCAGTCTCGCAGCAAGTTGCAGACAACAGATCTCCTGAACCAGAGCTGATGTCTTTGTGGGCAGGCTCTCCTTCCATATGAATTTGCTCAAGAGATGTTCTTTGAAAGCACATACTTTTTACATCCACAACATGCTTTGGCAAACTGTAAATTTTAGGTTTACTATGTATTGTGTGTAAAAGCATCTCCCTTCTGTTCATTTTGAATTTGTCAGTTGCTCATTTCACTTTGTATTCCTTAGTTCTCATACTGGACGAAACCAGGAACAGTCCCTACTTGCTTACTTCTCCATGTCACTCTGTTGTCTTTTGTCTTTTTTTTTTTTTTCCTTTAAATTAAATTTTAAATTTGCAATTTTAGAATTGCTAAAAAATTCAGCTTGAGATAAAACTCTGTGTCACATCTCAGTAAGAGAAGGGATTCCGGCCCTTCAAGTTTCCACAACATGTACAGAAAGCGGCTAGATCATGATAAGTATGAAAAGGACAATAGAAGATATTTTCCAGATCCAATCCCAACAGCAAACATACTTTTTTCCAAAGAAAACAGGCGGGCAAACACTAACAAAGGGCCCCATCATCTCTACTTAATGTGCCGTAGCTCATTCATGGCAAAGGCTTCATCTTCAGACAGACTATATTTTGCTCAGCAGCACAGTTTCCTTTGCACAACTTGCTTAAGCTGCCTCGTGACCAAAGCCAGGAAGCCACTAACTCCAGAATCACAAGCACCATTGGCAGCACTTCTGTCCCTACCCATGATTTATTTAGTTGTACTGTAAACTGTTTGAGCAACATTTGAATAGTTGTAAGAATATAACTGTACAAACCATTAAAGTCTGCCATCGCACTTTCTTCTTGAAGATATCTGTGTGTTACCTCAAGTGCCATTTTGAATTTTAAGTTAGTCTCACTAAGAAGAAAGGATAAAAAGGTCATTTTATTAAAAACATGGATATAGGAAAGAAGTTTGAACAAAATTAAATTAAGGAAATCAATATGCCATAGGTACCAACCTCCTACCTTGAAGCAATGGCAAAGCCATGCATCTGCATGGATATGAAGCATTTATGAACCATGTGACTAGTTCTTACACTGGCTGCTTTTCTTCACAAGTAAAATCTTACCCCTTTACCTCTGCTCACTGTAGATATGGGAAGCTTCTCAGAATCATTGTTTTACTAATGCAATAATTAAGTTTGAAGTAATGGTTATTTGAAAGCAATATTTAATAACTGATACTGTTAAAAGCTCCAACAGAGAACCAACCTTTTGCCACACAAACAGATCCTTGTTTTGCATGATGTTATAAGTCATCATTTTTAAGATTACTAAAGGTTGAGTGAGGCATACACTGCTCATTCAGAAAAACTAACATTTCACCTCATCAGGTGAAGTCCGTATCATTACGGACTTCTCAAAGAATTCAGCGCTAGCTTTTCTGACAACACAAACTAAAACAACATTTACAAAGCAACATGACAGAGATGGTAAGATTTATGCTATCTAAGCAGTTTCTATGAAAAACTTCCACAGAAAAATATGTATTTTTGTCTTCCCACTGACAGGGAATAAGACAAGTTTAAAATCATAGAAAAGTCCAGGTTGGAAGAGACCTCTGGTAATCAATAGTCCAACCTCCTGTTGGAAGCAGGACCTTAGATGAGGTTATCCAGGGCCCTGTCAAGTCAAGCCTTGACTGCTTCCAGTGAGAGACATTCCACCACTTCTCTGGGCAACCCATTCCAATGGTAAAAATTATCCACCATGAGAACAATTATTCTTGAATGCAGGCAGAACTTCCTCTGGGACTACTTATATCCACTGCTTCTTGTCCTGTCAATGTGCATCCTTGTGAAGAGGATATGTTCTCTGTAACTATCTTTGAGATACTGGAAGACTGATTAGATCACCCTTCTCTTCTCCAGGCTGAATAAATCCAAGTCCTTCACCCTTTCTTCATATGTCATGTTCTCCATCACTTCAGACATCTTTGTGGCACTCCAGTGGACCCCCATCAATTTTTAATGATCCTTGCATTGTGGGAATCAAAAACTGGACACGGTTTTCCAGGTGTGGCTTAGCAAGTGACAAGTAGAGTCTGAAATACACACTTCTTCCTCTTTTACCAGTAAGCCAAAATTAAATCCAAGAAATCCTTAATTAGAGCCTTACCCATCTAGTTCAGCTGTCTCTACATAGCAGAGACTGTTTGGTTCTGAGCTGGATAGCAGCAAAATATCAGCCTAGAAAAACAAATAAATAAGCATCAAATAAGTCCAAGTCAAGATTTGTACAGAACTCTGTAGAAATGTAAAACAAATATATCTAAAGCACTTACAGGAACGAAAGTATTTTTCTTCAGACGAATGATATCACCAACTTTAATATCTTTCCATTTTGTGTTTTTGAACCTAATATCAAGATAGTTTAATAATTATTACTATTTAATCTAGAACACTATGCACTTTATAAATCTTGAAATATTGACCTTTCCTTACTACAAAAACATTACATCTTGGTAAGGTGCGTTTCTTCTTTTTGGAAACTGCAATTTAGTTGGCAGTCTATAACTTAGAAGTCAACCTACCTCTTCTCTTCCCTCTTCACCTATATATGAGTTTCTGTCCTTCTCTCCAAAGAAGTTGCTTTTAGCACAGATTTAGTGCCACAGAATTAAGTTTAAATTACTCCTTTGGGCGATTCCCTTCCATTTTCAATTAGGTTTTCACATAGACTTGTGGAACAGTAGAGAACAAAAAGCTGAACTTTCCCTATCATCTATGGTTTAAGATCTGTGATGAAAATTAGTAACAAGGCAACAAACATTACTTACAAAGTTGAGAAGGGAACAGTACAAACCTTCCATCCCTGATGACTTCGCATGTCCTATTATTAACCTCATTGTCCATCCTGTGACGAGCCTGAAAACCAGGAGTAGAGAATGTACTCCCTACTGCGTATTACAATTAAAGAAATGAACACTGGGTTTTTTGCTTTTAATATTAACAAAACATGTTTCTTACAATGTCATCCACTAGGTCTTTGACTGCAGTTATTCCCAGCACCAAGAGTAAGGGCACCAGTGTTGTATACCATGACAGGGTAGTTATTTGGGGAATCGACTACAAAAGACAAATAAAATCAGTTCAACACAGGATTATCAATCAAGCTCAATTCAAAGACATTTAATAGTGATCTGACTATAACATAAGAAAGAAAACCAACACGTCAGAGAAAGTATTTTCAGTCTGGTTGTGAAGATGAACAAAACTCTCGGGGGAGAGTTTGACCACGCTGCCCTACCTCAGCATCGGCTTCTGTTTAACAATTGTAGTTGCTCGTATTTTCTGTTGGAGCTTCTGATTCATGAGTGGAACTTAAGGCCATCATGTTTTACAGAGTAAAAGAAACATCTTTTCCCCATGCAATTCATGAACTCTGCAACTAGCTCATCCTAGCTAATACAAAGCTAGCGTAGGTTTTTCCAGATTTCTGTTAAGATGGGCTTAGTTTCTGTAGTAGTTCAGATACAGTCCCTTGCAAAGTACCCTGCAATTTCCTGACAGGATAGCACTGAATTGTGTCATAAGTATTATTCAGCTCAGTAGATTAGCACCTCAAATTCACTTCACAGTTTTTCTTACCTGCAAAATGAGAAGAACGAGGAAATAGAAGTTGGCTGCTCTTTTAAACTGTTCAAACAGATTCAGTGGTAAAAAAGTGATAGGGTTGTACTTGTATGTCTTAATTGCATTCCCCTGTTGAAGAAAACCAAGTATCATTCACAACAGCAGATTCTTCTTACGTTACAAATGTACAATGCATATTTTTAAGTAAAGCATTTTACTAGTGAAACCTTTCCTATGAACTTTGTTAGAACTGTACCTTTCCTCAACAGTTTAACATGGGTCACCGTCTTAATAAAATAAGGCAAAAAAAGGACTGTTTCACTGACATTAACATACTCCAAAAAGCATCTCAGACTGAAGCTTTAGCTACACCAAGGACTACAGGGCATTGCACAGTCACAGTGTGGAAAGGTTACAGCCTCTCCCCAGGTAAATGACACAGTGCACATGGCACTGCCAGATGAGCACAGAGAAGGGCAGGAAACGTCAGTGCTCTCCTCCTCCTAGGCAATCTTCTCTGTAATGCCTTTCGACATTATTTGCTAAATACACGACATCACTATTAGGGATACAATTGGTCTCAGGCATCAAACTACAAATAATGAATCCAGATACAAAGGACTGTTAATTAGACTTATTCAGGAGGGACAATGTCAGATGCAGCAAAGGTTAACTCTCATGAGTGCTAGTCCCTACCTAGGTCCAAGCATGAAGGATTTCCATTTGCATAGCTCCAGTTGTAGCAGTTTTACTATTAAATGTTCATACTCATGCATGAGATAATCCGAACTGCCTCAAGTCTGCAAGCCAGGTATCTCAGCAGGTACAAGGGAACCACATGAGCCAATGCATCACAGATAAAGCTGGACAGTCCACATGTAACCCTGCAGTGCAAGCCTCTGTCCAGCACCACATACAAGCACCATAGCTTTATTACTTTGAAAAGATAAAAAATTAGGAAGAGGAAAAAAGAAAATTCAACCTTTTGTCTTGATAGGTGAGATAAAAATGTCTCCTTTATCATAATTAGGTGGATATAGAATGACACTGTTTAAATGACTAGACATTCCCAAATGTCTATTTTTAAGACTGTCCCAGTCTAGCTTAATCAGGATATTGCTTAATACTACACTAAAACTTCTTACATGAAAGATGACACCTATGCGGATGTTTGCAGCAGCCGTAGTTGAGCAGATAAAACTCGGAATTTGGACTGAGGACACCTGGCTTCTAATTTGCTATCTCATCTTAAACAAGTCTCTTGATACCTTGATTTTCCATTCACAAACTCAAAACCAGTTATACTTCCCCACCTTTGATGGAAATCCTAAGGTTTTTAAGTTAAGTTCATTAATTAACTTAATCCTAAATTAATTGTGGCTTTTACACTAATCAGCAGTGGTTGGAAGGATCTTACTGAGATTAAGAAAGTATTCATCCTGACAAGCGCTATTAGCACGTAATCGAGATAAAGAAAACTTACTGCATATTTGCTTTTTTTGAAGCACAGAAATATTGTTCTTTTAAACTGGGGCTGTTCGTAGAAGCGTTCATCATTTGCTTTAACTTGCCAGCTGCAGTCTGGAAGAGACAAGGCAAAATGGGTCAACACCTGATTGTTATAAACATGAGGGAACAAATCTGCCAGTTTCAGGTTTTCTCTCAAATGCCATCTTAAAGGTACTTTCAACTGAAACAAGACTGCTACCTGCTTTTTAGTACATAGTCTAAAAAAAGGTTTTCAAGAAGTTTCCAGGCTTTTTGTCTTTATTAACAATTAAAATATAATCTGAGGTAGGAAAAAGTGTTGATTAACAATTTGGAAGTTCTATGAGAAACGGAAAACCTATCAGAGTAACACTTATTCATGCTAAATTCCCTTCTTTCCCCTCTTTTGGTTTGCTTTTCTTACACCTGTGAAGCACTAAGCACCCAAAACAGGGTTTCTCAGTCTTTCTAGAAATGAAAAGGTCCACTCAACTTTTGAAAACAATTATGTCATATAACTATACTGTGCAATGGTTTTTATTTACAACCATTAAAAAAAGTAAAAATCTGAAGTGCTCATTTTATTTCTTCAGCCATCAATTTTGTTTGATTGCTTGAAAACTCAGGAATATGAATTGCATTTTGCGGTAAAATTTAACAAAACTAAACAAGCAATGTCTGCAACAGCCTTCTGAAGCTTTGGACCATCAGCTGATGAAATTGCTTACAAAGCAGCTGAGCAATCTTGCCTCCTCCTGTCACCTTCAATATTTAGCATCTAAAGCCTGACTTGACATACAGTCTCCCTAAGGAAAAAGTTTCTAGAGGACTTATTAACAAACCATCCATCTCCACCTTAAGGTCCCTATCGTTAATCTAAGTCCTATGAAGTCTACCTTTAAATGGGGTTGATCTAGGATGTACATAGCTTTTGGCTGACCACTATTTACTGCCAGAATGCCTCCTGCTGTCAAGTTATTTTCCACGCCCCCTCTTTCACAGGCTACCTCTTTCCTTCCAAGATCCTTCAGATCCCTTTCCTGCCCTCAAGCCTGCATCACCAATAGCCCTATTAATCCTGCTACCCACACCCATAAATTCAGGCCCTGCCCACATCAAAGAAACTCACTGCTGATCTCATTCAGAAAGTTTTTAAGCCGACTCATGGGAGCGCTTTGCCTGCCTGGGAAGGATGAGGCAGACAGTATTCTGAAATCCAGCTTTCCTGACTCATCAGCCAAGTATCTCCCCCTTTTCTCCAACCCACAGTAACTGTCCTTAATGGGTGCTCTTTTTGGTTTCATGGGATTCTTGTGAGCTAAGTGCATCCAGCACTGCAGAGCACGGATGGGGTGAAACTCCCAGAGGCAGAGGCGTGGGGTGGGGACTGGCACAGGCTGCCAGGAACTGGTGGGGAAGCACGTGTGAAGGCACTCCTGGGCTGCTGTAAGGGCCACTGTAAGGTAGTCATGTCTGATAAGGCTGACTCAGACTTAAAAACTCAAATCCAGACACAAAGCCTTTTTTTTTTCCCATCCAACACCTAAGGCAAGTTCTCGTTTGACGTATCCGGCATCTTTACTGTGACTATACAACTTTGATTTCCAGCATGTTGCTTGCAAGCTGAGAAGATAGTAGAGAAATATTTGTCTTGCTGTAGCACTTGTATTTAAGATTGCATAAATGAAAACATACAGCAGATGGTGAGGATACATTGTGCATCCTGGTCAGGGCTTACATAGAAGCACTGCGAGTCACAGGGTTTTAGCTGCCTTACAAAAAATTTACAAAAAAATTACTGGAGTACCAGGTTTTGGTTTAAAAGAAGATAAGCATTACTGAAGTGCAAGAATTGACAAAGCTATTAATGACAGGACTGAAGAAAATTGTAAACACGTCTACAAGAACTTTTTTTCACCACATTCACAAAAACATTGCAGTGTTGATAAAACCTTAGCACCCCACATGGAAAACTGGCAAATTAGGTCTTAAATAAAACCTGCAGGAAGGAAGCTCCCCAAAATTACTTTAAACTGCTTAAAAGTGATATTAATACCTAGTATTTGGGAAGCTGCATCAGTAATTCATCATCTGTAAAGCAACATAAAGGGAAAACCATCTTTGTTGAGGGGAAAAATTAAGAAGCAAAAAGGATGATGTTTTTTGTAGCACTACCTGAATATAATCAGCTACTGACCCAGTCAGCAGATTCTACAAATTCTGCAACTTATGCCAGAAAATTATCTATTTACCAGAAGAAGCAGGCAAAGAGGATTTAAACCAACAAACAAAAAAAGCCCAAAGGGTCTAAAGAGGGAAAAAAAAATTCTGACAGTTTGTCAACTGCTTACAAGCTGTATGATTAGAGTACTGGCCTACCAAGCCTGCATGGTAACATCTTCTACCTCCTTAAAGCTTTTTCCCTAGCTTGGAGTTCAAAGGAACTCTGCCATATCCATAGCTCTAGTCCATATTTTGGGTCATAATTTGTGTAACATTAACTGTATAGACAGCAGAGACTTGTGGTTACACTGAACTAGTGGGAGCTACGAGCCCTTTGGAGGGCAGAATCAAAACTCATCTCCCTGCTTTCAGATTCTCTCCAATTCACCAGGATAAAGGAAAAGGCACGGTACACTTCAGAAAAGAAATTGAAGGTGTAGGAGGTCCTGTTTTAGTTTTGTTTCTCTCTTTTTTTCTCTGTTCTTGTGCTTATACTAGGCCACAAAGCAAACCTGTGTTAGCTGGTGTACTGCATCTACGAAATAAAATATCTGGATAAAATAATAGGGGAGAGCGGGGGGAGAGAGCAACAGCCATGATGAGAACTCAAGAAAATATGATGGATGATGAGAGGCTAAGAAAACCGTGTTTATTCTATAGACCATGTTACCTCAGTCATCGTAAAAAAACCCCAAAACTAAACATGTAATAGGTGGTTATAAAATGAGAGGTGATCAACTGTTCCCTATTGCCACACAGACAGGAAGAAATCTATATATATTAAACAGGCAGTGGTTAAATAAAAGGTACTCACATTGCAACACTGAACAAAAAAGGTATTTAGGGGAGTTACAGACTCTCCTTGAACAGAGGTTAAGAAGAGGTATGTCTAAAGCATGCCAGAGAGGTTCCTCCCGTTTATGTTCCTACACTGGTGGCAGCACACAGACCGCACTTGATGAGTTTCTTTGAACTCCTACTCACCTTACCTTTCTGTGATTCTGAAACTACTGCAAATAAAGAAAAATCATCAGGCTACAAAATTAGCATTGAAGCTGAAATCTCATCTGCACAAGACTTAGAAAGCAGAAACACATGCAAACCAACTGACTAAACACAGCAAATTGGCTTATGCTCGTTCAAGTTTCCAGGTGATGGCAAAGACAAGTATCTGAAGTTCTGTTCGAGCAGTTCTCAAGACCACAGGCTATGTACATCTAGGGCCTGCCTTAATTAAGACAAGGTCACTGTGCAGATCATTAGCTTTATGCAACAAGCAGTAGCACAGAGCTCTGGTTGCCGATTGGAACGAAGCTGATTTTTGTTCTGACATTTGTTAAACTGAATTGCCATCAGTTACTCCTCCACAGATTCAGATAAGCCATTCCAAATCCTACCTAACAAATAAACACAAAAATCAAATTGATCCGTGCATGGCTCAGCCTCTGCATTCAGGATCATTTGCTACCCAAATCAAGTTTCTGTCATAATGTTACCTTTTTTCAATGGCTCTCGGCTCTCCTCAGTGTCTCTGTTGATTCGATTTTGTCCTGGTTCAACCGCAGGCTGCTGACTGTCCAACTCATCCTCCGTTTCATCGTCACTGTATGGCATCACCTCATCGTTAGGCTGGGAGTCCTCATCAAAGGTGGTCTCTGAATCCCTTTCTGAGATCATGCTGCTAGCGCCCTGCAAGCATTTTACAAAAGTTAGGGAAAGGAGTTAACGTAGCAAGTGCTGGAAACCACGTCTCCATAATTTTACTCTGTTGATGCCGGTCACCAAAAACCACATTTGAAACCAGTTTCCCTGGAACAGCGTAGAGCATGGGCTCAGTTTTCAAGCACAAGACCAAAGTCATGAGGCAGTTATTTTCACAGCAAGTCCTTCATTACCATTCTGCTATATGTAATTACACGTGCTCACATGACAGACTAAGGAACACCCTGCACTCGTGACGCAGCACACCTTGAGTGGGACGGAGGAATTAGGGAGCCCACAAACACCTGACTCCCAGTGGCCATTACACCATCCCGTAGAGCCACAGGAGCCAGAGCCCCGCTCGGCCATGGTGGGGCCAGGCACCGAGTGCCAGGCCAGCACGAGTTGTGCCATCGAGGGTTCGGGTCACGCGGCTGCTCCTCCATCCCAGTCTGCCCAGTCTCACCCAAACCAGTCCTCGCTTCCTGTCCCCTCCCCACAGGCTGAACGTCAGCATTTCTCATTGCAGGATCCCACATCTTGGTATCCAAATACCCGAGGATGTTTAAAACTAATTTGTGGTTCAACACACGAGACCAGTCAGTTGAAGCTGTGATGTGTGCGTGCATACCTCTGCCTGAAGCTTTTCAGAAAGCGTATGTGCTCCCTAACCCTTGAGCACTAGCACATTACCCCCCAAATTGGGATCTCCACTTTCCATAAAGTTTATTTAAATTATAGCTCTTGAAAAGCTCACAATGTTGTTGTGATTTGGGCTGCTGCAGTTGGCTGTGATCTCAGACAGGAGCGAGACACGCTATAGGGGATCCCAGCCTCCTCCAGCATTTTTAGATCACTGAGACAGTTTCTACGGCTTAAGCTATCTGCTGTAACAGACAGCATCCGATTAACTGCTTGTAAACAAAATCCAGAAACCATCTACTCATGTGTAACTCCCCTCCAGCCAACATCTACAAATAACCACCTGCACGATTCCTAGGTGGTCTTCATCTACATTTGGCTGGTTAGTTGCCTTGCTGGGTGTCCTGGCATTTTAATAACCGATCTGGTGCAAGGGTTCACGCCATTCTGACAAGTGCATCCTGTTCATTTCTAACCATGCAATACCCACATTTGTTGTACTGAAGCTTAAATTGCTCTTGCTTCTGCAGACCAACACTTCCAAGCAGGTTCTGTCCTGTCTGTGCTAGGCACCACAACAACTGTAAGAAAATTAAAAACCGTGAGGAGGGGAGGGGGCTCCGTCACCTCAGCCATTTCTGCCAGGGCCCCAAGGGCACCGGTAAGCCTCTCTGGCCCTGACCAGCCTCTCCCCATGCCCTCCCACCCGTGGGACCAGGAGCCACATTTTGGCTCAGCCCGCGGGCCCTGTGTGAGCTGCACTGGAGGAGGGCTGGTCTCCAGCTGAGCTGTGGCCATGTCCATGCCCCCTTTGGCTCTGCCTCAACATTGTAGACCTCTCCAGCCATCGCTGGGCCTGATCCTAACCCTGAACTACACATCAGCTTCCCAGCTTGACCCTGGACCTGCCTCATCACCATGATTTCGCCTTATGGCCTGGACTCTGGTTGGACCTGGCCACTGCCTCAGGGTCTGTCCTGCTTGCCTCGTGAGCCCTGGGACCCCCGTCCGCTTGCTTTCCCATGGGGAGCAGCCCTGCTCTTGCTGCTCCCTGGCAACTTCAAAATAAACCAAGTTAAAGGATCACTGAAGCCAAGCAACATAACAGGCGCAGCAGCTAGCTACGAAGTACCCATCTGTTGACCCATCTTGCAAAAAGAGCCTGGTTTTGTGAAGGAAGGCCAGTGCCACCCTATACCCCCCACGCTGTTGCCAACGAAACCAGCAATCATTGGCGCTGACACCAAACCCTGCCGACATCCGCGTTAGTTTCTGTTTTTGCAAACCTCAATTGTCTCCTGTCCTTAATATCTCTTATAAAAGAGATATAAATATTACATGAGCACTTAATATGCTACTCAAATGACACGACTGTTGGCTGGGAGCCCAAAGCACACAACACTCATGAGCCGCAGCACTGCAGTGCTCACCCAGCACACAAGCCAATGTTTCATGACTGCCAGTTTACAAAATAAACCAAAACCACCAGGTATCATATGAATGCACAGTTTGATTTAACAAGAATTAATAAAACTTCTCCCAAGACCCACTCAAGCTGTTAGAGGCTGCTCACTGATGCAATTAGCCAGGAATATGACAGCTAGTCACTAACACAGTTGTGGAACCTGAAACTTTTGTGAAAAGATCATTTGTTTTCCTAAATAGCCTTGGAGTTAGGGAATTCACCTCAAGACGCAGGAGATTCGAGCTCCAACTCAGGCACCTAAATACCTCACTGTGATATTTCGGTTTATTTCTCATCTTTTTACCCCTTTTGTTCTTTCTCGACTACCACCCCCATCCCCATAAAATCTCCTATTTCACCTGATACAGAAAGGAAGAAAAGCATTAACCAGAAACCTGAACCAAAAGTTTATCTCCAGAGCAACCTACTCATTAACAACTTCATACATGGGGCCAGGACAACTTGCACAGCCATCATCACAGGAACCGGTCCGTGATGCAATCCACGCAGTTTCTTGCGCGCGGTGGTCAATGAGCAGCTGGCTATACAGCCCTCACTGAGTGCAGTGCCTCGACACGACACAGATGTGCTGCAGCGGCTGCAGGCAGGTGGTTACCCGACCCACATCAGGGCTCAGGGGCCCCCAGGTTACACTGAGGTTTCATTCCCTCAGCAAGCCACGCAGACGCTGCTGAATCGGGTATTAATCTTGCCTCTTAACAATTCTGCAAACTCTGACTTGCTGAGCAATACTGACAGCCAACACAAACGCTGACTTTTTCCAATTTTTTTCTATTCAAACAGGAATATGGACAATCCTGCCCTTAGCCAACAATGCCTTAGCTTTGCAAGCAAGCCAGGGTCAGACTCTTCAACCACATGCCTACTTTGGGGTTTACAGACACTTAGATTTTCTTTGCACTGTCTGTCTGTTCAGGCAGAAGAAATTCCTTGTGTTTTCAATCCCAAATTGTTTGAATATTAGACAAAGTCCTTTTAGAGCAGGATGTAACGCTCAATTCCTCTTTGAAATATATACAAAACACACATGACTGCAAGAAGCCCTGCAATAGTCAAGGATTCTGCCCTGCTAATACCTTACATGGGGACTGCTGGAGGGGAAGGGTTGAAGATCCTTACATGCACAGTCCTTAAAACAAAAAATACCACCAGATCTTTGAATCGCTCTAAGACAGACAAAATAAGCTCATACCTCTGGCACACACAGATTCAGCCTTTAGTCTATTAATCTCTACTGGTTAACTGATTAATGAACTAATTAATCATGCAAAGGGTTAGATGAGATGTCAAAAACACACTGCATTTGTTTTCTATTATAGATGTGTAGCTAAATCGAAATAACTAAAATATAAACAGAAGCAGCCTGTGATGCTAGCTGGGAACGCCAGTGCAATGGTTTGTTGGGAGGAAGTTCAAATTAATTGTATTCACTTTACCTCCTCAAAGAACTAAACTGCCAACAGGAAAACCCTGCTAATGGAGGAGATCTCATTAACTGTAACCCTGCAGGCAGCACAACTCTGTCCGCTGAGCTGCTCTCTGCTGCAGGCAGCACCATTATCATTTCTGCAGAAGGCAACGAAATCACACACAAGCCAGTGATTTCAGGCAGCATTTACTAACCCTGATACCACGAAATGCAGAGGGCACCGTTTCTGCACCCAAAGACCTCATTGCTAACATCCCCAGTGGCCGGCGGAGTCTCCTGGGAAGCATGGCTGCCTGCCTACTCTGTACGTACCCTGCCCTCAGGGACCAACGGCGGCTGAGGGGATGGTGGTCCGACTGATGGGGAGCACAGGCGGGGCTGTCGGCAAGTGTGTGGCAGCGGAGGAGCCTGGGGCTGGCTAGGAGACTGCAGAAAGGCACCCGCAGTCGGAAGAGAGCAGAGAGGTGTTGTGGGGCCGAGGGCGAAGGAGTTCTTCAGTGACAGGGTGACAAATTGGTTTAGAGTTAAGTTTCTTGACACCTAGTCTGCATGAAAAGGGCTAGCTGGGACGTCAAAGCGATGTCAGAAGTTCAGAGGAAAGTGGAGAGCAATCACAACGTGAAAGAGGAGATGGGAGGAACCAACAACATGCAGCAGCACAGATGCCAACTAATACTGAGCCAGCAGGGGACGGAAAGAGAGGAGAGCGCACATCCACTGGCACCGGGATGCAGGATGGACACAACGGAAACCAAAGGTGAATTCAACATGGCAGGAAGAGAGGCGGCCGCTACTGATTTTTGCAGCAGTCACTATTCTGAGGAGAAAAAAGGCACCACAATTTTAAAAAAAAAAAAAAAAAAAAAAAAAGATAGAAAGGCTATGCCATGCAGGAGAAACAAACTATTTATGAACAATGTTGAAATAAAATAAAAGCAATGGTCCATTCTTAAAAGGATCTACTCTCAGAAAAGAGACAGAATTTCTTATGTTTGTGTGCATGATATGTTCAGACTTGAGCTGAAATAACAATTGCTTACAAAATGGTCTTTCAAGTAAGGCAAAAAAAGGGTTTGGTTTGCTGGAGCTGGGGGTAAAACTGTTTCAAACAAGATCCCACCTGCTTTTCCTGTTTCACAATAATATAACCCGAAATGAACATTGCTTTTACAGATCTTGGATTGAATGGACTAATAAAAAAAAGCTACAAATAAATAGGCTTTAGAAATTTCTCTGAAGGCATCATCTCTCACATCAAGCTTTGATTCAACCAATAATTAGTAATGTTTGAACATATGCAGTGGGAAAGAAAAATAATTAGCAAAACAAAATTCCAACACAAGAGCAGCAGCACAATTCCTCTCAGAGACAGGATGAGCACTTCATAAAACGAGATCTACTTGACCTACATGTAATGCAAACTACATGTTTAAACCCTGAAGGGTCCTGCTGTCTGGGGATCGAGCTATGCATTTTCAAGGGCAGCAAACACCATCCCACCAGCAGTGTTACACACAAGTAACTTTCCTAAATTCTGAATTAACTTCTAATGCTGCCAAAATTTACAAAGAGAGCTTTTGGTGCCTGTGGAAACAGTTCTTGGACGGCCTGAGATGGAACAACACAGTTGTAACATGGTGCTTGATAAAATCCTCAAAGAACACTTAAAACAGTTGGTTCTTGGTTGTATGGTCCTTATTTTCTAGCTCCTGACTTGAAGACAGGGGTTTTCACTCCATTTCAGATAAGTCACAAAAGCAGAAACCCTTACATTAAACAAAACTTCAGTCCAGAGAAAGCATTATAAGGAGTCAAGAGGTGTTTCCCCAGCAGCTCAGTAGCCACTAACTCTGCAACCATCCATCAGCATCAGCCAGCCTCTGAGAGCGGGCATGCAGAGCACCCACAGCTTGAACTGCAGCTGCTTTAACCTCGCCGGCAGTGAGACGGCCAGTGCGGCAACAAAGACCGTCTCCCTCGGCGAGGCTGGGGTCGGTTCTGAGCCCAGGCGGGCACTGACTGGGGCAGCCACGCTTCCTGGGCCGGCGGGAAGCAATGGTCAGCTCCTGGTTCCAGCATAGCAGGCATAAACCCGGCTAACAGTCTCCTTGTCTTAGAAAACTGAGTGATCCAACAGCAGGGTTGATGTATGGGGAGGTAAAGGAGAGGAAAATAGTATTAAACATAAGTTTAATTACACCTGCCCAAGTTTATTTACTAAAAGGGCAGAAAGCTCAGGTGCGAATTCCACAGTGCTTTGGTCACTCAGGTTTTGTGTCTGCTCATGCCTCAGGGCAAGTACCAGCTAACTGGGAATAACTGAAACCTTGTAAAAAAAGCATTTACTACATTTGTTTGAAGGCTGTAAACAACAACAACAACAAAACGTTACTCTAAATTCTCCTCTGGAGAGCCACTGCATATGACACTGTTGCAAGAACCTGGGGTCACAAGGAGCACAACTTTAATGCCACCAATCAGACAGTCACTCAAAGTGGCCCTAAAACAAAGTTACAGATCCATCTAGAACAAGTCCTATGTATAGCAAAAGAATTAAAATGCTACTAAATTTGTTGGTTTTATTTATTGTGGATATAAAAACCTACGATGTGAAGCAGAACAAGCCTAACAATTACATACCTGCCCGTCATCAGTCCCTTCACAACACGTGCACAGCTTACAGCCTGCTGTCATCTCCTTAGCATGTTGTTCTGCACAACAATCTCACACGTTCATGCAGCGCCCAGTACAACAATTTCTCAAACCTTGCCGCAGACTGTTGTTTTAGAATGTAAAAACATCAATATTTTAAGCAAGAGTCATAAAACAAACTCAAATAGTACAAAAAGCAAGCTCAGAGAGACCTTTCTGAACTACTATAGGTCTCTGGAGTTAAAATAGGACAAAAAAGCTACATCAAGATGTTTCATTGATATTTAACTGTGTGTTAAAAAAAGTAAATAAATGAAAAGCCTGATCCTCAGACATTTGGGGTTTGTCCCATATTTCTTCACTCTAGAAAGATGACAAGAGCCATCACTACATATTTAAAAAAAAAAAAAAAAAAAAAAAAGGCAAAACCCAGATAAATGCGAACAAGGTTCCTGCCTCAGCATGCCCCTGAACAAAGTCTTTCTTGGGCACCTGTCGAGAGGATCCCGAGGGGAAATCTAAACAGCAGCTGACTAATCACTGCCTTGGCAGGCAGAAGGCAAATACTGAAACTTCCATAGCGGCACCAATTCCACATTTACTGAATCGTGATCATCTGCCGAGCCATTAACAACATAATCCAAATATAAAGCTGTCAGGCTTCACTTTGCTGTGAAACAAGGAAATGTATTTTGCCAAACCAATAGGGAAATAGTCTTCTCCAATAAAACAGCAAAACCATAGTTATAAAGCACAGTAACACCAATGTCCTGTTCAATAAAATGAGAACGTATTTCAATCTCACTTGGGAAACTCCATCAAACATTTTAAAGCCAGTACTCCACTTGGAGCTCCAACAATGAACTAGTCAAATGATACTTGTTTTCCTCGTCAGCAGGAATAGTGTTGCAATAGAGTAACAGTAAAAAAAAAAAAATTAAAAAAAAAAAAATTTAAATTCCCCACTCAGGTAGAATTTACATGTTCACCAATTTGCACATTTTTAAAAGCTTTCCTATACTTATTAGATTTCTTTCTTTACTGTGTGCTACCGGAAAAAGAAGCATTGAAAACCCAAACCTACTCACAGGAGGACTGAATATGCACTTCCAAAACTGCAGCTAGAATACCATGCCTAACATTAATCTCTGGGGTGGGGGTTTCCCCCCAAGGACTTTCTAGCAGATGCACGATTACTCCAGTTACGTTTTCCCCTACGAGATAGAAGTAATTATTCTTCCATCTTCAGCTGTAACACGTTGCTTATCTTGCCAAATAGCTGAGATTTTAAGCTAAAAAGAGAGCATGAAGCAAAGACAGCCTATTAGGTAAACAGAGCAACTGAACCGCTTGTAGGACTGCAATCTAAACAACCAAAAAAGAAATCAGAGCCCACAGGATACTCTGATGGCTCTATCAAAGCAGACATCTGTATTTAAGAGACTCAAGTCCATACCTCAGCTTATACCCTGTTAGGTTTAAGAATGAGTTTTCATCCATGGGCACACGTTTAGAGAATGGCTCTAAATGTTTGAGAACTGAAGTTTGGAATTGAAAAGACAGCTCATGATCCAGTCTTGGGTAAGGTTGCAGTTTTGTTTCTTTTAAAACAACCTGGTCACCAGTATCAAGTCCTGTGCAAGCAAAACAAAACAACCGCTTCCTAAGGATCAATTTATCTGTCCTTTCTGACAATGCAGATATAAAGCAAAGTATTTAATCCAGATGACCATTTTGTAAACCTGACTGTGGCAAAGGGGCTCTGAAACGCCTAGGTAGTGCACACCGAGACACGACTGGGGTAACCCCCACCTCTTCACACTACTAACAAACCCAGCAAATTCAGCAGAACTCCAAGGAACAGAAACTGCTTCAGAAAAAGGAAGCTCTGCTTTGCACAGCAGAGCAGGAGGTATACAGAGCTGCATGCATTTTCTCTTAAGGCTAGCATTCTCGATCTAAAAAGACAGCAGTGGGCTTCAAACAGAAGGAAAAAAATTGGCTTAGAACAGAGGCAACGAGCAGCACAATTCAAAGCATACGGATGGTTCATCCAGTCGACACGCAAAGATTTTTTTTTTTCACCTGGCGGCAGCAATTCATATGGCTATTATTAGCTATTGCTATTTTTAGGGCATAAGAAAAGAAAGAGGATTCCCATGAGTTATGGGATGAATACACCCAATGCAGTTGCTTAAATGCAAGATGTTTTTATACCATGAAACACGGAGGAAGGGGTAGTAAACCACACCAGGAGCCCAACTTCTCACCACATAAATTCTCAGAGGGTTCTGTAAATCTCAGGGAGAAAACAAAATACTATTTGTTTTATTTGTGAAGTGAAATTCCTGCAGCCAAAAAAGTAGTTGCCACCTAACTTTCCACTGGCTGGTACAAACAACAAATGAGATAATAGCTGTAGGTGAGCATTACAGGATCTCCAAAAGAACTGTTACCTTGGGACACTGCACAGCAGTCCATCTCCCAGCCTGGTAACATGGGTTCAGTCAATGCTTCTACAGTTCTTGCTTGCTATTTAATCCTCACAAAGCAGCAGTCAGAACTGAAGTCCTTCGATGGCGGGATATTGCATTTCTATTCTCACTTCAGTGAACCCCGCCAAATGCTTTAATAGGGCATCCTCCTTCATTAAAAATGTATTAATCAACTAATCTGCCTGTAACAAGAGCTTCTACAAGGAAACAGGCAAATAATAAAACTAGATTTGCTTCCAAAATATAAGAGACAGATCACGTATTTCTCAAAACAGATATGAAATTTTACTGGTAACAAGTGCTTGGACAGGCAGATAGAAGTATCTTCTGAACAACTCAAACCTTCTAGCTGATCTTTATGATGTTTTAAGATAAAAAAAAAGTAGTTACTTGAAATGGCATGAATCGGCACAAATGGGCCAAGGAAATAACCTTCATTCCAAACACTACAAAGCTTCAGTTAGACTGCCATGCAAATTACATGCTTTAAGCTCACCAATTTATATAGCTACTTCATACATAACAGTTACATTTACTGCATTGAATGACTACTTTAAAATAATTGAACACCCCCAAAATTACATCTTCAAGGGGAAAGATTTCTATCAGCCATTTGTTCTGAAACACATTGACTTTTGTATGCATCCTTACAGTATGCCATGACCGTGGTAAAGCCCAGCTCTTGAAATGCCTTGGAGAAAGGCAACCTCAAGAGTTTAGATAACTATTTTACGTCAGCGGTGACTGGAGGCATGCTCTTGCTCATCTGAGGCGGTCTCCATCAAGTACCATCAATGCAGTACTTTAGAAGTGGGACAAACCGAATCCTGAAGCTGAAGCCTCAACGCCGCTAGGCCAACCAAGTACACTTTACATTAGGCAAAAGAACATAGCTTATAATTCAGAACGTATCATATACAGTGTATGCCCTTTAGTATCATCCTAAGTGCTCCCAACGACTATCGGAAATGGCACAGCTTGGCCCTTGGTTCAACTGACAAGCAGACTCTGCCCAGGCATTGCGGACAATTAGGTTCCCGGCAGCTGACGCAGAGGCACACCCCAGTTCCCAGTGCTGCTTCAGTAAAACAGAACTGCTGAATGCTTACACCATGCACTGCAAATGGGTCACCTTACAGCCAAACTACTCCAACGGAAATACATCAGAGCTGAGAAAATAAGCAGAGGTTTCCTCATCTGTCAGAGCTCCCACAGCTCAACAATTCCACCTACAGTAAGGACATTCTGGGTCAGGCATGCTTTTCTGAAATAAGTATGCTCAAACCACACTTGAGAGTATAAGCTAATCAAACCCGAGGTAGTAAGGGAACAAACTCCTGACCCTACACACCTTCTTCATTGCACTGTGACCCTGGAGAAAGTTCCCACCTTGAAACCGCCAACACATGTGTAACATGAGGTGACTCAGGACTTCCACCAAAAGAGGTTAAAATTCAAGTGATTAAAATACAGCTACAGATAAAACGCTCGTGGTGAAGTAGTGCACCTATGAATCCCGGGACACCAGAACATACGTCATACCTGACGAGTCTGAGATCTTCACCACACAACAGAACCACAAAAGATTCAAACAGTGCTTTTCAGAGACTCAGGCTATCACTGCAACATGAGAAATCCCTGGGGAACCTGTTTTGTGAGCAACAGGTCTCGTATGAGTCAGCTTGGTTGTATCATCTATTGCTGTTGTTCACCCAATCCCAAGTTTTATACACATATGCATGTATAAATACACACACACAATTTTTAAATATAAAGTATATATATTTTGATTCGCAATAGTACCTAATCTCACAGAAAACATTTATAAAAAAGGTCATTTCAAGCAATTTGTGACCACAAATTGTGCAGAGGCTACTTAGAATTTAGTCTGAATAGCAGAGGTTCATTTCACTTTCCGCAAGCATTAGCATCATAAAGTTAACATCTTGTTGTATCTATTGATTAGAAATAATGCATCTTACACAGTCTGTACACTAACAGAGAATGAGCAGTAACATCAGCATTAATATCCACCAGAGGAAGAAGACCTGAAGATGGTTAAACTCCAGTGAATAATTGATTTCTCCTTACCTCCCCTTACCACCAATTTTGAAATTTTAGCGCCAGGATAAAAATCTGGGAATGCCACAGTGCAGACTACTGACGGAGAGTTGCGTGTACATAGCTATATGCTAAGGCGCCATAAGCCCACAGTGCCTCACTCAAAACTTCAAACGTTATGTTTATCAACTCACCCATGTTTGAAGTGGGAAAAGAGAAGTGCCATACTTGTGCAGAATAAGGATGCTGGAAAAATAAAGACAAAAGCAAACTTGCACTGCTGTTTCCCACTATATAAACAAACTGCCTTGGCAAAACGTGTGTACCAGAACAAGGCTATTCTGCCATGAAGAAATGCCTTGGCACAGCACTGGGAGACAGCGACGGCATCTCCAGCTTATACTGCAATCGGAAACACACCCCCCCAGCCTTGTACGATCTACCAAGGGCAACCAATCATTAAAAAAGGTGTTTCCAAAAAGGTGTTCAAGCTGTACCTTTTTAACTGTGAGGATCAAGGACTTACTGAACTGGACTACTTCCAGCTCCAACAGATTCTTTTATTGGCATCACGCACAGCCAACCTTGTAATAGCCACAGATCTATCTTTCACAAGGAACCAACTCCGGTCCCTCCTTGGATGCCATAATGACCCTAATTACCTGCACCATCTGGAGGTAAACACCAGTGTAAAACTGTAACACTTTGGTACCACCAAGCTCTGTGAAATCTTACTTTCTCCAAAAGCTATTCTTTCCAAACTTCGTTGAAGGGAAGTGACAGTTTCTCCAATGAACATACTGAAGACCCAGCCAAACAAGCTGAGACACCAAAACCCTGAAACCCTCTGGAGAGAGGTGACCGGAAAGAGGGAGTACAGTTTTGCACTGTTGACAGATGTCCAAGACCAGTCTGGGGGGTGCAGGGATGGGTGGATAAAGAAGAAAACCCCCACAGCATCAACAGAAGAAAGTGAAAACACGGGGACACCATCTTCCAAATGCCTTCACTCCTAATGCTTTCCATCTCAGTTCTGCATGATCGCACCAACTGGAGAAAAGCACCTCATTTAAAAAACAAGACAACACACCTTCCTCATAGAGGAAGCATTAGAATTAAACTAGTGGCCATTGTGTACTCATCAATATAGCTACCTATTAAAATTTTAGGATTGCTATGCATGAAAATGAGTATGAAGGACATTACAATGTAAGTGAATTGATCACTACAAGCCAACAGGACTCTACACAAGGAAGAGATTAACTAGTCATCAATAATTTCACAGAAAATAATAACAACAAAGACAGACCCATAGCCTACAGTCCAAGTTGCCCGAGGCTAAGCAAGGATGGTTGAAGATGGGCCACTTGCAGAAACAAAATAATAATTTTACCCATTATCTGCACTAAGATTTTTCATTAACAGATATGCAGACTTTCCATCATTTAAAGTCCAAGCCAAGCCAAGTTATCTTTGCAGAAGATAAAGTTGGTAACCTTTGTTCAAGCTGCAGGTTCGAGCGTACTCTGAAGGGGTTTCAACCTGCCTCTTCCAGAGATCATTACGTTGCCTCTCAAGGTTCATGCTATAAAACAGCGTCTCTTTGTTTTAATAAAGGAAAAATAACTATTTTTGTGCACGTGTAAACCGTATTGTTTGGTGTGGAAGATTTTTGGAACAGAATTTCTAACTTCTACAAGTTGTTCCTCTTGTACAGAGTATTAACTCTATTTGGGAATAGAGTTATTTTCCTAGATATTACCCTCCCCCATCAAAACCAGCAGGTATTTTTAACTGTAAAAAATAAAGGTTACTTCCTGCTAACAAGGTTGGAGATTACACAGTAATACACCTTTTCTGTCAGCATCTAAAATTGACACTAAAGATATTTCCCTAAACTGAACTTTATCCACGCAGTTTGTGACTGAACCAAGATCTGCATTACAGATGTAGCTTGAAACGCTTGTACCATCAGAGCACAGAGACCACCGGCCGCTCAAGAAGAATCCTTTGTATCGGACTTTAAATTAGGCTCCATCTGCAATGAAACAGTGTTAGAAAATGGTTTCTTGGCTGACTTCCACCTCATGACACTGTGTGCTTGCAATAACGAAAGAAAATTTCTTTTGGGCAAATAGTGAAATTAACTTGCCTTGCAAAGCTTTCTTAACAAAAAGAGAGATTTCTGGTTAGTTCTCCAAACCCTTTCACACTACCTCCTCTTCCTCCTCTGAGGCAGAAAGTCACTTTGGCAAATGACCTGGTTCTTTCCTTGATTTATTTCCCGTTTTCTCTACACTGCTTATTCTTCCCCCACCCTTTTTTTTTTCCTTATAGATGTTGCTTTTGCTTTACATCTCCCTATGCATAATTGTACACCATTTTGTAAACAAAAGCATCCATGAACTTGCTGAAACTGTCCATCTCTACTGTCAAATTAAAAATATATTTCTAATTTATATAAGAACACATGAGAAAAAACCACACAGCACTAAACACACCACTACACATTACAGAATAATTTTGTAAGCTTGCCAAAAAGCAAAGGTGCAGCAGCAGTGCGCTGTCACAGAGCACAGAATCTTCAAAGCAGGGTTGAGAGCTGATGCACCATCAGTCTCCTAGGCATATAATGAGAACCATGTTCTTCACCCCTGACAAGTACAGAAACACAGAGAGGTTAAGTGATTTGCCCAAGGCCGTATGGTAAGTCACAGACCTACCTAGCGTTAGGTTTCAGAGGCTCCTGGCTAATATCCTGCATTCAATTACATCTACACAAAGCATCTCATTTAACAGAGGCCAGATAAAGGAAACAGCCAGGGAAGAACATCAAACCCCCTCATAATTAAAACCAAAATCAATCAAACCCCTTCCCATATTTAAATGCAGGTAGCATGTTACACCCAGGCCCAATATGATTACCTATGCCATCACAATAAAAGCCACAACAATAAGAGAGCATGGAAAATAAGTTCTAGCTAATTTAAATAGAGGGCTTCAATGCAAAGTGAGTGACTACACGTCATGTTACACGAGTGTAACTACACGTTACAGAATAATTTTTGTAAGCTTGCCAAAAAGCAAAGGTGCAGCAGCAGTGCTCTGTCACAGAGGACAGCATCTTCAAAGCAGGGTTGAGAAAAAGTGGCTTTTTGAATTCACCATCACAAACTGCAAAGCAAGGGACTAGAACATTCACAGGCTGTCTCACAAGGGAGAATTAAACGAAGAGAACACTTTAGAAGCTACCGAAAATAATCTTTATGATACCTACAAGTTAACAAAGAGACAAATACAGGTTTGGGACAGATACAAAAGCAACCACACTCTAAAGTGAACGTCAGTAACAGCAATACAGAAGCTGACAAGGGAAAACACAAAATGACCAAATACCACTTGACACCTGAACCAGACTTTGAAGAGAAAGACAAATAAAAAACCAGAACCAAACATAAATTGTGAGCAAATCTGAGCCAGTAAAGACACTTACGCAGGGAGTTAAACCCAAGGACTCTAGCAGCAGTTACAGAGGTAAGGACTGTACAAGAACCAGGTTAGCTGCAAGTCCCACTGACTCGCCCAGGGCACTCTTCAGCCATTTACGTCCAGACCCCCCACCACACACACAAGATAAAAGACACCGCACTGTTACTCATTACCAGAAACTATTTATTGCCAGAAGCTCCCTGTACAGTATGCCTTCTTCAGTTTCAAAATGTTTCTGCTGACAATCAAGCCAGTGGTGAAATGCTTCATTAGCTGCTCCATTTAACACAGTTCCATTCAGACTCTAAGAGAAGGGATGCTATTTAAGCTATAGACACAAAGCAGTAGGGAACGTAACTGAGATACTGCTTTTTTNNNAAAAGAAGAGTGGGGAGATAAGTTGATTTTTTTTTTTTTTTTTTTTGGGGGGGGGGGGGTGGGTGGGTGTCAAAAAATGCTTTTCATCTCCCAAGTGAGTGACTGACCTCACAAGTAATTTTTCCTGTATTTTCTGTTGCAGAATTATGACGGTTCCTTAGTATGGACACCTATTACTGGTCTAAAGGCTGTATAAACATTGACTAATCAGTAATCACCCCACAACCATGAAAGCTATTTTCCTCATTTATAGATACTGGGGGGGGGGGGGGGGGGGGGGGGGCAAGAGGAGGGGGGGGGGACCAAAAGGGTTTGGGAGGCCAAAGGCAGGGGGTGGGAG
>WAAD01041879.1:50763-94645 GCA_013389945.1 Fregata magnificens | reverse complement strand
CCCGGTCCCGCACACCCCCTTCTCCTCTGCGGAGGGCCCCCGCCTTCCCGGCGTCGGGACGGGCGCCCGTTCGCAGGCGGGGGCTCGGAAGGGAGCGGGGCGGGCTCCCGGGCCTGAGGGGCAGAGAGCGGAATCGTGAGGGGAAAACGTTGTTAGCCGTAGTAAAGAACGAACAGAACTCATTACCCGCCACAGAGAGGCTTCGTCTCTCCCCTTTCTCCTCATATGCCGCGTGGCAAGGCCGCCCCCGCGCTGCCCCTCCGCCTGTATCGGCGCTGCCGTTACGTGCCGTTGGTGGTGGTTCCGTCACCCAGAGGAGATGCTGCGAGTGCTTCCACAGCAGCGCCTGTCTCGTGGGTACGCGGCACTTGCGGCGCGGGGCGACTTGCGCCGTGTTTTGGGCCACGTCACGCCGAAGGTTGGGGAGCAGTGGCTCCTGAACCGCTGTGGGGGAAGAGGACGCGGCCGCAGGCCCCGGTCCCCGTCGACAAAGGCCAGGCGCTGGTCGAGCAGGGCGCTGGTTGAGCAGAGCGCAGGTCGCTTCAGGCCTGCGCTGGGAGCCTAGCCCCGGCTCCGTCGCTCACCGCTCCGGTGATGACTGACAGAAAAGTAACGCCGTACCAATGGGGGCTGGGGCAGCGGCTACCGCCATCTGCTCCTCACCCCGCCGCGTGCAGGAGAAGCGGTCTGTCTGGCACAAGGACGGCATTCGGCGCATGCCAGGGCGCTGGGCCCTCCGGGGTGCTTGGGGGGCCCCTGCTCCCCGCCCAGGCCGCAGCATGGGGGAACGGATGCTGGGCTCCAAGGAGGCACGGCTCTTGCGATAGGTGGGACCTCCCTCCCAGTGTTGTTTTAAGTTACAGGATTACTTTATCCCATCTTAATTAGTAGGACTGTGCAAGTGTTACAGAGAAAACTTTGTAAGAGGTACAGGACTTCAACCTTTTGGCCTCTGTAAAAGGTCAAAACAGACTCCTGGTTCCCAAGTCCTTTTAAGGAAGGGTTGGAGAGTTGGAGGATGCTCAATCATCATATTGTTAACACCTGAGACCGATAGTTTTGCTTATTAATTAAGTAACGAATAAAGCGGTTATGTTTAGGGTTGACAGTAGTGCAATTCTGCTACGTGCTGTATCTATTTGCAATCCATTATATTTTTCTTCTTTCAGGCTGCAGCAAAATACATGTAAACATCTCAGGAGCCTACTGGGAACTCGTCAAAGGAGTGTGACAGGCTCCGACTGTAAGTTTTAATTCAGTGAGTTTTCATAAGCCTTAGAATGTGATCCTGGATGCCTCTGTACTTGGCTACTAGTTCCCCTGACTTGAAATCTGGAGATCGAGAGGTTTTGCTAGTTTGTTTGTATCCTGGGTTTGTTGATTGGGTCATGCTGTCTCAAAGGCCTTCACGCTATTGTTTTGCTGCCGCACACGCACGCACCCACCCGCGGACACACACCCACCCTGTATCTGCATTCATGTGGCAGCCCTGGCAACCGTCCTGGTTGCAGGAGGTGCCCTGGACCAAACAGCACCAACGGCCTCATCCTGCTGGCGCTTCGACCTCCATGTACACTGGTGCAGACAGAATAGAGAGTCCCTCACCCAGGAAAGTATTTAGAAATGGAGTTTAATGAGAATTCAGGACAGACTGCGCCGATGGGGCAGTTCTTCCCCAGACCATCTGGATCCCTCCCTTCTCCACCTGTGGTTCCTCCCCTGACCATCCCACCCCGTGCTATCCCCAAAGGCTCTTGCCTGCATCCCGTAACGTGTCTTGTGCCCCCTAGGCAGTAGCCCTATCCATCTGTGCGGTTATGGTGACCCGCTGTGATGGGTGTCACCCCCGGACCCCGGGGCTGGTGGCTCTGCAGTGGCAGCCCTGGCTGGCGCTGCGGCAGAGGCTCTGTTTCTCTGGCTGGGTCATCTGGGTGCCCCCCTCCCCCATCCCCTGTGCTCCTTGGGGTGTGGGGAGACGAGGTTTTTAGGGCATAACTGAAGAGTTAATTAACCCCCACCCCGCAAATGTCCTGGGCACGCCAAGGCCCAAGGGCGATTTTGAAACAGTGCAGGGTGCTGATATGAGCCAAGAAAGTAACGTTTGGACCAGATATTAGGAATGGTGGTGTTAGGAAGGGCTATTTGTGAAGCTGCTGATCGTAGCCCGCACCGGTCTTTGTAACAGGAAGAATTGTCTAGACTCTTTTTATTGTTTTCCAGAAATCTCTTTCCTGGAGTGCCATTATAATTTAAAAGTTTATTATATAGCCCAGCTTAGAGCAAAATGGTCTCTAAATGTTCCTAAAGAATAAAGAAATATTTTTTAAATTATTGTTACATTTTTGCATACACTTTTATTCATAAATAATACAGTTTATAGCAAGTGAAATGCAGATATGTTTACTGATCTGATTAAATAGAAAAAATGGAAAATATTAGCTGTCTCTTGAAGTGATGATGGGAACTGTAACGTAAGCCAAATGCTCTAGTGTTTAATATACTCTTTCTGCAATAAAGCTTTCCATTTTTTTGCTCAGTGGGTGGCCGCTCTAAGTTAAACATGTGCTTCTATCATGTTTTCTTTCTAAACCAGCCCAGCTTCTTTATTTTCTTTTAAATGAAACTTTATTTATTTTTCATTTGACCTTATTTGTATAAGTGAAACCTCCAAAACTCTACTGAAAATCGTTTTACTGCATTCTGGTTCCTGGTTTTGTTTTGCTGCACCTATTCTGGCAGCTTGGCTTTTGAAGCTGTGTACACTAATGCAAATTGAAACTAACCTACCAGCATCCACAGTGCTGTGTCTCGTTAAAGACAGGGTAAAAGCTGCTTGTTATGGTATTATAACACCCGTTTGTGATGTTTGGATCTGTTCTTGTTATGGGTGTATCTCTCTTTTATGCTTTGTGTTACCACTGTGGATGTGTTCTGCAGTACCCGCAGACACTGTGAGGGCTCCTAGGCAGAGAACTGAGTCGTATCTCCAGGCTCCATGACCGGATTGTTGTTTTGTCCTGCTGATGTGATGACTGGGGAGGTTTGGGTGTGTACGCAGGCTGAGGCTGCCGCCGCACAAAGTAGTTGTCTCTGCTCTTGCACCCCAGTTACACAGTATCATCTCCTTACAGCGCCTTGCTCCTCCGCGGCAAAAGTCTTGTGCTGTCACAGTGAACTGCATCAAGGGGATTCATGAGGCTGAAAAAATCACTTCTGGTTTTTTGCTGGGTAGAATTTCACCAGGGTTGGTTCCCTCGTCCAGGTTGTTCAGATTATCTGTGAACTCAAATGTTTGCATTGCACGGACCAGAGAGTGGTACAGTGGTGGAGGAAAACAGTTGGGGAAGGTGCTCAAAATTGGAAAGAAGTGACATTTGAGCAGCAATACTGGTTTAAATGCACACCAAGTACGGCTTTGGGGTCTTTGCTATGTTGTCAGTTTGCATGGTTTGGGTTAATTTCTCCTCAAGAAACAGCTGCTGTATTCCAACTCCACTTCTTACCCACGGAAGGTAGCGTCAAAGCTGCGGCTAGTGCTTGCAAGAATTTCCAGCGTTGTCACCCATTTTAAAACCACCTGCTTCTTGGGCTGAAACTTCCCATATTGATCAAACCTAAGTTGAATGAAAAGCTTCTTCATACATCAGGATATTTTAGTAATGCAAAATCCCCTTGTCTTTCAATGGGTAAGGAGGATATGTAATTCCCTGGAAGGCATCCAGTTTGCTCCCCTTCATGCAGACCCCCTCCTGAAGAGGACATTACCCATGTTTAAACGTGGTCACTGTGTCCAGGAAATAGTTTCCATGCAGCTGTAGCGATACCAGCATCTGATCTGTTGCACCTTTGTTACTCAAGTCATGTTACAAAAATGAGTGAGAAAGACCACAGCAGAATTTCTTCTATTTTTGAAATGAGAAATGTACTTTCTGCCTTAACATAGGTTCTTAGTTTGGCATAACACTAGTCTTATTATTGAACAAAAAAGGGAAAAAAAAAAAAGAAAAAGCTTGGTATCCTGCAGTTTTTTAATCAATACACCATCAAACCATCATATCTTTTGATCCCTTGCTGCAGGCTTAGCTAATAAAAGTGTGTTTGATCATGATGTGTATGGGAGAACCTGGCTGAGGTTAACACTGCTTAGCGATTCATTTATGAGTATCCGTTGCAGAAATGTGGATGCTGCTCTATAATAAAAGTGATCTTTGTTTTGGGCTGACAGATATGTAAGAGATTGCTTGGTTTATTTTTCAGGAGCAACAATACTCAGTTTTCCTGTGCCAGAAAAAGTCTTGTTCAAATAGACTTTTTTTCCCTAGGCCTAAAATGTGACGCGGGATTCCAAAGTTGTGTCTTTCAGCACCTTTCTCTTTTACTACCTGCCTCAAATTCCTCACACAGGAATAAAAACAAAGTTAATTAAAAATCAGTAACATTTTGGATTAACAAAGCAGTAGAGGTTTACTTATGCTTTTGACAATTCCATTTCTGTCCAGGAAGTTAATTCACGTCCAGGGCTGAATGTTTGGTTCCTACATCAGTTTTCATTAGGTAGCTGTATGCGCAGCTAGGTTTGCATGATGCCCTTTCAGGAAAAGATTATTAGAGATAAAAATGCCCCTTTTATCATTAACAGTGATTAATTGCTGTAGCAGTGATTAATGGCCCAGTCCAAATATTACTTCTTACACTTAACAAAGTACTGGTCTGTGCTTGAGGGAAATGCAGCAGCCGTTCTGTAAATCGCAGGCATGATGACGGAACCTCTGCTGCTGCCGCTCACAGACCCTGATCTTGGTCAGTCCCAGCAAATATCTCCAATTCTGTTTCTGGATTTTTCTCCTATACACTTCCTTCCTCTCCCTTATTCCTCAACCTCATCTTTCACTCAGGCCCCTTTGACCCAAAATAGCAACATGCTCTAGTCAAAAATATGCTCATTTCTGCACCGTTGCTCCTTGTCTTTTTCCCTGCCTCTACTCCCATTTGTCCCATTTTGTTAGTGTTTGGGACTCACCACGTCAGATCTGAGGTTTCCTGGGAAGTTAGGAGGACTTGAGCAGAAATGGCTCTTGCCTAGCCTCTCCTTGCTGCCAGTCCAGCAGAAACGCAAGTCCAGTCACCTCGTCCACGAGCTGATGCGTATTTCGGCACACAGCGTGTCCCCAGCCCTGCGGTACTCCTGCTTCCTGATCAGCCTCCTGCTCTGCTCTCCGCTGGAGTTGTTAGGAAAGGGAGCACAGGGGACAAGGCAGCATCCTGCGAAAGGATGTAGCCCTCTGTAACGGACCGGTGTGTCCTTTGCCCTGCTGCACAAAGCCTTGCAAAAGGAGCTACTGTCGCCTGAAGAAGTTAACCCTGGCATCTGTTTATTCCTGGTGGATGGAAAGCAAGTTTGTTTTTAATAAACATAGTCACTTAGAGATAAGCAAACTGAAAACAGCCACAGCTACGGTAATGTTTTGAATCTGCCAGGCAGGCTATTATTTTTCCCATCAATCTCCTACAGATTTCTGTCCAACCCCCAAGGTTGCGTGACCTGAGTTTGTTTGGTTTCATTGTATTCCTCATCACCAGAATGTTTTAGAACTTCAGACAATTTATTTTTTGAGAAGTGGGAATTACAGCCACATTTTGTGTAGGGGAAAAAAAAAGACACAACCACTGAATTTGTTTTTCTTCAAATCATACTAGCAGTTTCTGGCTAAACTTGAAATCGCACCCAAAACTTTCTGAGCCTCTCAAAACCAAAAGCTATCTTTTATTTTGATCATCAATACAGTCCTTTTCAGAATAAGCTGTATAAAATAAGTATATAGTATTACAATAGCAACCCTTGGTTGTCAATTTTAATGTTGGGGGTTTTTTAAAGCAATGAGCAGATCTTGATATAAATGATTGACCACAGTCAAAGCAGGGTTCACTCTTGCTGATAACTAATTTTTCAGAAATATTGATGGGCACTTGATTTGTACCTAGCACTAATAGTTGTTTCTGTTTATCAAGGGTTATACATATCGGTAATTATATATTTAAGCAGTTCTGTAACACATATTTATTCAAATTCTTATTTGAATAATTTCCTAATACGCAGAAAACAGCGAATGATGTGGCTTTTCTTTTATTTCGTGTTTTACATATAACTCCATTTTTGAAACCTGCCATTCAACTAGAAAAGCTTTTTGGGGGGGCTGAGAATGGCATTACTGCCAGGGTATTAAACACATAACAAAGTTATGTCATCCCAGCATGTTCTCAGTTTACTTTGACTGGGTTTATTAAACAAAGACCAGCTGTAAGTTTGTGAAATGACCAATTATTTCTGTGCCAGACTTCATCTTTGGAGACAGATTTCTTAGTGCGGAAGCCATCAGCTGGTAGGACTCTTTCTTGCAGCGTTCCAGGAAAGATGAGGTCCCCAAGCCTTGTAGACATGGGGCCCCGAGCAGGATGGTATCCACACCCGGCTATAGTGCCGCTGCCAGTGTGGCTCAAAGCCTTTTGAATTTCCAGTTTGAAGCCTCTCTGATTTACAGGCTGTGCTATAAAAACAACCTCCTTGTTCATCCTTCCACTGACTTCTCTACTAAATAACCCAAATGGGAACAAAAAAACGTTCTCTATATGTTTTAGCTAATCTGGAAGCAAAAGTAATTTAGACCATAATTTTGAAAAGTATTACTTTGAGGAAAATGTGGGTGCTAGAACTTGTACAGTTTGTAAAGACAGAAAATAAATTGTGACAACACTGTATGCTGAAGTAGATTGTGTGTGTTCTACATTGATTAAAATGGGTGAAAGATGCACTGGTCTGCCTGTTTTGAAAATGTATAATTATAGGATTTCTACAATTATTACAATTATATAATTTTATGTTGTAATTTCACAGGCAGCTTTGGACAGGTTGGATTTTTTTTCCGTGTTCATAAAGGTTAATCTAAGCTGATTTAAAATATCTTGATTTAAGGTATTTCTGACTTAGATGAAGATTTGGTTGTGGTATTTTTACAAAAGTATGAGTTTTTATTTGCTGTGACCGTTCTTCATAAAAGCTCCATGGAAGCTTTTCTGTATGCAAAAATTACGTGCAAAAATGCATGTTTTTAGATCTGTTTGTTTGGGGTTTTTTTACTCAGACCTACTCTGATAACTTGACTAAGAAATTTCCACTCTTGGATTATATTTTCCAGATGGCTTACATCCAGCATGGCAGAGATTCAGGCTGAATCACTAGGAACACTTTGCAATGCCACGAGTGAGCACCAGACCCTCCGAAGGGATGCAGTCATAAACATAAAAAAGAGAATTGTATCCATCCTGTAATAATGATAACTTTATGGCTCTAATAGTTAAGGCTATAAGGAAAAAGAAGGCTTATACAGAGAGGTAATATCTTCTTTTAATAGCCACTTTTGTATGTGAAGAACAGTCAACTTCTGGGGTATGTCAGCCCTCAGTTCTGAAACAGAAACGGGAGACTGCAGGCTAAGTGCAGCTTGGGGACAATTTACAGGGCTTAACAGAACTATGTAAATCATAAATTAGACTGAAAGTGAGTGCTCCTAACCTGTACTTAGTTTGGTGTTCGCTGGTTCTCTTTCAGATCTGAAGACAGGTTTGAGAGCCCCAAAGCAGTCTGTCTCCTTATACTATATGGTTTTTTTATATAACTGCTTTTCTCCTCCTCCTCACTGCAGGTTGCATTAGTTAATTAGGAGTGGAAGATAGGCAGTGTTTAACCATTTGTTACTTGGAACTAAAGCTGGAAGTGAGACATTTGTAATATTTATTTTTTTTTCCTCTTTTTGGTTTTTTTTTCATCATTTAAATTAAAAGCTTTCAGTCAAAATGGATAGACTAGAGGTCTTCCTAGGTTAAAGCCCTGTTTCAGTGTCAAAGAGGCCGAGTCCAGATCTTTTACTGCTTCAGCTTTGGAAGATTCAATATCCTAAAGTCAATATTTAAAAGTGAAGGAACCAAAAAATCAATAGTAGACAAAACTCTAGAGATGATTCTCAGGGCATAGGAATACCCATGCCTTCATGTCTCTTCACATACTAATGTGATTTCAGATGGAATATTAGTCATTAAAATCAAGAAAAGGGGTGGTTTCACTTCGTGCCACAACCTTAAAAATTATTCTAATAACAGAATAGTCTCAAGTTTTGCAAGGTGGTTTTTTGTGGGGTTTTTTTTCCAAAATTTGTTACTGTAAAAATGAAAGTGTCATTAACTGGATGAGCAAAGAGACTTTCCTACAGTAACTTATAATGCAGGGACTCCGTCATCTAGCAAAATACAGAAGCAGGTATTCCTCACCTTTGCTTGCTCGCAGGTGACTTGTGTGTTTGTAATACAGGTTTCTTCATGAAGGTCATCTCTGCGTAGATACATTTTCTTGCCTGATGCTTTGCACTTGCTACAGATAGCTCTGCTTTAAATGAGGTATCCTTTCCAATTTGATTGTTAATTAGTGGTGTTGGGGTTAGTGCAGCTCAGCAGGGAATTCCACAAAGACGAAGTGCCTGCTAAACTGCACTGAGAGCGCGCCTCATTATTCCCTGTTCTAAGGGATGTTCTCTTATATCATGCTTATACACATAGAGAAATGCTAATGCAATTTTCATGGCATAGCCATAGAGATGTGGAGGAAGTTTGACCCCTGCATTGAACAGAAATAGAAGGATCATCCTCCGTTAATAGACTGGTAGCTGTTGCTTATTTGTTATTTGAAATTAATTAATTGATTTATTAATTTATTAATTGAATGGATTCAGTGTATTTATTAATTGAAATACTGGTGGGATACTTGATAATGATATCAGAACACATTTTTTCCCACTCTACCTGCAGGAACTGGACGCTTAAAGGTGTCAGATGAGGTACAGATCTCTGTTTCCTTTGTGCAGATGTTGTAGTGTGGCTGTGAACCGCTTCACAGCTGGAACCCTGCGCAGGGTGGAGTCCTCTGCGGTGTGGAGTTCACTTTTTACTCATCTGTGTTATGTGCTGTAATAGGCTAGGAGATACCCGAATCCAAGTTTTTTTTTTCCCTGGTGAGCACTGTTGATGGAGCTGTGTGAGACCCCACTGCCTCCTCGGTTTTGCCTTACTGTACCTGCGAATGCCTTAATTTCTTACTTGAGCATTTGTGTAGTTCCGCGGTGGTGCCAGTGGAAGGTCACCCGTCGCGATTCCAGCTTGTACCAGTGACATATGTGAGCATGGGTAACATTTGTGAAGACTCAGTGGTAAGAGACTGTAGTGTAAACTATAGTATAACAGCTTTGCAAGAGAGCTTAAAATAACAGTGGGCTCAATTTATAACTGTATCCATTGCAGAGAATAAAATTAATTTCCAATTCCAATGATTAAAAAATTTTGTTTCCTATACATTCCCTTTTCTGACTATGATCCATCAAGTATATGCGCATGGATTTTATAGAAGTTTCTGTAAAAAAAACCTCTGCGCAGTCAAGCAAACTACTGATGTTTCACACGAGGAGAGCAACTTTTTTCCCAAAGTGGTCTAATTGTAAAATCAGGGCTTAATGTTTCTAGCAGATACAGAAGGAACCCTTGACTCCATCTGTTTTCTAAATCGACGATGGTATTGTTGGCTTTTAAAGCAAATCATGTTTAATCTCATCTCCAAAAACTATACAAAATATTTGAGATTTATTTTCATAAACCACAAATACGAAGAATAAGTCAGTAGGTCATTTTTACACAAAGAAAGAGATGTATCATTCAAAACCACTTGTTTCTGTGCATTTTATGTACTAATGCTTTTCCTAAAATGAAGGGGGGTTTTAGCAAAAGAAAAAAAAAAGAAAAAAAGAAAAGACTCAGCATATTATAACTACATATTCATCTATCCAAGTAAAGCATTTTACCACAAAATGGTGAGATGTCAGCCCTGGAAGGCATAGCATGTCATCTCCCCTTTCCGTGAGCATCAGGACCAGTGTTATTCCTTCCTCTGGCCAACAGATGGAGAACCACACCACTGAAATACCTGCCATTAGCTCTGTAGCAACATTCAAGCATTGATATATTCGTCGATTCTAAGGTTGCTGCAGTTTGTTACGGAGCACATTTTGCTCCAAAGGCAAGGTTACACCATCATTTCAACGGACTGTGCATCTGCACCTTCCTCGTACCAGAGGTCATGCTGTCTTTCCCACCAGTGTCTGCTAGTTCTTGCCATTTCCTTTATACTGGCAGTAGCGTTTGCACATCTGTGCGATGAGCTGGATCCGCAAAATGACCAGGCTGAAAACAAATTTGGTCTCTCCACCCCAAGAAAAAAAGCTTCATCTTCAGCTGGATCAGTTGCCTAATACAGCTTATCACAGGGCTGCCTGAAGGGTGGCCCCGTCGTAAAGAACTGGTAGGAATGAGCAGAGACAAGAAGAGGGAAGGTGCGGGCACCCATTTTAGCAGCAGCTTGGACTTATGCAGAATAAAATAGATTTTTCTTGAGTGAGTGGAATGACCGAGAGATGATGTGTCAAAATTTGGTCCTCTGGAACTGGGTTTGCAATATTTGCTTTGAAGGTTTTTATGAATTCACCTTTAAGACAGAAGAAGCCAGACTTTTCGGGGGACAGGTACTGAACTGCCTGGAGATTCAGTCTCACTAAGTACGGGCTCCAGCAAAATATCTAAAACTCAAGGCCGCTACCTTTGTTGCATGCTTTTGAGAATCTTGACTGTGAAGTTTTAAAATAAAGCTTTTAAAGCATTAGATACATTTACTGTCACTTAAGATTAGTTCAGGAAGCAGAAGGGAATGGAAATCCTGCGTGGTTCGGATAAATTTCAGACATATGTTCAGCTGTCGCAGTGCTTTGTGAGTTACTGAAGTCTGTGAAATTACAAAGGATGTTGGTTTCAATGATAAATTCAGAATAGTAGAATATACTCACGGTCTCACAGAAATACTTGGAAATGAAGGACTCTTGGATAAGACCAAGGAACTGAAAAGCAAGTGACCTGATTTCTGTGCCTGTTTTCATTGTATTTCCTTTCTGAACTGGGGAATTTGCCAGTGACCACCGTTAGGATTTGACTCTGTGACAGCATGCCAGGCGAGGGGATTGTGCAAAGAGAAAGAGAAGCAAAGTAGGGGCTTCTCCATGCGCCAGCCAGCATTAAACCACTCCGGAGATAGGCAGACATTTGGACCCAGTTTGGACCTTTGTGGGGTTTGTCATGTAGGTTCGTAATTCAGTATCTAATACAGTTTTCATGGAANTGAAATGAATCAGTCCTGGAGCCATGCAAGTGTTTAGACACTTCATTCCTACTCAGGTTCTCATTTGGTATTTCAGTGGGAAATTGAGTTTTGCTTACAGATTCGCCAGCGTTCGCCATCTGTGTAAAGCACCATTCCACACACGCGGTCTGCATGGCCCCTGCCTTGCCGAGTGCCGCTGTTTGTTTAGCTGGGTTAAAAAGGGAAAAGATGTGATGACTGTAGTCTTTTGTTACAGACTTTAAGTTTCACCTTAGGCCTTAGATTTTCTTACAGAACTGGTCTCTGAACCCTTTTGAAAACTGAAATTTTACCATCAGAGTACACTTAGGACGTCTGCCTTTTTGGTTTTTTTTTTACTGTAGAAGGATTTTTTCTGTTTTTTTCTCCCTGTGAGTCTGTGTTTCCACAAATCAAAATTCAGTATTTTCTGACTATCACTTTTCTTTTCTGCAATCTGTATAGCAAGCTGTCTTTTGTGATTTTGATGCATCTTTCCTGAAGGGAGCATTATTCTTGGTTAGCTTATGCGTAACATATTTCATTGTTCATCTCTGAGCAATTGTTTTTGTGTATTATTGATTTTGTGACCTGCATTGTTGGATGCACAAAACTGTGCACATTTTGGGTAATTTGCTGCTTTCATACTTTCTGAGAGAACGTAATGTATGTTGGCTTGACTGAAGCGGCAACAAAACCCTGCTATTATTTTATGTAGCTTACAAAGGGAATCCGTCTTGTGCTTGCCTGCAGCTACTGTTGGAGGCACTTCTATGATCAGCAATTACTATAACATTATTCATAGAGTCCTTTATGCAGGGTTTACTTAGGACTGTTATCCCTGATAGTATACATTGGTTGTTAGTGTACACCTGACTTGCTGGCCTGCTAGAAAGATGGGAGAAACTAGTCTGCCAGGCAATTTTAGCAATAATTCTATGAAAATTCGCTGTAACGATGGAATCCCCCAGGAGAAAGAAAGGTATGAAAGCAATAATATTACTTACAAATTCAGAGTAGTGTACAAACATCAAATAATCCTTAAAGCAATTCCAAGAGGTACATTCCAGTAAAGTAATTTCAGTGACTTAAATGCTGCTGCACACTCTGGCAAGCATTGAATAAGATTACAGAGAAGAAAGTAGAAGAATACCACGGACAAATGATTGTGGCTGCAGGCTATGCATCCAGATGCTCTTAATGGATTATTATGTCATGGACTCGTACCCTACAATTGCTCTCTTGCTACGCGGCCTGGCATGTCTGGACAAGCTGCCACAATTTTAAGACATAAAAGTAATAATAGGTTATGTGGATGTTTGGGGTTTTTTCTGTATTTCAAGAATAGTTTGTAAGGAGGACATCCAGCACTGTGTGATAAATCATATCTTCACAGAGATTTCTGGCAAGGGCTCCCTGGACACGTAGGCCCTGGGCAACAGGTAAGGAACCACTGCTGTACTTGTGACCAGCCTGTTTGTGCTACCACAGGGCAGCATCAGGCACTGCAGTTGTACCCGCACGGTTCAGCTCTGGAACTGGGTCTGCTGTTGTCACTAGGATTCACAGTATTTATCCATCACGTAGCAGCATCTCTGTGTTTTACCAGAGACATGCCATGTGAAAGTGAGTCAGTTTGTTTGTTTTTAAGGGAAGTTACTGCTTTTAGCAACCTCTCAAGAGTCATTTTATGTAACATTTTCGTGAGTGGGCTTATATCAACAGCCGTGGCTATATATATTTTAGAGGCATTACAATAAAGCGGCCACATATAGTCTTTCTAAAAAACTTGTCACGGCATCCTTCTTCTTTTCCTGTCTTATAGCTTCTGTGGTTCTGCATAACAGGACAGTAAGCAGGGCAGCGGGCACTTGCCCACTGGGGGTTTTGTGCTGTTTAGTAATTAGCCAGCAGAGCACATGTGTTCAGATGAAGAAGGATTTCAAGTAGTAACGGCATGTTTGCATCCATTTAACTGTAGTCAAAAAATCTGTTCAGGCTTTGCTAAAATATAACAAGACAGGAAGTACTGACGTGATTGATTAAACTTCATGCACAGTGAAAATAAATTATTTCGGTCTTTCTCCTCTTTCTGTGTACCACATCTCTACAGAAAGGTGCTTTATGGAGGTTAAGATGCTGTTCCCTAGAGACATGGCTTGAAGCCTGAAACTAAGGCAAAAGTATTCCATAAAAGAAATCACACAGCAGAGCTCACGTTAAGTTCCCTGAGCTGTGGGAAAGATTGGTTTAAAACATAATGAGGGGATGGAGAGGTTGTACCTGCCAACCAGCTGTGCTAATAATAGTTGGGACCCTGGGGCGCTCTACTCACCATTGGAACTCTTAGCCCATCCTTTTAGAACTAGAAGAACTTGGACTATAACATCTGGGCTCATCACCATTTTCATAGGGGTTGAAGGTGTTGTTGGAGCCTTTGTACAAAGTGCTACAGTGTGGTATCTTCTAAAACTGGCTCATTTTTATGTTCTGTCTGAACACCGGAATTTTTCACGGTGCTCTTGAGCTGCAAAGCAGAGAGAATCAGATATTTAGTGCTGTAATAAACGAGAATTCATTATTATCAGACATCTACACAGTAAAAATGTATCCCCCTTTGATTTTTTTTTTGATAGGCATTTGGAGTAAATTCAAGACTTAATATGCAGAGAAGCATGAGCTAACTAGAAATTCATTCCCTTTAAGCTCCCATTACTTCTTAAAATGGCTGATTTATGAGGTTAGAGGTTGATAGCATTCATTTGATTAAAATCCCAGAGTAAGCAAAGTAGAAATGCCTAAGCACTAGATTGCTGGCAAATGTGATTTATGTTTTATGTGTGGTGTTCTATAAAAATGTCAGCAATTTTAATGTAGACACATCTGCATTAAATTTTTGCAGCTTCTCCAAAAGTGCTGCTATTTGGACCAAAAAATATTCAATAATATATTTATATTATATGTGTGCACCCACATAAACATGAATTCTGTTTTTCCCTTTGTTGATTTGCTTAAATACAGTGTCTTGGAAATAGACCCTTTTATTCCAAGTTTCACAGGAGGAAGCATGTCATTATTAGATTTGGTAAGTTACCATCTATTGACTCAGCTTGCTTCAAAGGCAGATTTATTTTAATTATTTCAGCTATTGCTGCTGCTTAGCTAAACCAGAAACCAGGCTGTCTCTGGTATACAGCCCATCATCTCGGCTGCTTCGTGGGAGATGGTATTTAGAAGTAACATGTTCAGGTCTATCTTGAGTATATTGTAGCTTTCAAACCATAAAGATATGTCCAGCAAAGCATAACAATATGACTGAGGAAAATAACTTAAGGAGATAGGGAGCCTAGGGGAGAGAGAGAGAAGTGGAAGAAGAACTGGGGAAATCTGGTGGGAAAGAGAAATGAGGGGATGCCTCAAGTGGAAAAGAAAAAACAGAAGGGAGAGAAGTGGAGAAGGAGAAGGCAGTTAGTTCTTACTCTGGCACCAGTGGCCCGGGAACAAAGGTCTGTGTGTTTGGGGAATGCAGACAATGATCAGAGGTACGACGAGGGCTAAGTAAGGATATTGGGAGGGTGGGGGGAATACAGAGGTGGTGGAGGGAATACCAGCTGCAGGCGTTTTCACCAGGCGCAGATCTGCAGGCGGGCGGGTGGAACGGAGCCTGTCCCACCATCGCCTGCTGCCGCTGTGGCACCTGTGCCCTCACGGCTGCTTGGCCATCTGCCGCAGCCCCGCTTGCCTGGTGGAGTGTGAGACCTTTTGTCCTGTTTTGCACAGATTCGCTGTAAAGCACAGGAAGCACACAGAGTAGCTAGGGCCAGCTGGCACGCCTGGGTTTTCCTAGCAGGTATGAGATGGATGCTATCTCTGCACTGGTGAAATGTGTGGTGTTCCTGGAGGGAAAAACCTACCTTGCCATTACCTTGGCGGAAGATGATGTCAAGAAAACTGAATTTTATCCCAGGGTTTTTATTCATTTACANGCCAGAGAGCTTTTGCTGAGGTGCTTGTAATGGGTGGGTAAAACTACAGTTTAAAAAATATTTTAATTTTTAAAAAAAACAATATTTTTATTTAAGATAATTAAAAAAGAGTTTATATGACTGATCATCTTTGAGACAGAAAATCATAGGTATACAATAAAGCTCTGGCTGATTAAAAATCAGGTGCAGAATCACGCAGAAATCTGTGTTGACTGTGTAAAGACTTATAGCCATCTACAGAGTTACGCATACTTAAGTTTTTAACAACACAGAAGACTCAATACCTTAACTAATGTCTTTTTTCTCTCTATACTAATCCTCCTCCCACTCAGCAAGAAAATTAACTGCAAAGGCTTACACAAATATCACATTATAAGACTTACTCTAGAGTAATTTAACAGATCTCTGGAGAATTATTCCTGGCTCTTGCTTGGGTAGGTTGAGAATCGGGTTCCCTGTAGTGTTCAACCTGTATCCTCAGATAAACAAAAAGTTTAGGTTCTGGCTGACACTGGCTGATTCACGTTGCCTGCAGGTAGTGTTTGCCTAACAGAGTCCTCCCAGGTCATGTGTTTCTTTCCCAGAAACTGGAATTCTCAGTTAAGGCTCCACTTCCGTAGCGATGCTGCCTAGCTGGTGACCCCATCACGCTGCTGGAAAGCCTCGGAGCTGCAAGTCACTGGAAATACACAGTAAGGAGATAATGGCATAAACATTTCATGTATCTCTTACTATTTTCTATTCTTTCAGCGGCATGTAAATGGCAACCATATTGCTCTCAGAATTACTGCAGATTATTGTGCCGGCAGAGAAGCTCTGAAGAGCCTGACTTCAGTGGATTGAGATGTCCTGTCCTCAGCTTCCCTCTGCCAGATGTTACCACCCCCGTAAGTGTCAGCAGAAAAGACTGTGTTCAGAATTTAAAAAATAGACAAGCAAAAAATGTTTTTCTGGTACAGAAATGCGAACCTGCTGAACCTTAGGTAGCTTAAGACTTAGTATTTCTAATGGATTTGTAGGTCTCCCTTGCTGATGAAGATTTATCTACACATCTTTCAATGTCAGAGAAAGAGTTTGCTCTTCTGAGGGTTGAGTCAACGAGATATGTGATCCCCTCCCTGAAGAGCATGTCCTGCCATTGGCATTAGCTGCTTCCTGGAGGGTCTTCTGGAAAGAAGAGGTATCACTCACTGCATTCTTCTGGCTCTTCTTCCAAGCATACCAGGTGGAGATGAATATGGAAAAGCCAGGAGAACAGTCTCCACATTATGTTTAGCCAGTCGGGACTGAATTTCACCCAGAAAGATCAACATCCCAAGTCATGAACTCCTCTTCAAACAGAGCCAATGCCCTGTCTCTCCTGCAGCACACAATGTTTCATCTTTGAAAATACCAGAGGAGTTTTACTCTTAGTTCTCTTGGGTTTATGGTTCTAGTGCATTAACATTTGTACCACAGGGAGTGCTAACAAGACTCAAGAATAGGAATTGAATAGATAAGGATACAGTGCTACTAATACTTTGTCTTAGTTCACAAGAACTGCTAAGTTTGTTGTCCCAGCTGTGCTCAGCTTTTGCTTTTTCCTGTGCCCTTGGTGGTGAAAGGAAATAAAGTCTTTATCTCAGACATTAGCTGTGGTGGACTTCAGAACAGACAACGATACTCTGAACCCAGGCACTGAATTGGTTCATACATATTTTGCATTCCCAGTGCCCTGGCTGGGACATCTGTGGATCCCAAGTGGCTGCACAAGTAAGCTAAAGTTTGGCTCCTCCTAGCAAAGCAATAAAAGCTGGGCTAAGCTTGTTTATCATTCTCCACAGGTTACAATTTCATAATTAAGCTTCCTGCTTATGTCACTAAACTCATATATGTGATAATTCCATGTACTGATCAAGACCTTGTTCGTTGGTGGATCCTTAGTCAGTGTTCCACTGTCCTGCACAGATGTTTTGGTGTGCTGAACATAATATCTTTAGGTATCCACTCACCTCTCTGCACACTTGTCTTCCCTCACACGCACATCTGAGCATTCCCTGTACGTGTGGACATTTCCTAGGGAGACCAGCTTGGGTTGTGGGGAGGTAAAGCTGTGGTCTGAAAAGCAGACCTTATGTTTCTGGGGAAATACACTGACTCTGCAAATTCTAAAGAATTTGGGGGAGAGCACTTCCTTTTATAATCATCCTTTACTATACCTCACTATCCTGTACTTATTAATCAAATCTGTGGAGGAGAAAAGGCCATTCAAATCCTGTCTGAAAATATTTACATACAATCCTGCAAGGTTTTCAAGGTCGTTCTGAGCTGCAGAAACATCTCCCCCAGTTTTCCACTGGAAATGTTATGTCCCAAGTTAGCAACGTAAATACCTAGAGCAGCATATGAATAAGTAAAAATGACTGGAGATGTTTTAGCTGTCAAAAGATACCTTCTAGTTCTGTTTTGGTTTGTTTCTGAACTAGTAGAAAACGCTTGTAGAGGGAGCCCCAGTTACTGTTCTGTGTTTGGAAGTGGAGAGCTGGGTGGCGCAGTCCTTGAACGAAATACCTCTCTGCCCTGCCAAGAACTGATCGGGCAGAAAGGCCTGACTTGTCTCAAAGCCATTCCCAAATGTTTACGCAGAGAAGGACGAGGAGAGGGATTAGTCTTTGCAACAGCTTCTCGGCAAGGTGTGACGAAGGTGATTTGGTTTAGCCAAGCGGCCTGTTTGAAATCACCCCTTGCGAGCTGTGCTTCTGCCACCTCTGCTCTCTCTTTCCTGGGAGCCACATCAAAGGTGTTTGGCTTTGTAGCCTGTTCTTGTGTTTGCTCAGGCACAGACCTGTCCTTTAGCTCTGCTCCTACTCTCCCTGGCCCTTCCCCCAGTCCTTGCTGGTGTTGGGCCAGCAACATCGCCCTGCCTCTCATTCCAGCTGCAGCTTTTGGATGCTGCATTTCTCCAGCGCTGCTGCACACAGCACTGCTTGTGCTACCGCGGGTTTTGTGACTGCCAAACACTCAACTTTCTCACAACACCCTCGCAGCTACGGTATTTCTTTAAACTTATATAGCTTATTATTTTAGTAGGCTTGATTATAATTTCAGTCTTATTTTCAGGTAAAATAATGAATATGCTCCAGTAACACTGAAGGAATACTTGCCAGAAGATACTGGCATGAATTTGCAGCATTTCCACTCTTGTCTTTGCAGGATGGATAAAATATTCCCCCTGCTGCATACACACAGTCTAGAGTCAGCAGGGACACCGTCTCCAGGGAACGAGGACCGAGCAGAAGTCAGCTGAGAGGCATACAGTCTTAATCGATATGGCTAATGCTGCTGCAACAGATGCTGCCGCTTCTGCTGCCAGCAGAAAGCTACTGCTTTGATGTTGCATGTTGTCAGGTCAAGGATCGAGTGGCCAACACAAGAGGCTTACAGGTTAGGAAAATTAATTCCAGTTTCAAAAGTCCTTCAGTCCGAGAAGGTGCTTAGTTATTAATGAGTCCTCCATGGTTCTGCAACGCTGAAGAAGTATATTGGGAAAATAGAAATATGGAATGAAATCCTGAATTACTTTAATTTCTACGAAGGCAATATTCTGAAATGAGAAGTGAAATACCCACTGAAGCACCTAACAAAAGAAATCAAATTTCTCTCTACTAAAATCTGTATTTGTCTAAAAATTCAGTGATTTTCTTAGCAGGATAGAGGATGAGCAGCTTACGAATGCTGGACTAGTCCTACGCTATATTTAACATGGGATTGCATTTTGAAATGCTCTGGTTTGCAGAGCAGCGGTGGTCTGTGAGTCCATGATTAGTTGCAGGCAAACAGCCCACAAAAACATGAAACATAAAAAGGGTAATTACAGCTATGCTGGTCTAGGAAGAAAATTGAGTTGACTAGTCTGTGAGGCCAAGAAGTTTAGGAGATGCTGTAAAGAAAGGTAAACTTACAGAAATAAATAGTAAGTGTAGATAAGGTTTTAAGTCAAGAGAAAACATCACAGGTTTTACATAATGTGGTTTTGGCCATTTTTTGTTTGCCAGGTTAAGTGTCTTAACTCTGTGGATGGTTGATGAAGAAAGAAATGTCCATGAGTGTAACTGAGAGGTTGAATGGATTGAACAGACTCCTCTTCAGAGCCTAAATTTGCTCCATTTGTTGTGAAGAGCTTGTTTTTCAGTGGGCTGACATCCCAGCCTGGTCTTGGCCCACCCCATCCCCATGGCCCTGCTTGGCCATCCCGGGCTGCATCTGTACGCGTGGGCTTCATTTTAAAAGAAGAAAGATCATTTCTGTTATTCCTTATTTTGCAGGCATGTTTAGGAGAAAGACATCCCTGCTCCAAGGTACACAAATACCAGACTACTGAGGAGGCAAAAACAAGTCCAGAGGAAAGTAATTCCATATTCTGGAGAGTTGATTTCAGTGAAGCGTTAGACCTGTGGGACAGGGGCAAGATTATGAAAAACTGGACCTATCTCACCTGTAAGAATGTGTCCTGGTTTCAGCTGGGATAGAGTTAATTTTCTTCCTAGGAGCTGGTATAGTGCTGTGTTTTGGATTTAGTATGAGAATAATGTTGATGACACACTGATGTTTTAGTTGTTGCTAAGTAGTGTTTACACTAAGTCAAGGACTTTTCAGCTTCCTATGCTCTGCCAGGTGCACAACAAGTTGGGAGAGGGCACAGCCAGGACAGCTGACCCAAACTGGCCAAAGGGATATTCCATGCCATATGACGTCATGCTCAGTATACAAACTGGGGGGAGTTGGCCAGGGGGCAGTGACCACTGCTCGGGAACTGGCTGGGCATCAGTCGGTTGGTGGCGAGCAATTGCATTGTGCATCACTTATTTTGGCTTTTTTGTTTTTGGTTTTGGTTTTTTTTACTTTTTTATTTCAATTATTAAACTGTTCTTATCTCAACCCACGAGTTTTCTCACTTTTACCCTTCCGATTCTCTTCCCCATCCCACCAGGGGGGCAGTGAGCAAGCAGCTGTGTGGTTGCTGGCTAGGGTTAAACCACGTCAGTATGACCCATGCAAATTCCTCTTTTTTCAGGGTGAGACTTTTCAAAATAATTTCAGATTTTACGTTTTGCACAATGTTTAATCCCACTCTTTTTCTTTATTGTATTTTGTGCACATTTTGAACCTATGTAGCCACTCAGACTCACATACATGCATCAGCTATACGACTCACTCTTTAAGCATTACTTAACCCACAAAGACGAATATTGATTTTGTGCAACATATCTCTGCAGAGAGTGTTATTTGTAGAAGTTTTTGTGTGAATTAGAAGAATCTGGGATACCCTTTGTAGTCTTGTTTCATGCTTCAGCGTTTGACTCATGACTCTCTAATCTGGTATCATCTTCATGGCTTTATGTACCTCTCACCCGCCTACATCTCAGATTTATTTTCCTCCTACTCACCCTTTTGCTCGCTACACTCCTCTCAGTGCTCCTCTAACTAATCCCTTCATCTCACTTTCCTCTTCTCTGTTTTGTTCATTCCCTCTCTCTTTCCCTCGTCTCTGGTGCTTGGAGTGTCTAGCTGGTAGGATGCTTGGCCAAGGGTCCGATGTGGGCTTTACAACTAAGGGGGAAGTGCCTTTCTGAGCTCCTTGCAAGACTTACACTGAGTGCTTCCATGAGCATTTTGGTATATGGATTTTCTTAACTTCTATTCCTTACTCCACGCCAGAACTCTCTTGTGATGTTAGTCCTAAGTAGCAAGACTTCTAGACGGCTTCTGTCAGCCTTATGGATATACTTACAGATCTGTGTAGGTAATAGTGGTTGTTATGACAGCTATCACCAGATATCCCTGTGATACATACTCCCAAAGTGCTTATTTCTCATGTGCACAAAATGCTTGGGGTTGAGAAAACCTGCTGTTATGTGAGGTTGTTTAGAGATGGTAGCTCTTGGAAAAGGAGCTGGTGAGTAATCAGTGAGGTCCATCTCCAGTTAAGGCTCCTAAAATACAGTTGCTCTCTTGGAACAAGGAATGGGTGCCATTGCTTTCTGCTTATGGTACATAAAAAGTCTATTTAGAGTATACCCCATGTCTGTATCTCACGTTTCTTCTTTATTGAGAAACCAGCCTACAAACCCCAGAATTCAACTACTCAGCAAAAGTATCGTACTGGAGTCAGAATATGATCCTTCTGAAAGATGAAGCTAAAGTAAAACAATTTTCAGGCAGATACATCCAAATAAGCAATGTATCAAATCTGGTTATACCTTATAGTCAAAATGTGGAAAAGCTGAATAAAATAACAAATCATGTGGATTTTTAAAATGCATTCCATAATTAAATTCCAAATGTAATCTAATATTAAAAAGGGCGTGAAATCTTGTAGCAACATGCATACTATTAGTTTAAATATGGAATCAAGTGTCTTTGTGGCAGGTCTTTGTAAAGGATACTTAAAGAAAAAAGGTATTTTTCATTAATTATTAGAAGGTTCTCAATCTGTGTTTTGAAGAGAGACACTGCTTCTCACAAATTGTCTTCATCTCCAGTCTCTGGGGAAAGATATTTTTTTCATAATAGATTTGTGACCAGAGCAGTGTTGGTAACACAGGGATGTTTTAGCCATTGCTGAGCAGTGCTTGCACAGCGTCAAGGTCTCCTCTGCTCCTCACCCTGCCCCACCAGCGAGCAGGCTGGCAGGGCACGAGGGGCTGCGAGGGGACACAGCCAGGACAGCTGACCCCACTGACCAAGGGGTATCCCAGACCATACAGCATCACGGCAATAAAAGCTGGGGAAGAAGGAGGAAGGGGATGTTGGGAGTGACGGCGTTTGTCTTCCCCAGTCACCATTAGGTGTGATGGAGCCCTGCTGTCCTGGGGGTGCCTGAACACCTGCCTGCGATGGGAAGGAGAGAAGGAATTCCTCCTTTTGCTTTGCTTGCACACGCAGCTTGTGCTTTACCTGTTAAACTGCCTTTCTCTCAACCCACCAGTTTTGCGCTTTTACCTGTCTGATTCTCCCCCATCCCACTGTGGGGGGAGTGAGCAAGCGGCTGGGGGGCTGCACTGCCCACCGGGGTTACCCCACAACACATACCTCCTGCTGCAGCACACACGTAGTACTGCATGCTGGCCCAGCTCCACATTCATTCATATATATTTTTGCTGTAATCTCATTAACAGGCAGACATACAGACTGCATTTATGGCTAGTATTATTGATAATACTCAAATGCATTTGCAGCTTGAGTTTAAGTTAGACAAACAGTGTGAGAAAACAGACAGAAAATATTTCAGATCTATTTTACACATCATTGATTTCATGGTATGCATCCCAGTTTCCTGAGTCTGCAAATGGACTGTTTATAAAGATAATTCAACTAACACACATATGACTGATTAATTTTCATACTGCAATCACACTAATTAAAATTCTGTCAAAATACTTACAAGTTTCTTTTACATTCTAAAATATTATTGCTGCAGTATTCCTGTGTTTTAAGATTCTTTGAGAAGTTCATTTAATAAATTGTGCTATTACAGTTTCCTTTGGTTGAATGCACAGAAATTCTTAAAAGTGATATGAAACTAAATGGAGCCAACAGCTCATTAAACACTAATGTCTAAATGCCTCTGCTTGAGCTGATGGGATTTATGCCATATCCTGACAATCACTCCATGGGGCCGGGGCCTAATCTTCCATCCCTTTCAGAGTGATGGTGTTATTTTCTGTGCCCGAGGATCTTCCAGGGTCTCCAGCCTAGCTTTCTGCAGCCGGACAATAGAGAAGGCAGATGACTTGCTCCTTTCAAAACTTTGCTTTGCTATAGCTAGGAGATGACTAAACCCTTTGGCTTCACCAAAAAAAAAAAAAAAAAGACCCCAAACAACAAAAAAACCCCAACATAAGAATAATTGTGCTTCTCTTAATGTAGCATGTTTTATTCAAGAACAGGTATTTTCTGAAAGATGTTATTTGGGGACATTACCTGGAGGAAACCACAAAAAGTCACTTTTTTCCGAATCTTCATAGCCCTGTGTTAATATGCTTGAAACCTTGTTTAGGAACAAGGTATTTCCAGCAGAGCACACCTGGCCAACGTGAGTTTGTCAGTGTTGTTGCTGCTTTTGCTGGAAGTGGGGTGAACGTTGTTGGCTTCCATGAGATTTCCCAGGCTGCTGCAAGCCTTAGGACCACTGGGAGGCAGGGCAGATAGCAGCTAAGAGGAAAGAAACAACTATATGAGTGAGTCCTTCATTTAAAAAAAGTAATCCTGTTACTGTTTTCTTGGACCTCAGTAAAATTAGTTCCTGTTTACACCAATGTGTAATCTGAATGAAGTCCTCAGGCTTTCTCAGATCATTGACTTCTCTACAGGCAGCAGCTAAACATACAAATCCAAGAACTCCTGTAAGAGGTGTGTCAGTTGGTCTTAGATAGCCGAGATAGAAGACAGAGAAAAGGCTGGTTTCTCCATGACGTAGCAAACCAAACATTAGAAACTGTAGGGAACACTAATAAAGATTTGCATTTCTATCTCAGGCTTTTCACCTAAAGACCTCCATGTGCCTTGGAAATGCTCCAGAGCCTCTGTTAGTGTTGTCTTAATTTACATACACAAAATGAAGGCACAGAAATGGTAAAGGTCATTGCTGCTGTTGAGAGAGGGAGATCAAACTTCTCTCTTTATGACAGGAAAAAAGATGGTGGGGCTGAAATTTCTTGACATACCCCTTTGGAGTAGTTTGCATGTTACTAATTGTACGTTTGTCACATTTTAAAGGGTCTAAAAGGTCATGTTTTGGGGATCACTGCTGCTCCTCCTGAAACTTCAGGCATGATAAGGCAGGGCTGTGAATCTGCCATGAGAATACAGAAGTTTGTGGAAGAGATCCATTTTGACTGACCTGCCTTGAATTCTACTAGAAGCAAATTCCTGAGCTCTTCTGAATTTGAGGTAAGCAAATGAATTCTCCTTTATAAAGATGACATTAAAAAAGTAGGGATAGCCCTAATAATGTATCTCATTATCAATATAAACTGACATACACCAGGAGGAGGGTTGGATTATCTAATTAGCCTTTCCTAGCTTCAAATTTAATGATTTCCCCCATTAATGATTTTCCCCATCAATCCCTACACTTCTCACAGAAGAAGTAGCAATATATCCTACATTTCTTAATAGACTGCCTGTGCTAACAAAGTGGGAAACAGCAGGTTAATGTAATGGTCTTAAAACGGCGTCTGTGTATGTGTGTGTGTGTGTACACAAAATTTCAGCTTGGTCAGAGGCAATCGTAAAGAGTTCATCAAAGAGTGGATGGAAATGGCTGTAGTATTTCTAATTACTGCGTCTAGAAAAGCTGCAACATAAGAAGAAAAATAAGATAAGGGTACACAAGACTTACAGAAAATCCCATCAGATAAATCAAGATATACATGACTCCCTGAATACTTATGTTGACCTAACCTGGACTTTTCATAGAAATAGTAGAGCTCAGTATGAGTGAAAACAAAATCTAGTACCATATGAGTGAATAATACAGTCACTAGTATTTGCAAATGATAATTGCTTTGCCCTTCAGGCAGTGATTAGATACAAATCCTTTTAGCAAGTCCCTGTTTCACCATGAGGCTGTTTGGCTCATGGCTGTTGACCAGGACTTCCCTTCTGTTGCTGTTTGCAGCAGTTTGATCGCAGATCCTCTCTGGCTTCATCATCACGATGCAGATCATGTCACTTTCTTGGCAGAGCACATGTAGATGCCCTTTATTAACATGTGGAGTGTTGAATACGCATGCACGTGCTCTGTAATTACCGACCACCGCTTTGCACCGCTTTGTATAAACGAGCTGGCATGCTGCTACAGGCCACTCCTCTCCTAAGCAGCCTTATTCTTTAAGTGTCTGCATGCATGGAGCCCTCACAACATCTCTTCATTTGATGTTAGCAATAAACCTAACTACCTGGTAGTAAGGGGCAGTTCTGCTAGAAAAGCTTTTAAAATCAAGAATTTCAGTGGTTGTAAATAGGTTGTAAAAGCCAGTTGAATTTATTTTGATCAAGAAAAAAATATCAGATACTAAAATATATATAAATCTCCTGAGTTATGTCAATAGGATCTCATGTAACAGTACATGAGTGACAGCATTTAGCTTTCATGTTGGTGTCATTATCAAGTAGAATTTTTAAGCATCCCTCTCCTTCATGATTTGCTCTTAGTGCTAGTTTATTTTAACAAAATGAAAGAAGTAAGGAAGACAAACCAGATACCTATGTATGTAATGGCTGGATGAGTCTAGGAGCCTTGGCTCAGTGCTGTAGGTCTGGTCTCCTCTAAGAAGAATATAACCTGGGTGCGATGGTGAGGAGCAGGGGTGTGCTGGGTGTCTCCCACTACTGTGTGACATCTTTTTGCCTCAGCATAATGGGCCTTTTTGAAATGTGTGCAATAATCATTACTGATGGAGACAAGATAAAGGACTTCAGGAATAAGGCAAAAGAGCAGAGGGTGTAGGATTAACATAAATAACATTGCCTGACACCTTAGTTTTGTGTTTATCACAGGAGTGATTTAAAGCAGTGAAAGTAAGATGCCAGAAGATCTGTGTGGGATGGAGGCAAATATGCTCTAAACCGAAAGCAGGCCCTCCTAATACAGAGCAGTTGAGAGGTATGATCTGTGAGCCTACGGTGCAACAGTGAATCACCCCCTCTCTCTGCTGCTATAGCCAAGGCCAATCCCAAATATCCCAGAGGGTTCAAACCAAGTGCAGTTTGCACACAAAAACATAGCTGGAAGCCATATCGGGGAAAAGGTTACTAAAGGCAATGTATTTCTTAATAATTCAAAAGGTAAGAAACAAAAGTTACTGACTCTTAGGATAATCTGTTCATGTTCTCTCACTTGCATCCAGCTTACCTTTTACTTAAATAACAAGCAATGCCACGTGCATAGGTGTACACTAAACTCCCATTCTTCTTCAATCCCTTTTTGCTGTTTGCGACTCCTGTTATCATCTCCAATCTGAATTTTTAGTGGGACCGTTACCACACCTCTCTGCTGTTTTGAAGTGTCCCTGTCCATGCTGACCAGTTGTCCCAGTTTCGGCTGGGATAGAGTTAATTTTCTTCCTAGGAGCTGGTATAGTGCCATGTTTTGGATTTAGGACGAGAATAATGTTGATAACACACTGATGTTTTAGTTGTTGCTAAGTAGTGTTTACACTAAGTCAAGGACTTTTCAGCTTCTCATGCCCTGCCAGCAAGAAGCTGGGAGGGGGCACAGCCAGGACAGCTGACCCAAACTGGCCAAAGGGATATTCCATACCATATGATGTCATGTTCAATATACAAACTGGGGGGAGTTGGCCAGGGGGCGGCAGCTGCTGCTCGGGAACTGGCTAGGCATCAGTCAGCAGGTGGTGACCAATTGCATTGTGCATCACTTATTTTGTATATTCTGTTGTTATTATTATTATTATTAATTATTATTTCCCCTTCCTTTTCTGTCCTATTAAACTGTCTTTATCTGAACCCACGAATTTTCCCTTTTTCCCCCAATTCTCTCCCCCATGCCACTGCAGGGGGAGTGAGCGAATGGCTGTGTGGTATTTAGCTGCCTGCCAGGTTAAACCACACCACCAGTTAATACCGTAATCATTGTTGGAAACTGAAAATAGTGAAAGTAAGGTGGAAGATACTAGCATATGTTTTATGCTGAGGATAATGATTCCTCCTACAGCAGCTTCTGTGATTTCTAAAAGTAATGCAGAACAGCGTACAAAAAAAAAAAAAAATTGTAATAGGTGTGTGACCCTCTGATATTCATATGGACACACACTGTTCTATGGCAAACTCACTGTGAGTGTACATATGCAAAGCAGTGACACCGTGGGCCAAATTAGCAACTGGTACAAACCACCATTGCTCTGTTTACTTTGGTGGAACTGTTATTCTTCTGCTCTAGTTGTGTGTTTGTCCTAGGCCTGCTGTATTGCAGGAAAACCCCTCTAGCACAGGCACTGGTTAGACAAGCCTGAGGGACCTGGGTGTGCACCACAGCCTGTCTCCCAGCTCCGTGTCAAGACAAGACCCAAGCCCATACTGTTGTTCGTGCTCAGGACCTGCGTTAGGAAGGACACCCAAGCCTGTGGAATGAAAAGTTGCTGCAGCACACATTGGCCTCATCCCTTGATCTGGGTGGTGGTGGGAGCAAAAAACATGAGTACGCTTGCTGTGCAATCTAATTACCAAAGCCTAGAAGCCAAAGAATGAATTAGCCTAGAAAAAAAGCTGTCCTTCTGCTTCTAAAACCTCCCAGGAGTAGGAGAAGGACTTGTCATAACTTGGATAAACCTCTCCAAAGCTACTGTGCTGCCACTTTGCACTTAGAATGGGAGAAGCCATTCAGCACCCTACAGACACGGTAGGAGAAATAATTGTCAGCTGCAACACAAACACTGATGTTACGAAACCCAAAATACAGGGAGAGATCTCTAAAACAAGTGATATGCATGCCTGATTTGGAATTCAAATGGGACGGGTGGGGTTGTTTTGCTGATTACTGTTTAGGTCAGGAATGGTAGAGGAGAGGCGATTTAGATAGGTTGTGCTCCTTCCCAGAGCTTCCCACCTTGAACACAGTAATGTCTCCTTCAACAAAGGTCTAGAGAGAGGGATTTTAGACGGTGCTGAAAGAGACCTGTGAACAGGGAAGCTGTACCTGGTGCCCAACAGTACAAGACTATGCATTTCTGAAAATAAGCGAATTAGCTTATCTTGACTTCTTCTCATAAATGAAATAACCTACAATGCAACCTTTTACCATTGGTCAAGTTCAAATACTGCAAATTTCCTCATTGATAATCCTGCAGAGAATGAGCAATATCAGCAATCATCTGGAAACTTCCATGAGACCTAAATTCACGCGTACCTCTTCCCTTGGGCAGGGCTCCAGAACTGGAGCTGACCCCTCTCTTCCTTCCTTCCTTCCTCCTTCCAGTTGGCCAGAGCCCAGAGCTGGTTGCGTTCGACTGTATAAACGTTGTTTATGGTAGAATTCTCAACAGTGAAAGGCAACTTTCACTGCAGATAGCTTGTGTATATTGTCCCAAGTGTTGCAGACCAGCTCCAGCATAGTGGGGGGAAAGGAAGCTACTGCTCCGCTTTTCTGCATCGGCAGAGATATTGCTTAGGGGCATTGAGGTAAGCTGGAATTGCTGAAGTCTTACTACCTCTGTTAATCAGACATGAGATGCCTAAAATTGAGTGCTGGATGTTAGTGAGCATTGAAAACATTGGCTCGGGATTTTCACTGTGGGTATGCCAGCCAAAAATATGGCAGTATCCTGGGCTTGGAATCCTACCCTTGGCAAACATATTTCAAGCTTATACAGTGTACCACCATGCCCATGTGTTGAGTGGCATTATGCCAGTTCTCAAGGTGGTACACCAGCTTTAATAGGATATATGTGCTAAGAAAAGACATATTTAGTAGGGCAGCCCTCCTAATGCTGTAAGTACCAAATCTTCAGCCGAAAGTCCCTTTTATAGAAAGCTGCAGGCCTGTTGACACAGGACTCTCTTTGTCAGTGCTCTTATTCCCAAATAGCCAACCTGTAATGGGCTAGAAGGGGATAAAACAGGTTGTGCTACAGCAAAAAAAAAAAAAAAAGAGGACGAGGAGATTAAAAAGGCAGGTGGCCTACAAAAATCTATTAATAACACAAGGGACAACAGAACATGGTTGCACAAAATCATAGCCTTGAGGCACAGCCTATTAAGGCATGGCAATGGCAAATAATGACTTTTCGGCAAGATTTATCACAGCAGCTGAGTAACTATCTCCCAATATACAAGTTATGCATTTGCCATAAAATGCAGGAGACCAGCAGAGTTTTTAAATAAATACTAGCTTGAGCATAGTGTGTTTTCAGTCTTCAACCATGTGCTTGCCCTCAGGACTTTATCTAGATCCATACTGAGCATAATGTTTGCCATCACTTGTGACTTGACTGTTTAAATTGGCAAAAGCAGGCTTGCCATTTCTCAGTGGTTGATCATAATGAATGGGTCACCTGCCTCCGTGCTGCACTCCGATGAAAAATAAAAGGAAATTGATAAGAGAAAAGCCTGCTGTTACTATGAAACTTGAAGCTGGATTGTTAGCAGGTATATGGCAATCATTCACATAAATCCTGCATATTGTCTTTTAAAGGCTTTGGCCAGTGCTGTGCACCTGCCAGTGTAGTTGGGCAGAAATGATGCATATGGACAGTCATTAGCATGTCCTCTGTTCTCAAGTCCTTTCCTGCATGGGGGATAGATGCCCCTTCCTGCCTGCAGCAGATACTGGAAGAGTGGGGGGCTTATCTGGTGGGTTGCTTTTTTCACCTATTTTCTAGATCAGGCTGTGGATCCTCTGCAGCTAAAAATGTAGAAACTAGCTGTCTGTTTTAGGAGTAGAAAAGCCTTGCATGTGGAAATTCAAAAAGGGAGATAACTGAGCTTCAGGCTGACTACTAGAAGGGCAATAGCATCAAACAACATCTTCTGATCTTTTTTCACTCTTATAACGCATTCAGCATGGTAATTGAGTGCACAATTGATGACATTGTCCATCTTGTATCTTATTCTTAACCTAAAAATCATACATGATACTTTACAGAGAAATAAAAATGCTCCAGGATCTAAACCACGAATCCTTCCATCGGCTGTGTATGGACAGACTGGAGAAGAGGAGCCTCTTCTTATTTTTAAGTCAAGAGCCAAGCCAGCACTGCTTAGAATGAAAAATGCTGAAATGGATTTTTTTAAGTGTCACTCTAAAGGTCACACAGTGACCCAACATACTCAGACTGAAAAACTTTTTAGATGCAGAAAGAAATCCATTGTAGGACTTTCTGATCGAAGAACTACACAAAACTAAGAAAGCTGGTAGAAGAGGTAATTAAAAAGAAGAGTCAGAAGGGCAGACTGCATGCAGGCAGGGTGGATATTATTTAAAAAAACTGTATTAGAATTTAAGGGTATATTTCTGATTTGAAAGACCCTTTGAAAAGAGCAAAGAAGTCTGGATAAACAACAAAATTCCTTAAGTAAAAGGTTGTATCTCCCAAATTTTGCATTGTGCTCAATTGAGGAAAGGAGAGAAAAACATAGATTTGTTAAGTTAAATATAAAGTCATAATAAGACAATCAAGACAAGACTGTGAAGTATAAAGGCTCATACATGTTTCTCAAACACATCGGAAAGCAAGAAACCTTGCAGCATCACTTGATGACCAACACATAAAAGGAGTACTCCACGATAAGGTCCTGGCAGCAAAGCTGGCTAAAATCTTCGCCTCAGTGGCCACTAGCGGAGAGATCAAAGAGGTGCTCACATTGGCACCCTCCTCCACAGGGAGAGCTCTGCGGGAGACGACTCAAAGTGGTGGGTATCTGCAGAATAGGCTCTGGAGCAAAGCCATCAGAGCAGACAGCAGCAAACTGCTAGGAGTTCAGTGGTTGTAAAGACCAAAGTAAGGATTTGCTGAAGTGCCGAGTGCGGAAACAAATTGCTCTTTACGGAGAGGAGTGGCGGGTGACAACGGTTTCACCGGTTTTGAAAGGGCTCCGGGAGGGAACCTGGGAACCACCCTCCAACAGGTCCAACTTTGTAGACAAATTGGCAGAAATGGTAACCTCAATAAACACGTGGACAAATATAAAATAGCAGGAAAGAGTCAACAGTGGGAAGTTGCCTTCATGTGTCTGCTACATCATTCTGAAAAAGTTATTGAGCATGTGGACAGGAGCGATCTGCCTGACAGAGTTGGGTTTTATGAAAACTTTCAAGACGGTCATAGATGAAAAAGGAAGCTCCTTCCACGGGCCAATAATTGATTATAGAATAAGAGACAGGATGATCAGCAATGCAGAAAGATGACAAGCAGAGTTTCTTAGGGATCTGTGCTGCAACCTAGTATTAGGTATGCTCGTAAATAATTTGTTAAAGATCATGAATGGTGATTATTAAATTATTAGAGATAATTAAAGCCAGCTGAGAAGAGTTGCACAATAATTTCATGCTACTGAGTGAGTGGGCAGTAGTACAGCAAGATGACGTTTAATATGGATAAATGCAAAGTAACACAGAGAGCCAACCCCAATACAAAAATTCAGTGATATGCTCTGCCCTACTTATTCAGGTTCTTAACATTGCTGTAGGCAGGTTTACGGAAACATTAGCTAAATACCATGTAGTTGTCAAACAAAACCAAGCCAGCCCCTCCCAAGCAGACTGGTTCAGAATAACCAGGAAGGAAATAGCAAACTGAACAGAATACCCTAAAATGCTACAGTGTAAGTCCCTTTGCACCCTCACCGTGATTACATCCAGCCTTCAGCTTCCAGAATCCTAGAGACTAAAGCCTAGAAAAGATGTAACAGACTTAACAAAAGGCGTGATAGGGCCACACAGATGAGCAAAGATTAAGAAAAGCTTGTGTACTTGGAGGGACTGGGTGTGCTGCAGGACTACAGCCTGGAAAGGAACTGAAAGAGGGGGTTATGAGCCAGTAAAAGCATAAATCTCTGGAGAAGCTGAACAGCTGGTAATTATTCCCTATTAACCATAACATAAAAACCAGGAGAAATAAAATTAAACAGTTAAAATTATAGAGAAGCAAACAGAAGGAGGTAATTTTTCACACAGTATGTTAGAATTTGTTATTCCAGGATAATGCCAAAAATTTACACAGGTTCAAAAAGGATTTTGACCAGTTCAGAGAAGAAAAACATATCAAAGTCTACAAAATACAAGGATACAGAATCTGGTTCAGGAAGCTTTTGAGCTGCAAGCTACTGGAAGCTGGGTGGTTACGCAGTAGAGGTGTCACTGCGTGCTTGCCTTGTTGTTTGCTACAGGCCACTGGCAGAGACAAGATACCACACTAGACAAGCCTGAACATTAATTACACCAATCTTAGGGGGTTGGGGTATTTTTTCCCCTGCAAGGGGTGAGCAGTACATCGAGCATTAGTAAGGACAGCTCACAGTGAGGGCAGTGAGGCTGGGCGTAGGACGCTGAACGGGCAGTAGCCCTGACTGGTGGCATGTGGTGTGGCACATGCCCTGGGTGGTGTAACAGGAGAGACGGCATTGCTCTGCAGATGCCACGGAGATTAGAGGCTATAGTCCTGAATCAGGCAGTGCTACAGTGAGTGTCGTGCATGACTCGTTTGAAACAACTGTATTTCTCAGTGAATCTGTTAGAAGTTTCTGTGTCTCAGTCTATCATCAGATCTCATCTCTCGGTCTGTTGGAGGCTCTCCCTCACCTACCACCTACCTACACTGGTGAGTGTCACATGGAGATTAGACTCACGTTGCTGAGTGAGCCTGACAGGACATGTAAATTTGAGAAACGTTACTTTTCATCACTTTTCCATAAAGGTTTCAGGTTTTGAGGTTTTTTTGCCTTTTTTTTTTTTTTTTTTCTCCCCGGGGATGTCTGCCTGGGATTATCAGTACCACAGTCATCAGAACAAAACCAAGATTTATTAAACACAGAATGTGAAATCCAAGTGAAAGAAACAGTTTGCATAACAAATCTCATGATATTTGCATTTCTCATAAACTAAGCAAGGTAAGACATTCTCAGCTTAATTACCAAGAAAGAAGAAAAGCCTCTGCACCGTGACAGCGATACTCTGTCTCTCATCGGCTTGGGGCCTTCTGCCAGCATGACACTGCTCTCTGGGGACGTGTATCCTCCATTCACCCAGCCTATCAAGTTACCCCACTGACTGGAAAACTGACATACCATGAAAGACAGTAAACTGTAAGGATTTCATGTATTCTCCAAAAACCAGGCCACTGACTACATCAAAGCCTTTAAGAATAATTAGCAGCCACTTTTCAAAGCCTTTGTGATACCACACCTCACAGATCAGGTCATACAATTCTATTAAGACTCTCTTTAAAATATCCCCCCCAATTTTTTTTTTTTTTTTTTTTTTTTTTTTTGCCGTTCCTGTAAACTATGAATTACTGATAGAAACACAGACCTTCTCTCAACTTCTTTAATGTTAATTTTGCTTATTGGCTCAAATTTACAAAGAAATAGAGAATTTAAAAATTTGTCACGAAAGTAAAAAACCCCGCTACTTCTGAGAAATAGTGTTTCAGGAAACATTAGAGGCATGCATTTTCAACCCACTCCTTTAGAAATAAATGCACGTGTTAGCACAATAGCCAAAATTAGATTATATATTATATTCCTTGCTTTAAGAGGAAAGGACTATACATGGTAGAGTGATCCTAAAAACAGAATTGGCTTCGCGGACTTCAGTGTTTGTAAGTTCAGGTCCTAACTAGGAGCATTTAGTTGTACCTAAAAATCACTCTCAAAAACAAAACAAAAAAAGCCCCCTTTGATTGATGAAAATCAAGCAGATCAACTCACTTTTCCTGAATAATCCTACATTCCCTATAAGCAAAGTAGATTGACGCAGATTTTACAAAGTTTCTTTGGCCATTGAAGAAAGGAGTTAATTAACGAGAAAAGAGACAACTTGAAAAATGAATGCTTTGTTGAAATGAGCTAAAAGTGAAGGAAAAAAAGATAAAATGTTTGATCTTAGGTGACTTATGGTACATTTTATTTAATATTTATTTTAAAATTATATAACTTTCATAGCAGTCTCAATATGCCACAGTAGCATAAATATTAATTCAGAAGCAGAACAATTTTGTAAAGAAATGCCTGACAAAAATATACTTATACTGATTTTCTCCTGGTAGTTTCTCAAGAAAACACATTTTTCTAGTAAATCTGAATGTTCTCTGCTTTGTTTTGCTTAAATCTGTGTTTAATCCATCTTCTTGTCACCCCTGAATAAGCTACTGATTGCATGACAGTTCTCTTCTCCTATTAAGAGAAAAAACATGGGCCTGAGATGGAGGGATCCTCAAGCGCATTAGCCCAACACCAGGTCTATGCATGATTTAGCAGGGCAGTTTCAGTCGTACATTGCAGCTAAGGTGGTCTAATGCCTTGCTGCTGCTGAAAATGTTGGTCCTCCTTTCTTTCCGTATGGCATCCCCAGGTTCACGCTTCTGCTGCATCTCCTTTGTTGACGCTGGCACTCATCGACATTGTGCTGGATCTTGAGTCAAGAAAGGAAATGATTTGTCTTACTTTTGAAATTGTTTTGATTATTTTGCATTGCTGCTGACATTAGGTAGGAAGTTATGAAAGCAGACCTTCATGTATAACGTATCAGCGCTTTCTGCCTGCGCCTCTTTGACATACATCCAAGTGTTCAAAACCACAGGGAAGTTACAATGCAGTAAAATCCTGTCAAAGGAGGGGCAAGCATCTCGCTCATGCCTGAAGTATTATATTGTTACTGGAAACTGAATAACAATTAACCTTGCCAGAAGTCAGGTCAGACCTTTCCACCATTGGAGACAGTTAGAAAAATTCCACTGACTTTACAGACGGTAAAGCCTAGCACAAAGGTGAGATTAATCCACCCTTTGCATTTAGTGGATAATGCTAATGAAATGGATTGACTTAAAAAGTGGCCGCTCTGAAGCCTCAGCTTATATTGCCGAAAGCTATTTCATACTTTAGCATTATCTGCTGATGACGGAGAGCTAAAGGAAATTTTAGTGTGGGATTTTTAACTGGTTGACACACAATGTTACTGTAATTAGAAGACACTCAGTCCAATCCCAACAACAGGAATGTTTCTGTCTTTTGAGGCGTTTACCTAGGTGTTTTTACCACACTGTACCACAAACCTTTTCAAAAGGATATTTTGATATAGGCCAGGGGATTACTGTTTCATCCTCATAAAGTAATGAAACCAGAAAAGAACAGAATTGAGAAAATCACTCAGTAATAAAATATTAAAAGCTACTTATGTTTTGTAGGGGTCTGATTCAACTTGGTTTACAGCTTTAATGAGTTTTCTATGACATTTTCAATAGTACATTACAAAATACTAACATGTTTTTAAATTAACTATTTTTTACGTTCAGAACCAGTTTTCTGTGCTCAGAATCATATTCAGCCCCTAGGCATTTTAATAATGCTTTAAGAAAGACATATGCTGAAAATATAGATGCAATGTTGTAATTCAAACATAAAACTGATAAAATATTAAAATTTCTTATGAAATTTTTCCAGAAAAGAAGAGAAAAATTATCACCGTCAACAAGCTTTACAGTGAGAAAAGCCTTTTTTTCTGAGCAAAAGATTGTTCAGTAAGAACATTAAATATTGAACTATGTTGAAGTGTGTCTGTAAACAGCCTTCTTTCGGCTCAGTATGATGTAGATTTATTTTCTCCTCTGTGGAAATAATGACATTCTATTTTAAACTAAGGACTGAAAAGACAGTAGGATAAAATCTGTAGCTTTCCATTATTACTTTTACGATTTGTTAAGCTCAGTGGAACTAGCGATACATTGTGAATAGAACATTTTAAAAATCCCCTTTGAAATCACTGAAGTGCGATAACCATTTAAAAGACAAAGGAATTACAAAAATCAACATGCAGCTAGTACCCCATCAAATGAAACGTAGTCTTGTCTGCGTGATTTTTAACTACTGTTGTCGTACACAACATCTAAAGACATTAAAGCTGCAGGAGAGAGAGAATGCAGTATGCCCTATTTTCACGCCAGACTATTTGCGTTTTGCATCTAACGAGGCTGGGTAGTCAATTAGTTCTGCAGTTGTTGCTCAATACGTCAATTGCAACAACACTTGTTTAAAAATAGCCCGATTGCTCATGTAATTAACGAGGCATCTTTCCTGATCGGTGATGGCACTGTTGCCCCCAGCACTCTGCACGGGGCTGTTTTCCGTGACTCGAGGGAGAGTGGGAGCGGAGCACACTGCAGGGCCATAGGCCGGACGAAGGCACATCCTCTTGGCCCCACGGGAAAGGGAACGCTTTCCTGCTGGCTCCGGGCCCGCAATGGCCTCCGTGGGCTGGTGGACAGCATGATGCAGTGCAGCTGGGACAGGCAGGGTGGGAAGAGTCCTCCACAGCCGGCGGCCGGCTTCAGCCTCTGCTCTGCTGCCAAACCGCACCCCCGTGTTGGAGGAAAAGCAAAGGCTCAGCCGGGACTGCCAGCTCCGAGCCTCAGCCAGGCCTGCGAACCCGGAGCCGCAGCCAGGGCTGGCAGCCCTGCCTCGCCACTGCTCCTGTCTCCCATCCCTGGCGCTGTTGTCCCTCCTGGCTGTGCACTCTCCCCGCAAGGCACTGAGAAGTGTTGACAAACAGCTGACTGGAAAGAAAAGCTTTGGTGTCCCGTGCCGGTTCCTGATGTCCGTGCTCCTGCAACAGCCAGATGAGAAAGTAAAGACCTTTATTGGAGAAAAGCAATAGCTTTCCTGCAGGAGAAGCAGTTGGAGACTTCTAAACCCCGGCGCCTCTGGGCAGTCGGTGCAGCTCAGAGGTCTGCAGCCAGGGAAGCCGCGGCCTGGGGTTTATGCACGGGTATGCTCGCTGACGCTCTTGCTGGGGACTTCTGCGCTATCATTTCTCATTTCACCACAGTTGTTTGGAAACTGTTGCTGTGAATTTACAACTCCCAGTAAATAGAATAGCATGTCATTTTGGATGGGCTCTGGCAGCAGTTTATTCTCATAATGCTGTCTGGTAAGCTGGTGAAGCATCCATCTGATTTCCTAAAGAGCATTTTCTGCTTAGGTTGTGGATCTATTAATCTGTTCAAGCCAATTCTATAAAACCCAAACCATCTGTATTTGTGAAGATCATGCTTTATTTAGATTTTCTTTGTGTCTACCATCAGTGGATGATTAAAAGTACTAGGGATTTACAGTGTAAAGTCTATATATTGGCATGTTACAGGGACCTTCTAAGTAGCATCTCCTAGTATTTGGGTAACAGCTGGTACAGTTAAGTCCAGCAGGAAATCAAATAACGGCTACAAGTAATGGAAATAACTAAGCTTTTGCGGTGTATAATGGCTGCAAATAGTGGAAATAGCAAAGCTTTTGCAGTGTTTCAGCCCGTTCACTAGGCTTTTGTTTTATTCGTAATTACTGAGGTTTTCTTCTTAGTTACACAGCAACATTTAGTTAACATTTTTGTATTAAGTATGGATGGTATTTCCGGAAAATGATGATGCAGTCACTAAAGATCGGTCCCAACAAGCTTGTTGAGGGCCCCAGAGAGGACTCCTGTAGGATTTGTATTAATACATTAAATTAAGTCCCTTGGCTAACGCTTCTCTTTTTCTTTTTTTTTCCCTCAATTTTCTCCTGCCTCTCTCCTGAAAGTAGCACTGACTTAGATTCTGTTGCATGACCTGGCAAGAAGGCATTACTTGATGGTTTTTATTTTACCTACATGCACAGGTACCATACAACTCCAGTGAGCTCCTCTGTGACAGACTCAGAATCACGCAGGTGGGAGGGGACCTCTGCAGACGGCTAGTGCAGCACTTGTATCAGGTTGCCTGGGGCCTTGTCCAGTCATATTTGGAATATCTCTAAGGATGGATCCCAGGCTGTCTGGGCAACCTCTTCCAGGTTACCCACCTGCATGGTGAAAACTTTTTTCCATACAAAATCACGATCTCCCATGTTCCAGCTTGCCCCGTCACCTCTCGTCCTGTCCCTGTGAACCTCTGAGAAGAGTCTGCTGCATCTTCTCTACACCCACTTATTAGGCAGTGGTAGTCAGCGGGAAGATGTCCCCCGAGCCTGCCCTCTCCAGGCTGAGCACACGCTGCTCTCAGTCCCACCGTGTGCCCCAGCCCCGTATCGTCTCAGCCCCACCGTGTGCCCCAGCCCCATATCATCTCAGCCTCCCTGGTACGTCAGCCCAGCGTGGGCTGTACACAAACACACATCACCTGCAAATCCAAGCCATGATGCTTGGTTTTCCTTCCACATGTTCTTATGAAAATGCTAAAAAGTGAAGGATGGGCTGAGGCAGGGGAAGATGGTACCACACGGGTGGGGTTGTGGCTGGGCTGAGCATAGTGGCTCCGTCCAGAGAGGAGCTGCTGTGTGACAGCCAACACAAGGAGCAGGGCAGCCAAGAAATGCACAGAGACAAACTTTTCTGTGGTTACCGTTATTTCCCTACTCTGTTTTAAGTAGCATGCTGCAGCATTTGTGACTTGCCAACACAGTGTCACACATACCCCGGAAGCACGAGCCAGAGGAAATGAGCTCCGCATTCACACTTGGGTTACTTCTGCTGAGAACGGCTTCAGGACGAGCTCTTACACCAAAGTAGGCTCCTGAAATTTGGAAAATTAAGGAATTATTTTCCATATGACACTGATGTTGACATTAAGGATTTGCTCAGGGGCTAACATACGTTTTCTAGGTACACTGGCAGCAGAAGACAACTGGCAGAGCTTGGAACATCTTTTTAGTTCTTTTCGTGTTGTTCATTATAGTGAACCTGATCGGATTACTAATAGAAGATGTGTTGTTTTAACTTCTTTTAACACGCAATTGATACAGAACAGTTTGTGAAATATTTCCAAGTTAATGCAAAAAAATATAGGAGTTGATCTTAGGGGCCCTGACGTAGCAAAGAAATACAGGAAGTGCTTCATCTTAAGCACACGCTTAAATCCATTTCAGTTTAGCAAAGCACGTAAGTGTCGGCTGAACTGTGGCCAAGCAGTTTTGGCAACCACTTAGTTCTGAGGGAAAGGTTTTCTGTCGAGTGCATTTCCTTGGTGCCTGCTAATGTGACACAATCTAAATGACAGGAAATGAACGTTGTCCGGCAGGCACTGACCGTGGTAAAGGGGTTTACACTCTGCCTCCGTTTTTCTCTGCATGCACTGTTGTTCAGGTACTAGAGGGGTTGCTGTTTTACTTGTTAAGAAGTTGAGTTAAAATACTCCCCACTCCGTACTCAAATTTCAACACGCTGAAGGGAAATGCGTTCTTAAACTATTGCATTTAGTTTTCAAAAATTATGAAAATTGGGTCAGGTGAGTCTAGGCTGCCTGTGAGGGACAATCCCATTCCCACCTGCAGCTGGACGCCTGTGACGTGGATGCCTTTCTTGGAGCTCACTGCCTTGGGCTTTCTTACAGTCAACAGAGAGAAAGAGGCACTTTCATGGTAACATTCATTTGACTTTTTTCAGATGTCTGCTTCAGGATGGTGAGACGAATTGCATCTCAAAAGCTCCCAATTCTCTCTGTTGGGGATAAAAGGATCCCAGAGTGACTAGGTCAGATGAATTTGGTCCTTGTATCCATAAAAATGGAACTTTGGAAGCAAGCAGCTGTAAAACACAGAGCTGAAGTGATTGAAAAGCAAAATCTGCTTACTTCATTAAATCTGATAAAACTATTTGAAAGTTGCAGAATATGTCATGAACCTCCTATAAATGTTTTCTCATTAATAAAAAACCTAAAAGCTAAAAAAAAAAAAGTTTATTTTAATTGTAATTATTGTAATAATTGTAATTGGAAATAATTCACTTCAAGTGCAATGGGGCTGGAAGCTTTCTCACACGGGAGGAGTTCATAGCTCATAGACCATGATATCAAGTATCTTCGATTCATTGTGGGAAAAATAGAAAAATTACCTAGGAAGGGATAAGACCAACATTAGTACAAAAGTGAGAGTACAGTATTATATTTCAATCTCAGCTAAAAATGAAACAAAAATATGTATCTGATGTAAATGAATGTTGATGGTGCAATGCAGAAAAAAAGAAAAGTATATTGCAAAATTTATGTTTGGAGTGTACAGAAAAAAGTAATTGAAAGAGTCAGGGAGCAAGTGTGTTCCTGGGTAAATGAGCACTTCATTTCTGATCTCATTCCTCTTGATCTTTCACACACATTCTGAGGAAGAGATTTAAAATATCTGCTTGAGATTTGGAAGAGGTCTAGTACATTGGGATAGACTGAGCTCCATGAGTAGGCTTTTAAGGATATATTGAACCCAAAGTGGGAAGTTTTCCTGTTTACCAGCTTATTGTTACCTTAATTTTCCCGTGATATACATTGGTACCATAAAATGCTATTTACGTTTTTTGACTGCTCAGCAGACCCTGTCTATCATCCAACAGTGGGCTGCTGGATTGCAAGAAAGTACCCTGCTAATTCAAGCTAGTCCAGAAGCTGGTAGTTCTGATCCTTCCCACTAAAAGACTTTTTTTTGTGAAATATGGTCTATCACTTGGCATTGAGAAGCAGAAAAAAAAACCCCCAACCCTGTTGTACTTGGAGGATGTTTGAGCATTTACAGTGTAATACCAAGGGGAAAAAAGACATATTAACAGTAACAATTTCCTGAGCAAATCTCCTCCAAAGAGAACTGATTGGAGGCTAAAAATGGGCACGTGCTCAGGTATTTTTATGACTTTTATTTGCCGTATGAGAGAATTAAAAGCCAATGGACTGTGGGTCCATGCAGGAAAGCAGATAAAGTATTTTCCTTTTTTCTACAGAAGAGTACTTATTGGCATTATTCGGCTATTTAGGACGAGCAAAAGAATGGGCGGCAAGCGCATGCACACATCAAAGGGCTGAAATTTTTTTATTAATCTGTACAGTCAGCCCAGGGTACCTTACTGCTGGAGGATATTGCTGAGGAAGTGGTTAGAGAGATTTAGAAAAGGATTAGGCATTTATATGAATAGAGTAGCGTCTGCTGTTACGCTGATGAGGTTAAAGGAATTACGAGGGATATCACCCTTCAGCCCCAGGCCATAAGCTAATCACCAGCTGGACTCAGGAAGGAACCCCCTCTCTGCCTTTTTGGCACAGCACTGCACATTTGGTTGGGGCCACTGCTGAAGGTTCAAAAGAATCACCAATCTCGCGTCGCTCTCCGAGGCAAGATGCCTGTTCTGGTACAGTAACTCCTCCCGTTATACCTTTCAATATATACCTACCAGGGAGTGCTGCATCCTCATCACACCCGAGTGCATCCCGTCTTACACAGTTCTATGAAGCTGAATCTTTCATTGAGAATTGCCATCCATCATATATATTTAATCTATTTTTTTCTCTGAGAATTTTAAATAATTAATGGGCCTTTGTTATATAAAGAGGCCAGTTATAAATCACCTGAGCTGCACCTAGAGGTTTTTGATGTCAGCATTCTCAAATGAATTACATCTCTCTGGGGCCGTCTATTATTCTAAATACAATTCTGAAGAGAAATTATGCATGTAATATTCACGAGGAAATAAGCAAGTAATCTCCGTCACAGATTTGATACTAAAGCTTTACAATCCAATAAGGTTGATGAGTTAGTGGCAGAGAGTACTAATTTTCTGCTCTGTCATCGGAGATCCTTTCAGTCAGCTTATATCCACACATCTTTTTCCCTTGGGGAGAACCTGTTGATGGGAGCGCTGTCTGATTTTACAAAAACAACAGTGTAGATGCTGTAACGTGGAAGTAAAAAACCATTGCTGTGGGTTCAGAGGCCCAGAGATGGCCTGGCAGTGCACACATGTCTAGAGGTCACCTTTTGCGATCATGCGTTGCAGAAAGGATCTGGATTTCGGAGATTTCCGTGCATCACCAACTTTACAGTGTTTGGATTACAGTCCAATTACAGCCGTTGAATTACAGTCACCTATTTCCTTTTCATTCTATACTTCAGAAATACAAATGTTCCTGATAATCCATGCCAGGTTCCCAATACTTTGCAGTTACAGCTACTGGTCTCAGCTGCTGATACCTGAAGATACCGGCATGCAAAGAACTGAGAGGAGTTCATGAAACTGACTGCAGAAAAAAATGTTTTAAGGACTCCTGAAATCATACAGTTTGAGATATCCAAGTACCACCTGAATTTCCCAGAGCTAGCCTTTCAGATGATTTGGGCTCAGTTTACCTCTGCCTTGTGATCAGATCCCCAGTAATGAGGCAGGGCTTGTGTAATGGCAAACTGGCACGGAAGACCATTGACGTGGCCTTTTGAGAAAGCCTGAAGTGACTTGTGCTCCTGCTCAGAGCTCGGAAGCTGTTAATACAGAGAGTTAAAGCAAGACAGAGGTAACTGAAGAGAAAGACCCTTGGGGAGGGAATGATCGGAGAATCCTGACTTTCCGTGGCATCCAGGGGATGAGAGGTGGTGGAGCTGCTTCTGTTAAGGAATCGAAGTGGGTGATTGAAAAGCACGGGAAAAAAGCTAGATGCGGATTTGAGAATGATCGGCTGAGCTCAGGAGAAAAGAGTATTAAAACTGAATTTGTCTTGACAGGAGAACTGCTGAACGAGCCTGGTGGCCAGGTGCTCCTTTGGACCGGACCATTCGAGGGGATGCCTTGACAGATCCTCCGAGGAAGGGGAAACAAGCAGTTTCAGAGTATGGTGCTGGGGAAGACCCTGCCTAGACGTGCCGGTTGCTAACTACATCATACGGAGTTTATGACCGGGAGACATTCACGTGAGTACAAAGGCTAATGCCTTCATAAGCCGCACTTTAACAGCTTGCCATTTTAGCTCTTGTGCGCTGTTGTCTGGGCAGAGGTCAAATCCTTCCTTCCCCAGGAAGAGCTTTCACAAAGGCTGGAAAAAAACTTTCTGGCTTACAGACTGCTTGTGGAATCTCTCCAGAAAAAGGGATCTCCTATTTCCCTTTCCTCTCGGCTCTGTGGAGCAGAAAACAGGTGTAAGGTGATATCTGAACGTATACAGGTCGGTATGTCTGTCAGGCGGTTAGTTGAAAGCTCCTCTAGCGATGGTTTTTTGTTAGTGGCCAATTTACCCCTTGCCGTAAAAACACAGTAAGGGGAAAATAGTTACCGGGCCGTCATGATCGTTTTCTGTTTGTGATAGGCCAGTTTCAGGGGCTACTGTCCCCCAGTTATTTGCCATATTCCTCCTACGGGATGTCCCCAGTGCTTCGCTAGAGTTTGCTGAACAGGAGACACAGGAAACAGGAGATGAGCCGAGTTTCCGTGCTGCCGCAGCTCAGAGCCTGATGCATTCACGTGAACTGCCGTTGGTTTCCATTTACCTTACTGAACCAGACCGCGCACCGAACCCCGCCGAGCTCAGCCCTGCTCCAGGCTGGCGAGGCCGAAGCCAGCGAGAGCTGTTGCGTACCTCTTTCTGAAGTGTCAGGGACAGCCTTGTTTTGGGGTGTGGTGACAGATTTTTCCCGTGTCATTGGCTCTACGTGGCTTTATTAATGCGTTGCGTACTTAAAAGTAAACACAGTAGAAATCAGTTGTTGCCCTGTAAAAGCACAGATGGGTTTGAGATCAGCTTTCACGTAACCGAGAGCTCATTAGCCTCTACTTAAGTACTATCATGTTGCCAAAAGATAAGAGACAGATAATAAATGAGAGATTAGCGTAGCGTGGGGCACGGCTGGGGAGGGGAGGAGAGCCGATTAAGGAAGGAGCAGGAATCAAATAAGAAGTAATTTAGAACTGAAGTGTAACTTGATTTTGCCCAGAAGTTGCCTCGCTCCAAACGCCCACAATATTTTGTTTCCTTAAAAACCACGACGCTGAGCGACGAAAAAGCTACGGTGAATAACAACCACGGCTCGAGAGATCTCCGGGCAGCTTTTCCTTTTCCCTCGCTGATCCCTCACAAAACCAACCCCGCACCCGCCAGCGGCGCCCCGGGGCAGGCGCGGGGCAGGGCCGTGGCACCTCAGCGCTCTGCCCCCC
>WAAD01041879.1:31939-49137 GCA_013389945.1 Fregata magnificens | reverse complement strand
CGGAGGAGCCGCCGGGCCGCCCCGCTGGTCCCCCCCCGCGCCCGCGCCCGGGAGCTGGTGTCAAACACGGCCCGGTGCCTGATGCAGATGGAGCTTGATAAAGTAGGTAGGGCTCGTGATAGCTAATCGCCCTGTTCTGGCGTTGTCGGCTGATGTCTTCTGCAGAACCGTGTGCAGCGCTAACAAATGACATATGCGTAAGCAGAACGGTCGGCTTTATCTTACGTGAACGTTAAAAATCGTAACTAATGCCCTTTTTACTTCATTGCCTTGGTGAGGTACTCCCTTTTCTTAGCAGGCAGCGCAATAAAGCGTCAGGGAAGGGGCGAGCTATGTTACCGCTCTGTGACTTCAGTATGTCAGCGGTTAGTATCAGGCATATTGCTTGCCCGGGTTGTATTTTTACAGGAGCGAATAATAATAATTACACCCATATTAGGTCCGGTTTTATGGGACTAAACGTGAAGGGCTATCCGTCAGTCTTTTTGTGGTATGGAAGAAACTGGCATAAAAAAATCTTCCGACTGTAGAAGCTGCCAGACAATCTTGTTGCCTATTATATTTGAACGGCACCAAATCTAGATGACCGTACCATTGAATTCCAATTGGACAGGAGGTTCTTGGGTTGGAGTGGGTGTTTTTTGTAAAGGGGGGAGGTTATTAGTTCTGGTTGTGCTGATTTATAAAGCTATGAGCGCAGTCTGATTTAAACGGCTCTGTTGTGCGTGCGAAGGTGGGGGAGAAGAGCGTGCGCTCGCACAGCACGCGAGAGCCCTGGGCGCTTAAGATAGCGAGCACAGAATCGGAGGAGAACCTTCCTCCCTGGGTTGTTTTCAGAAGCCTTCATGTGAGGACGAGCCTAGCTGACAGCAGCCGAGGCTGCGGGAGTCCCCCGAGCAGCCTGCTCCGGCCGGCTCCCGGGTGCAGGATCGCTTCTGTGTCGCCCGACCCTCTAGGTATCCCGGGCCCGCTGCTGAGCGGTCTGCGGTGATCCCGCCTGCTCCCGGAGTGCTGGAGGGCCTGTAGGGGCTGAAGGAACAGCTAGGCCAGCGGGGCTTGCTGTCCCAACGCGGGCACCCCAGAACACTTGATTGGTGGCGGTTATGTGCTTTCACGGTTTTGAGTGTATTAGGAAGCGTGATCCGTGAGGGAGGGGGAAACCCGTGAGCCATCCGTCCGCGTCCCGAATAGGTGGCTGAGGACGTAATGCTGGAGTCTGGCTGCTGCTTTTTTTGTTGTGCACTCGCCGATATCTTTTGTCCCTGCCTCCTTCCTCGACATAATGCTGGTACTTGCAGGGAATGTTAAAGAGAAACGAACACACAGAGAACTCCACTGGACAGAGAAGCGCGGCTGTTGGCTGTGATGCTCAGCACCCCGCTCTCCACCTTGGCTCTGAGGTGGAAGGGATCTCACAAGAGCAAGGGCGGTTGCTGTAACGGCCCTCGCGTCCCCTGCTGATGCTAGGGACCTGGCTTGCTAGAGGGTGGGCGTGGCGGTCCAGGTAAGAAGAGGCGTCTGTCGCCCGCCTCCCGAGGTAAAACCAAGCTGTTTGAAAAAGAACCGCCTGGAAGAGCAAGCCTTTGGTCTCTCCGCGACGACCCACGGTGGCCCCACGTCACGGGTGCAGCCGCCCTACCTGTGAGGAGCAGCGGACCGGTTCTTTGTTTTCCGTGTTGCTGTAGATGGTGACGGTGCTGGACGCTCTACAGAACAGAGCAGCGATCGTCTAAAAATACGACAGGAGACCGCAAGTGGAAATAGTGTGGAAGAAAGAGGAAAAAGGGACAGGGCGAGGAAGGTCGTGGAGGAGAACGCGGGTGGTATTACGCAGCCTGATGGGCTGTGGTTTCAATACGCCAGCAGCCTAAACCGTTGTTGAGTCTGTGGTAAATGTATGGGCAAAGGAAAGCACCGAAGGAGGAGGATCTCCCTCGGGAAGGTGGCTATAGGTAAGCTTCACTAAAGGTAAATCTGAGGAGTGGTTGAGAAAGGCAAGTATGTTTGCAGTTTCATTGCACACTGGCTTTGGTGGATGATGACTTCCCGTTAGCGTTGGCTTGGACGTGCCTTGTCTCTTTGTTTTGAAAAGCAAAATCGCTTTGCTAGTCTTGGGAGGCCGAATCATGTATGCGGACGTATTTAGGCTGTTCATTTTTCTTTGTTCCTACCTCGGTTTGACATACAGTTCGCAGTCCCGTTGCATGCCGTTTTATGTAGGGTTTTAAGTAGGCCTCATGTAGAACTACCTGTCCTAGCATATTTGCCAATTGGAAAAAGTACTTACTTAAATGTAAGCTAGACTTGCTTAATGGCTTCCCATAAAAATAGCAATCTCTCTTACAAATAATTAAGCATAGGCTTAACTTCTACTTGCACAGTAGATGTACTGTCAATAGGCCTACTTCATGTCTTCAATCAAGCATATGCTTAAGTGTTCGCAGAGTTTGTGCCTACATTAATCTCTGTAAATAGCTGTAGCTCTCAGTGGATACCTTCAATACGGACATCTGTTCTTATTTTGTTCAAATACTCTGACAGGCGTTAAGACACTCGGTAGTTCAGGGACTTACTGAGTCACAGATGACAAGCCAACCATTGCATCTAGCCACTGTCAGTTTTTCTTCAAATGTTTTCATAAATCTGCCCCTTCGCAAATACGAGCTATAAAAAAATTTAGATTAATCTATTAGTTAAAATTCGCTGTAAGTCAAATTCACCTTGTGTGAATTTTTCACTGTGAGGGTGACTTTAGCACTGGCACAGGTTGCCCAGGGAGGTGGTGCAGTCTCCATCCTTGGAGCTATTCAGAAGCCATCTGGACATGGTCCTGGGCAACCGGCTCTAGCTCGAGCAGGGGGGCTGGGCCAGGCCAGATGACCTCCAGAGGTCCCTGCCAACCTCAACCAGCCTGTGATTCCGTGAAATAATATTTACATAGGCTACTGGAAGCTTAGGTGCTCTCATGCAATCTTTAAATACAAGTACATTTGAAAACTTACACCCCTTAGTCGCTGCAAATGCTTGTGTTCCTACGTAGAGCACTCCTTCTCACCCAAGCTGTGTATCCGTCGCACACGCTTGGTTTGCGAGATGGCCGTTTGTTGTTCACAGTCACGGGGTCTTCAGTGCCGGCCCGGGGAGTGGAGAGAAAGGGAGCGAAACTGGACGCACCAGCCCAAGTGGCGTAAGCCATTTCCCCCAGCTTCTAGCGCTCGTCTGTTTAGGGAGTTCCTGAACCATTGAATAACTCAAGACCGTTGATTTTTTAGGAATTACTGGAGTAATCTCATAAACTTCATTTACCTTTTAGTCACCTTTATTCCACCCGCCGCCCCGTAAGAAGAAAGGAAGTATGCCCCTTAGAGAAGTACACTTCTCCTTCATTTCAGTTTGGGTTTCTTGAGGGTCGTGGAGTTGAACGTGGCCCAAACAAAATGGAAGTCTCCACAAGTATTCCCTTCCCCTTTCTCAGCGTGCTTGGGTGGAAGAAAAACTTGCAGCTTCTTGTATCTCATTTGGTTGAATAAATAATGTGTCTTCAGAAAAAGATCCTTGAAGAGAGAGTATCTTTTTATATTTTAAAATACAGGCAAAAGAGAGGTTTGTGTGTGAAACTGCTGTCTGCAATTCCAGCATTCTTCTCTTTTCAAGTTCTATTCAACTTCCATGGCTTGTGATTGAATAAACTGAAATTACAAGCTTCCTACTGAGATGACATTTTGTCATGCATTAGAAATTGTCAAAAAGGAGCTTATGTTCGTGAAAATATCTTGATGCATGAAATATAATTGCATATGCCTTAAAATAAATAGTTCTGGATATAGTCACTGCAGCTTAACCTTTTTTTCTCATCTTCATTCTTGCGCACTGTACTGGGCAAAGCATTGTGTGTGAGAAGGGAATCCTGAAGGACCTCAGGAGCCTCTGGGGCTCTCTGCTTTTAATGAGACACGCTTTTGGTAAATACAAGCAAAAGCAGTTTTCAGGTACGATGGTAGTGGTGCCTGTGGATGGGATGAATTCCTGTAAAGCACAGGCTTATCTATACTTTGTCTGACATCAGGGTAAAGAATAAAAATAAGATTTGCCACAATGATGTCACGGTGAAGTACAGCTCGGGCCACGAGGCGACAAGGAATATGGCTGCAATACGGTGGATAAACTGTCTCTCTTTTTGTGCGGACTGTTTCAAAATGAGGCATGCGGGAAGCTGGCTCTTGTGTCTTGTGTTTATGTGTTCTGACGGATTTGTTGCTCTGGGACGACCTCCCTTGAGGGTGTCCCTTCCCCTGCACTAGAACGTCACGGAAGTTCGGCTGTGTGTGTGTTGGTGCTGTCCATGAGATGGGGCTTCGAAAGGAGTACGTTATCGCGCTGCTCGCCCAGTAACACGGTTTATTACTGGGGAAAAAGGCTTCCATTTTTCCTCCCCCACTTGACTCAACGGCAAAGCAGTGACATAGTGGAGTTCACTGTTGGATTTCTCTACTTGGCATTTTAAGCAAACCATGAATTTTTGAAATAAGCCTGATGGTGAGTTGTCGGGGGAAGTGTCTGTGTTCTAAATGGTTGTAATTGGATTTAAGGGAGTGTCTTCCTGATACGTTGGCTCGAGCGTAAAACTGTCTCTTGCTGCTTACTGTGCTTCTGGCAGTTGTACAGCCAGAGGTTTTCTGAGCCCAGGCTGTCCCCACAGGGCCCCTGCCAGGACTGGCGTCCGAGAAGGGGCTCTTAAGCTGCGTCCCCTCGTTGCGCTGGTTCCCAGCTCGGCTCCTGGAGCAGCGCTGGAGGACTGGAGCAGCGAGGACTGGGCGTTGTGGCACTGGAAGAGTGTTGGGTGAATGGCTGGGGCACTGGGCGTCCTGCGGGCGATGTACCGGAGAAGCAGCTCGTAGACCGTCGTGGTTCCTTGTCGAGCACTGCCGAATCTCAGCTGTAAGGTGGAAAACGGGCAGAGCAGTGTGAGGGGGCCAGCCTGCCTCCGGGTGCATCGGCCGGCTCCGCTAGCTCCGGCTCGGCCTGCTGCTTGTGTGAAGCAGGAGGCTTTTATGTAGGAAAAAACCCTTGAGTTCCTGGGAAGATACACCTTTCGTGAACAGCTCTGTGAACGCAGGCTCTTTAAAAAGAGAGGTCTGTTGTTTCTGCGCTGAATACTCTGGTTATATAAAAGCATAACTCTTTCATTGGAGTGTGAGCAGGGGCCTCCCTTGGTCACAGCAGTGACACAGTGTCTTACTAATAAGCAATTCAGAATAGTAACTTTTTTATTGACTTTTCAAATGGAAAAAAAAAAAAAAATCTGAATTGGTTTTATAGATTCTAAGTGCATTGGCTTCCCAGGGGTAGCACATAAAACTTTAAATGATGATTAAAAAGTCCAGATAAGGAAGCATCTCATAAAGGAAAGGGCTTGCATGTCTTGTTGTGGCGTAATAACAAAATTAATAGGCTGTGGTTCTCAGTAGGTCAATGGATTATTGGAAAAAGTTTGCATTTTAAACCTGCTTTTAATGAGTTACCAGCATATTTTCGCCACTACTACTGACGCTAAGTAAATTCTGGTTTTAATGTAAAGACATTTAAGGTGGTTTGTATTAAAACGTGGGTCTGAGGGAGCGAAGAAATTTTAGTTTTATATATACACGCCCATTCCGAGATAGCTCTGTCTCTCCTCCACCCCTGCCCCCTTGTGAAGTGAGGAGGTTGTTTTACAGTCTTGTGAGCGCGGGTGAGGAATGGAGCTGCAGGAGGTTCGGCCGTTGTTTTCATTACTGCCCAACACTGTTGTTGGGGAAGGGACGATGAGCGTCTCGTTGGGTTTGGGATTGTCAAGATCCATGTTGTGGGCTGGCCATTGGAGGGCACTGTGCAGTGGCAAATGTAAACTCAAGGTTATCATCTGTTTCTGCACGGATACCGTTTTCCTGGGAAGTAAACATGGACTGTGAGCCCCACACCTGTTGAGCAAAACCTTTCTGCTGCCACAGCAGTCTTCCCAATCTCAGGGGCACAGCTTTCTCTGGGGGTTATGTTTAATGAATCTCTAACGGGGGGGTGTGTGTGTGTGTTGTGTGTTTTGTTTTGAAAAACATAACCAGGCATGATATGACTGCCAAATGAGCTTACCTTTCAGAAGGGGATAAAATTAATATCTTAGGATGTTACGGGAAGAAACAGCGCACCACTGCGGCTTCTAGGTTGGAGTTGCGTCTTCAGACAATGAGAGGTTCAACGGGTTATAATATTTATCCTTTCTAAGCCAACTACAGCTCATTATGCAAGATGGACTATCTCCACAGGTGCTGTCAGATCCAGAGGCCACATCAGAGATTGTGGGACTCGGTGCTATTGTCTTTATTCATGCCATACTTGTGGGTAGTGTTGCATGAAGCCGAAACAAGGCATCTGCCGTGGGGGCTATGTGAAGCAGCTGTGTGCTTGTGTCGCAAGGTCTGATGTAGATGCAGCCTGTTTGGCAGCTAACTGACTTCAGCTGAGTAGGCTAAATTGACAACCTCTTAGTCCCAGAGGATTATATGGGGCCAAGACCTCTTGCTTAATTAAACTCTGTGGCATATAAACTGGGACTTTTCTGAGCGAGCTGGAAACCTCTAGGCCTTTTAATAGCGGTGAGGGATGGATGATCGAACAGCTTCAGTCAATAAAAAGTCGTAGATGCAATATCAACATGCAGAAGTAGCTTGATTTAGTTATAGTTTTGTAAATTTTGGTGTCGGTGAACAGAGAAAATCTCACTAACTTTCATAAATTTCTTCATCTTTTGTTTTCACTGCTGCTTCCTCTTAAATGTGTGTTTTAGTTGTGTTGAATAAGAGAGTTTTACTTTAGCAGTAGAAGAAATGCTACTAGGCAGCTCTGTCCCCTTTCAGAAAGAAATGAAGTGTAATCTTGTAAACGCTCTGTTATTTTCGGTAAGCTGGGTAAGAATGCAGTGGCAGGTTGGGTGACTTCGCAGACTTGCGCACCGCACAGGGGGAAAGGAATGTGGTTTTACTGCTGGCGTGCTCAGCTCAACCTGGGGCTTGAGCTGCTGCCATTTCGTTACTAAAATCTGCCCGGGGTTTTACCTTCAGCCAGGACTAGAACTGGAGCTTTCAGAAGTCCTTAACCCGGTGTCATGCCAACTTTTTCCAGCAAGGGGTTCTTAAACTGCCGAGTTCCTCATACTGGAGCGCTCCCTTCCCTTGCTCCCTCCGTCTTTTCCTCTCCCCTCCCATACAGAAGGAAGAAAAACAAAACCTTAGGAAAGGGATTGTTTTCTGCAAAGAAGCAGCAATTAATTAGTAATTAGTTTTAAAATAAGAGATGTGGTTAAGTTGCACAGGCCTGGAAGCTAACTGCAGTTAAAATAGCTTTTTAAAAAAAAAAAAAAAACAAACAAACAAAAAAACCCAACAAAAACAACAAAAAAACACCCCACCAAAATAACCCGAAGCCCCAACAGAACAAATCCAAAAACTTGGTTCTTGAAATGTACCATGGAATGCCTGTCTTCCAGATGACGTCTTGACTGGGCAACCAACTCAATGTGTATATTTGTAGTTGTTCACTTTTTCCTCCCTCCATTCTTTTAACTTTAATTCCTGTGCACTGGCAGGATGTAGATATTTGTCAGAATCCTGATTTCTAGGAATTAGGAACCTTGACTGTTGCCGAAAGAAATATCTACAATTCTGAGAACGCTGGCAGGATATGAGGAATAACTCCATGACTGAGTTGTGCTTTGCAGTTAAGCTATAGCACCTTATTTTTGTGCCTAACTGCATGGATTAGTGGTGTTTTATTGGTGTCATGCCAACTCAAGACAGGTTTGGTTTGGTTTTTTTTTTTTTTTTTAATGTAGTTTATCTGCTGGAGAGGAGCAGAATTGTTCGGAACGGTGCACAATCATGCCGTCCTCTCTCCTTTGGCAGTTCCTAGTTTTGAATAATCCTGGCTTGAGGATGGAAGTACGTTCATGTAATCTGTGCTTTTCTGTGTTAGTTTTTAATTGAAAGCAGTTCGAAGTCTTGCTCTTTTTAAGCGTCTTTATGTAGATGATCACCCTGCGTTCATGTCAGGATTTTGGAGAGATGGGAGTGATGAGTAACTCTTAAGTAGAAGGCGTCCTGGGATAACTTCCTCATCAGCTGTCTATCTGGTAACTGGTGTGGCAGGGAAAAACTCCGCTTCTGGCCTCTTCCTGGTGAGACTGGACGTGAGGTTTTGAGCACGCTGCTCCATAAGCCGTGGTCGGTGTCCGTAAGGTGGTCAGCGCAGCTGAAACGGCGCTTTGCTCTTCTGTTCCCCTGCGCCTATGGGGCGGGTTGTGGTTGTGTTCAAGGTCTTTGGAGGATGAAGCAGCATTTTATCTTCCAAGAATGAAGATAAACTGGAAGATAAACTAACAGCAAGGAAGAAGTTTTTTGGGATACATCGAAGGGAGGAGAGCCAAAGGAATTTTTTTTTTCCTGTTTTGTGCTCTGCTTGCAGTCCTCCTCCTCTACCTATTAATCCGGTTTCTTTGATGAGAGAGAGAATATCAGGTCTCCTTCGTGCTGTGGAGTAACTTACGTAAACTGTCATCAACTTTTGAAACAAGTCAACAAAAGTATTTAACTTTTTAGTCATTGAGAAATTACAATAGAGACATTGCTTCACATTCTCAGTATTTTATTTTTTTTCCGCTGAACACCAGCCAGGCTTCTTTTCTTCCTAGCTTTTGGTGTGTCTATATGAAATCTTGCTTCATTTCTTCTGCTAAATGAAAGCAGAGACATTTCACTCAAACTTTTTTGTCTGTTTGTTTGAACAAACTTAATAAATGACCATTTATTAAAAAAAAAAAAAAAAAAGTCTTGGCTGATTTTATAAGTTTTCGCCACCCCTCCTTATGGCCAGCTAGTGATAAGGTATTCTGGCCAGCGTGTAATGGAAACCATAGTCTTGCAGTCATCACATCCTGATTCTGCTGTGTCCAAAAAGAAATAATAGTAATAACGAAAGACTGACTTTCTATTAAAAACAGATTGCCTCATTTTTCTTGCTTTTGAATTCAGAGATACCGATTTGGTCTCTGAAGGGTCCTTGAGCCTTAAGTCCCTGGAAGCTAGGAGGTAATAGCATTTTGATGTTGCCAGGTTTTTACCTATATCTTGTTCTCTTTAGTGTTTGCTTTTAGTTAGGATATGAAGCTGTTTGCTGGCCCAGTTGTACCTTTGGCTGGTATGTCCACACCTGTGAGATAAAGGAGGTCTTTTTGCGTCCTTCTGGGTTTTCGTATTTATATGCGTACTTCCTTCGGTGATACGGATCTCTAGAACTTAAGTCGGGAAGGGCCAGTAGATGGTCCGGCTCTGTGGTAGCCAACTTCTGCCCCTAAGGCCGCAAAAGTTGCAGCCTGTTCTGGACTAGCTCCCAGGCGTGAGCAGCGTTGCGGTGGGACCTGCTGGCTGAACTGGGTTCGCTCCGGAGCGAGGTGAGCGGACAGGTTCCCCGGGTGCTGCCACCCAGTCGTCCGCAAAGCAGAGCCGGATCCGTTTGGCAGCTGTGCGTGGGGATCGCTGGAAAGCCGCCGTCATTGCCCGACTGTTCAGAAAGCCTCAAAGCTTTGAGGTGTGTGTTGCACCTCTGGCAAAGGTTTCCGTGTGTGGCCTTGTAGGGTCACAGAGATGATCATCTCGGATCTTGGCTGACATTGTGTGTCTGGTAAATCGCAGAGTGTCACTTGGATATGCTACTAAATTCAAAATTATTTTTAAAGCTTTTCGGTCCCCACACAACTGTCAAATGGCAAAGTCTGGAGGTGTTAGAAAAGCCAGTTCCCCGTTGTGGCGAGGAGTTGGTGGAGGGGAGGTGACCAGGTGGTCCCAGCACGCAAACTCTGTGCCAAGTGGAGGAGGATGGTCCCCAAAGGTTCTGGTGTGGAAGAGGAGTGTCAGGTTTTGCGGTGGGAAGGAGGCGGCCAGGCTGAGGCCATCGGTGATGGAGACAGCCCAGGCATCTGGAAGCCAAGCTGAATTGGCTGCTCCTGTAAGAGGTCCTTTAGCCCAGTTTATTAAAATGAACGGAAATCTGGATTTATGGGTTCAGTGTAGCGCAGTGGGGCTGTATGCTGGGACTCCCTCGTTACCCGGTTTTCCTGCTGCCGGGGAGGCTGGGGCAGGCACAGCTGGGTGCAGTGGGGACCACAGCTGATGTTCATCAGGCCACGGGCCGTTAGGTGCGACGGGTGGCTGAGCATTAGGGCAGTGCACGGGCACCACCTCTGTTTAGCAGAGGGAGTTGAGTCTGCTGGTGTTGGGTGATGGCTTCTTGAGCAGCTGATACGAATCTAGTGGATTTGCGCTGCTGGAAGGGAGGTCCTGCTTCCTCTTGTGCGTCTCGGGAGACCTTCTGTGAGCCAACCTGCTAGCTTGCAGACAGCTGCCCATCTCTTTGCCGGGCTGTTGAATTGCAGTAGCTGCCCAGAGGAGTGATGAGAGTCAGAGGTATGTGGCGGGAGCTGCTGGGGTGGTGGTGGAGGGGGTGTGCGAAGAAGGGGAGGGCAGGACTGTTTGGTGGCCGTGAGCTATCAAGCTGGCTGTTTGGATCTCATGAACCCAAAGCTTTGGCTAGAATCCTGGCCCTGATGACATCTGTGGTAAGCTTGTCTAAAGACAGCTCATCTGTAGCCTTCTGGAAATGTTAAACGGACAAACTCCCTAGCAAACAAGTGGAGAAAGTAAAGGTTTCTTGAGTTTGCCCGTGGTGATGGGAGTGGTGAGAGGGACACAGGGTCTGTGGGCAAAATCCTGTGTCTGTGCTTTCTGCTTAGGCTGATTTAGCCTTACGAACAAAGCAACAGAATTGCTGCTTTTGAAAGAGCAAGTGGCAATGTACTTGCTTAACCTCTGTTCTTAGTAAGATGATGTTATATGTATTATAAAATATTGGCTTAGCCATTGGTTATAACTATTGCGCCAAAAGAACTTGAAAATACTCTTGTTTTGGACAAGTCTTGCTTTAGTGAACTAGGTGATAGCTGTAGATTGTATGGAATACGTAAATGGTGTATATGCAATTTCATTTTATAGCTGCGGTAATGTTGTAAAAAAATTGTTTAAAGTCTCGGTATTACTGGGCTCTCCTCCCTGGCTCTGTTTGTATAGGCTTTTGGTTTTTTCCTCTCCTTTTTAAAATGCAGTCTTAGTGCTAAAGTTAACACGCAAGTGGATCAGCAGATAGACATTTGAGGAGACGGTAAACTTCCCTGCACTTGCTGAGAAAGCTGATTCAGGAGGACAGGGAGTGGCAAGTTGAGAAGCTGAGCACCTGAGAAGGTGTGTGCCCTGGTGAGGGACCTGCTTCGCTGCTTATGTTACATATCCTCAGGCGCAACTCTTTTTTTTGTTGGTGCTTGCAGTGGCATTTGGTAAACTTTGAAACACTCCAGGTACTAAGTATCTGGAACCTTTGGGGTGGTTTTCCAATTATTTATAATTTTTCTTATTGAAATGCCAAAAATTAAGTATTGTGTTTGTATTTTTAAGAAGTACATCAGTACTGTACACTGCATTGTACTGAGTAGGGAATTTTACCATTTGTAATGGCTACAAAGATATTTAAACCTGGCACAAACAGCCTAGGCATTGTGGAGGTACAGTTACTTACGTAAACTTGTGGAAACTTCTTGAATCTCGTCAAGTTGCTGACTGAATAGTAGCGTTTTCCTTATGGTTAGGAGGCGTTCACCAACTATGACAAAAACGGTTGCTCTTAGGATGTGTTTTGGTTTTTTGTACATCAAGGGAGCTAAACTAACATCTCGTTGCAGCTTCAGTGGGGAGGATGGATGGCTTTGCTTTCCCCTTACCCTTCCTTGGCTCCAGCTGTGATCCCTCCCTGCTGCTTGTGCTGGCACTCTTCTGATACCAAGGTAAATTGATACAGTTTAGCCACAAAGGATGAAGAATAAATCACAGTTTAGGCCAGGTTCGCTTTCTGCTGTTCCAGTGAGTTAAATTTGCCTGCTACGCAGTCCTACCGTCCTGCGGTTGTCTCAGATAAGCGGTGGAGGCACATGGTTGGGCGGGTGGGAGAAAGTCCTTTATTTTCATCCTTGCTGTCTATTTGTTTTGTTTCAGTTCCATCTGGTCAAGTCTTGTCACTTAATATTTTATTCCTCATTTCCAGTGTCTGTAGGAAAAAAGCTAACTGCTGGAGGTCGGGCAGGAAAAAACAGAGTGCTAAAAATTCATGTGCAAGTTCAAGCCAGGATTTTGGGTGAATAATGCCTGTTCCCACAGCCTTGGCCTGAGGAGGCACTTCTTGTTTCCGTTTCTGTGCGAAGGAGCTTTGCGGTTTCACTTTCCCTTGCAGGGTAGGCTGGTCTCAACAGCGCTGTGACACGCGTGTCCTGACCGTGTCCTTCATGGTGACTCACCGGGACTCGCTGTGTGAGCAGAGGCTTGTTAGATAGCGCAGTAAGTGGGATGAGTCTTGTTTCCTGTCTTCTCCATTGGTAGTACCTCCCTGCCTCTGAACCTCATGGTCTTACCCAGCAGGAGGGCTTTCTTCTACTGTATCTCCTTGGCTAGGTCTTGTGCTAGTTCTCACCCACAGTTCTGGTACTAATCCTCTTCTAACTGTAATGGTTGATAAGAGGCTTGCAGGAGACAAGTCCAAGAGCATTCTCGTGGAAAAACTAGATATTCCTAGGGTATCAGCAGCCTGAGTACCACAGGTGTTTCTCCTTCCTCACAAGCTTCTTTCTGGTTGTGACCATAACCGGCTGTTTAACTAACGGTAGTCTGTGCTGTGTCGCTGTGGCTTCACAGGAGTCTTGATGAGTAAGAGTTGCAACCTGCACTTTGTGCAGCAAGATTTTTTCAACTCGTCAAAGAGACATGCTGCGTTAACTTCGTGCAGTGCTACCTTTAGTAAGCCCAGAACATTTTACCTGCCACGTATCTCTTTGTGCATCTGTTCCTCGGTTTGCAGTACCGTTCAGCACGGGGGCAGAGGGGTTGAGGAGTCGGTTTTGAAGACCCAACTGGACAGAGCCCCGAGCCAGCTGGTCCGAAGTCAGTGTTGACCCTGTGGGAGCAGGAGCTTTGACTTAGAGATGCCCCTTCCAACCCAAATTATTTGGTGACGCTGAAGTCTCCGGGGCTGCTGAAGTACTATAACAGATGTATAGTTTCTCAGAGCATGGTTTTTTCCGCTTTTCAGAGTTTATTGTATTCTAGATTCGTGTTGCGTGCCTTGGTTTGTCCTGCTGATTAGGATCCGGCTTTGGGCTGACTAACCAATTGATGATTGGGTTTTTGAGTGCTTTTCTGGCAGTAATAGCTGTCGAAGCCAAGTTTAAAAAGGCATCTCCTTTGCCCAGTGACCATTTGCTCAAGGAATCAGTGGAGGCTTTTGTTTGATTTGTTGGGCTTCCTCGTCTGCCTGGCTGCGTGCCCGCACAAGCCAGCCGGTGGAGCACCAGCAGTGCGTCAGGACTCCAGGTAGTGCTGTGTGGGTGCTCGCTGGGGCCACAGCGACCTGAGAGCTGGGCAGAAACAGAAATGGCCACCAGCAAGGCTGGGCTAAAGGTTTGAAAACCAGACATAAACGTGGGGGCCAGCAGCCTTTCAAAACAGCCTTTAATAGAAATAACAGGCAGTTAACTTGAATGGATCTTTCTCTTCTTTTAAGATAACACTACGTATATTTTTTCCATTTTATTTTTTTTATTTTTTATTTTTTTTTTTTTTTTACAAAGTGGTTTATCCTGATGGTGCTGTCCTGTATGGTCCAGGAGGTACCTTCTCATTCTGCGGTCTAAGTAGCATGATAAAGAAGCTCTTGGGTTTTCTCTCCCCTGGTTTGAGGATGTGATTTCATTTGTACCTAGTTCAGTTTAAGGCCCGGCTGCACCCACAAGGGTGGTGGTTGTGCTGTTCTTGAACCCTGGGAAAGGGGAGAGACGGGTGCAGCGAGGACTGTCCAGCAGACCTCCTTGTCCTGTGGGTGCTGGGCTTGCCAGATCCGGCCGGGGCTGGGGGATGAGGTTCGAGCCGTGTTTTCCAGGGACATCCTGCAGTTGTACCAGAGGTCGTGCGAAGTGAAGCCGCAGAGTCAGGTTTTGTTTCTATTGTACTCTAAAAGTTAAATGTTGTAAAACAGACTACCGCTAAGCGGTTACAAGCTGGGTGTGAGTTACCTGTGAGGTCGTTGGTCACCATATGCTCTTAATGTGCTCTTAATGCAAGATCCTGGGAGAGCCCCTTTTGGAAGCTGTCAAAGCCACAGGCCCTGCATAACCCTTAACGAGCAGCCTCAAAGTCCTCAGGCTTAAGACGGTGAAGTTTGTAGCGAATGTGTTTTCAAGTTTTGTGGAGATCTTCTGATATCACGTGCCTACCTGTGTCGCTTTTTTTCTTAGAATATTGTCCAAAATTCGGGTTGGAACTGGTGCATATTTTAAAGCATTTCAGTCATGACTTCAGTCGCTGTGTTTTTGATTGGTATTGTTATTAAAGAAATGTCTCTGACACTTGCTTGAATTGATTTAGCCAAAGCTTGTGTTGTTCTCTCATCCTGCTGACACTATGAAAATTTACCTTTAATCCGTTGTGCTACTGTCATGGAGTCTGATTTTATTTTAAGCCTGGTCAGTTCAGTTCTGAACTACTTGTAACTGCATTTGTTTTTCTTCATTTCGCTCCAGTGAGAGACGATCAGACGTAATTCAGCGCAGGTAACTGTAACCCGTGCGAGCATGTTCTGTGCCGCACGGCTACCAGCGAGCTGGCTCGGCTGCCGTGCGCTGTGTGCCCTTGCTCGTCTGTGCCCTACAAGGGATGGGGTGGTTGTTTCAAATTCCTAAAACTTGCACAAGAAGCAAAGCCATTAACCTGTGCAGCAAAGCCCGTGTGAGAGGGAGTTCAAAGGTGAGTGGTGAAAGGACTGTTGCAGCCTGTAACTGGTAAGTGACGTCATTAAGCACAGTGACCCCCTTTGGTTTTTCAGCAGCTTAGGCTCTGTACTTCAAACGCCAGGACTGCAGCATTTGGAAAATGAAATTAGGGTCCTCAAAGCGGTGTCACTCTGCAAGCTGGAATACACATGCCGATAGTGTTTGATAATGCAGGAATGCACTACAGAAGTGCTGTGTGTCATTGCTAGCGTTGCTGTGGAAACCTGAATTTTTGCACCGGCTGGTTTCGGTGTGTTTAACGCTCAGCATCCTGATGTTTATCGGAGGGGTGAGGCAGCGTTGCAGCTGACGCCCACCAGCCTGGAATCGCGCGCCGGGACTGGTGGACGTCAGGGCTGTCACACCGCTGCTGGCCGGCACTGCGCCGGCACTGCGGGATGTCTGACCCGAGGTAGCTCCCGTCAGGAGGTCAGGCGGTCTTCAGACGTGTCCTGGGGCTGGCTTTGCTTTCCAAGGCGCCTTCTGCTAGCTTATGTCCCGGGGTTGTTGGGAAACCATGGGCGGGCTGGAACCGCCGTGGGGACGTGCTGTCTCCCAAGGGCTGGGACGCTCTCCCTCGCCCTGTCCCTGTGGGCAGGCGGGGGCTGCACCGGAGGGCAGAGCTCACGGGAAGCTCCTTACCTCGCCAGAGCGCCCTGCTGCGGCACCAGCCCTGGCTGCCTTTGGTAAGGACAGGCCATGTGGGGAAGAAGCCGTGATCAGGAACACATGTGGTGTGTGGTTTGTTCTGTTGCCTGTGAGTGCGATACCTCTGGAAATCCAGGGCCTCTGTGTGGAAAAAGCCGTCCACAGCTCTTATCTGGACTTCCTGAATTTTTCTTGCTCTGGCATTCATGTAAGTCATGTGTTTGCCTAGCAACAGCTTTTTTTTTTTTCCATTTTGAGACGCTGTTTTTCTTCCTGCTGGATATCGTGATCTCGGTTCTGCTACCTGTGAAACCAGACGGTTGTGCTCTTCTGCTCCACGTCACTGGTGTCGGTGTTAAATACCAGGTTATGAGCAAAGGCTTGAAGAGTAAGCGTACCTGGTCTTTGCTGTTAGGGACTGGTGCCTGAGGATGGGTGCAGTTCTTGGCCTTTGGATTTCATGTCTGATCTCCGGTTGCAATCTGTGCTCTTTATGTCGTCTTAGGTAAAGGTGGTATTCATCGCACTTTTCGGAAGAGGTTGAAGCCCTTCTCCACTCTTAAACTGGCTGTTAATGCTGTGTAAGTCCCTTGTCTTACGTAGGTGCTGTTTTACTGACACTAAAGAGGTTTTTCTTTTTGGACAAGAGTCTTCCAGTCAAATGGAAAGACGTGGTTATTGGTAAGTGGAAGGAGGGAATGATCTGCACTATGTGATCACCTTAGAAAAGCTTTTTCACAGAGAAATAACCCCCCCCCCCCCCCCATTCCATAAATGCTTTAAATACCTGAAAGGTGCATGAAAGGCAGGAGCTGTAGGAGAGCGCACAGCACAGTTGGTATATTGATTTACTATTATCTTTCACAGTTTCCTGACCTCACTTGTAGGTTTTAGGGAAGGCTGGATGAGGAAAGAATAGTGTGGCCATATCACCAGTTGAGAGCTAAAAATGTTGTGAGCAGATAGTACTTTACTGCTGATGGATGCAGAAATATTTAGATATTCCCATCAGAAAATAGTAGTAAATTAAGGAGTAGGCTTTGCATGCCAGTGAAACAGTCTGCTGGGTTGGCCAGCATTCTTAAAGAATATTAAATAAAAGTTACCCTTTTGCATTCAAGCAACGACTTGGGAAGGACTACACGTGAGATTCTTCCATTTATTTCAGCTGACTTACAATTTAGTGGTAGTTCTTCTGGCAGTGCTGCTGCTGGGATGGAGTATGGTCTAGTTGGAAAATTACTGAGCTAAAAAGCTGCTGTGCGTCTTCCGCCGAGATGATCAAAATGAAACAAGACAAAGTTGTTGCAAAAGGTTGAAGGCTTAGTGATTAATGTTAATTTCTTGTGCTCATTACTGCCTTGCATCTTTGGCAACCTACCTATTGTGCTGTGACTTTTTTCTGGTTTAGTCATCTTCCCATCCCTTGGCAGTTACTTGTTATATGGGAGGAACTTATACTTTTCCTCTAGCGCTGTGTTCTCCAGCCTGCTCATTCTGTCATTCCCTACAGCATCACTCTTGAGTTCACCAGTTTGACCAGGTATTGAAGTTTTGTGTGGTGGTTCTTTCCGCCCGCCCCCTCCCCCCCCCGCCGCCA